>OU343220.1:284550113-284722055 GCA_910596185.1 Chrysanthemum makinoi | reverse complement strand
TCCAATACTATTAATCTTCTTCTTTGAACTGCCGGTGGTAACATTAACATTACCATGGAAACTTTAGAACGGTAGTGCAACATCATCATCACTATCATCTTCAGAATCATCACGTCAAGAGGTTGACAACAATGCCAAACTACTAAAGCTTGTACAAGTTTCCTGCCTTCTTCAACCTTTGTTCAATAAGTTTGAAGTTGTTGTAAAGATCATTAAGCTTCATTTTTTCAATGTCTAACTTGTTTTCCTAGACTTGTAACATTAGTTTGAAACTCAAGGCAACTTCTTAGAAACTTCAAATTGAGGTCTTTTTTCTACCTCAATGCCAAACACGATCGGTTGTGTAACAATCTTTTGAAGTTTGGTGAAAATGCTATCAAGTGAGTCATTGCTTGGAGGCAGTTTTCATAACTTTGCTTCAACAATGTCTTTTTTGTCTTCTTTGTAGCATCATTACCACCAAACACTGAGCAAATGTCTTCAAACAGTTCTTTACTTGATGTGAACTTGCTAAATCAATGATCACGGTCTCTAGGAAGAGTCATAAGCAACAAACTTCTAGCCTTAAGATCATTCTTCCTTAGTGCTTTTTCAATACTAGATTCAAGCACATAAACTTTCACAACATCTGTGTCACCAACCTTAGAGGTACTAGTCAGGGCTTGAAAGAATCACCAATTTGAATGATCTCCCATAGAGCATAGTCTTGAATGAAAGTATTGCTCAATCGTTATCCTCCATCTCAAACTCATTAAGTTTGAGCTTGGGTAGTCTTGGTGTAGAAGAGTTGGACTGGTTGTTTCCATCTCCATTGATTTGAGTGAGTAGGTTAAGCTTATTCCTTGGATCTTCTAAACAAAATATCGAGAACCTTGGCTCACGATACCACTTGATGGATACGGGACACACCTTGTGTCAATGATATTTTGTATAATATTATTAAGCACGCGGAATTTACTTAGTAATACTTAGAAGACGGATTGTATGATGTATTGTGTGACAACCTGTACTTTCAGGTCATTTCTCGAAACAATTTATGCTTCACAATTTCAACATTTATCGTAAACTAGGTTTACGTTGTTCCAAATTCAGCGTAACCTTATGGTTTAGGGCGCGAATTCATGATCATAATATCCGCATTACATTTCATATGGACTAAGTTTAGTCTACATTTCATTAGCATCATTTGCATCACGTTAGTTCATTCATGACATTGCATTTCACCTTAACCGCGTAAATTTTATATTAAATAAACGTTATCGTGTGAGTTATTAATTTTGGATATTTAATCCGTTACTTCTAAAAATGATCGATATATTTTTTATACTTATATTTAGTTTATAAAAACTATATTTTGAGTTTACCTAGTGTTCTAAACTTATTTGGTATATAAATCGTTAAAGTTATATTATTACGACATTTTTCTTAAAAACTACACGATAATTATTATATCACTCAAATTTTACAAGCAATGTATTTTTACAATTTTTATGATATCATTATACTCTACTTTGATCTATTAAAAATTACTTTTACCTAAAATTACCTTAAAAACACTAATGTAAATTAAACCTTACAAGTATTATTACATGTACATTTTTCTTACAACTTTTTAACAATTATACACTTAATATAATAAAAAAAAAAAAAAAGATATTTTTGTGACAAAAATCCCCAAAGAACCGGCCTATGGGGAGGGTTTCATTTAATGAGTTGGTAGAAAAAATATTTGATTGTATATATGTTTACTCAACCTTCTAGTCCACACTTCATTCTAATAATTCAAGTCAAGTGAAAATTTTACTTCTCTCTTGTTTCTCTCCTCCAAACCGGTTCTTCAAGGAGATACAAAGGGATCATCAAGATTTTTCAAGTTCAAGTTATTACAATCTAGAATCACACTCTTTTAAAGGTTTTGAAATAAAAACCAAGAGTGTTTAGGCTAAACCTTGTTCTTTGCACCTCATCATATTAACTTGTAAGCATATCATTTACATTTTCATGTTTCCTTTTCATTTCATAAGTATCTCTTCATTTTTGGAGCAAACATGCATGACTTGTGTTGTTTATACCATTTTTCCATTGATTTTAGAGTTATATATATATATGGTCATCCTATAATTATCCCTTGGTATACTTTGGTCTTGATGATGTTTAGGAACCCATGACACCCTAAGAAGGTGTATGGTAGGATTAGATTAGCTTTGGAGTTGATTTGAAGGGATTGGAATAGGTTTAGTACGAGAAAAACTATTTTCGATACGTATAAAAAGAGGTATGTCCTTGTTTTGATTTTCTGGAAAATCCGACAGTAGGCACGAAATTTTGGCCTTGATATTTAGAAAATATACTTAAAAACGAATCCGTGGCGGCAGGCGGATTAAGCGAGTTATTACGAAGAAGTTATGGATTTTACAAGTTTGACGACGAAATGTATAGTTTTAAATTTCACAACATATTTATCTTTTATGCGAGTCAAAAGCGAGCCTTAAGCTTTACAAATTATTTCGACTTATCAAAAATATATTAGTATACTTTGATATGAAGCTAAGGACATATAATACGTAGAAAGCGGATTTGAAAGCGACTAAGATATGCGCGTTTTCATAAAATTGCCGTAACTATTATTTTCGAAAAAACTATATTATTTTACTAGAGATGAGTGTTACGGTAACTACAATGACCATATTGAGGGTCTGTTTTAACGATGATGTGGTTTTGGAACGAAATGTCTTCTAATAAAATCAAGATCACCAAGCATATTTTCTAAAACAATCAACCGTTTGTATAGCGGAGTTTTAATAAATTAATTACGGTTGCTCAAAATTGGCCGAAACTCACTTTTTACACAACAATTAGACAAAATCACCATCTTTAACCTTTATTATCTTTATGTTGAGACCTTTTTGTGAAAACTCCTGAACTGAAACTTCTAGATTTCGATACAAACTTTACAAAACCGTCGATTTCGTTTCTAACGTTCGACGTACACCATTTTACGACTAGTTTTTCAAAGCCATTTTTGTCACTTTCATGAAATTTCCAACGACTTTATTTTACGACGAAAAGTGAAAATTTCACCATAAATCATTACGAAACCATTGTAGGATGACATTTTGACGTAAATACTTATAAAGTGATTTAAGAATGGTCAAGACGTCAAACGAGTATTTTTCGACGATAAGTATTATTTTCAAAACTCGCAAATGGTATAAATAACATACGTAATGCATGCATATCATAACAGTGCATCATAACTCATTACATATCATATCATTCGTAATAGGTCCCGGTTAAAGTATCACGATACATCTCAGTGTACTCACTCTTGTCATCATACCAGGTTATCAAGTGAGTTTTCATAGCCCCGTTTACAAGTTTTACATTATTTCAAACCTACGCGGGAGAATACATTGCACAACATTTTTATTACGATACCAAGTATGTTAAATTCATTTACATTGCTTGAGTTACACGTTGCCAGTTAAAAGTCCCCACTTCAAATGCATGAGCCGTTAATTTCCTAGAAGCGTGTGTGAGTGGATAGATCTATTGAGGGTGACGCCTCCATCCGGGTTGGTGAATCCCAACTAGTCATACGGATGCATTTCATTCATAAACATTATTAGAGGTGTTTGGCAAGACACTGTTGGGGATACATCGGTCGGAGCTTCGGTATCATGCGCTTAAGCAATTGTAACATTTTTATGTGACATAATTGTCATACCAGTAACATTTTTACATGACATGATTGTCATGCCTGATCTATACTTGCGTAGTCGTATAAAACATTTACATAAACCTATGATTTCTCACCAACATTATTGTTGACCGTTTTAGCAATGTATTTTCAGGTACTAAGGCATTATCATCATGGCATGGTTAAGGAACCACCTTTTGAGTCGCGGCGTCGACTTACATCATTGTACATTATGGCACTTTCTTTCAAAAACATCGTTTGGACTTGTAAAATATTTATATTTCCGCAAACTTTATAAACTTTTGGGACCTATGTTGTAACTCTGAACGTTTTTATTAAATATCCAACGATGTGTTTTTTTTAAACGACACTTTAGGTCGTTCAATGTAACTGTGATTGTGGTGCTATGACAGTCAAGCCCCCAGGAATTCCATTCCGCTGCAAAACAGGTAATTTGGGGGTGTGACACATTGGCATCAGAGCTTCGGTTATAGAGAACTAGGTTGCATCATTGACCCTAGACTATAACTACATTATCATAGCATCTCATCATTTCATCATAAGTGAATGTTCACTTTACATGCGGTTTTTACGTACATTTTTCGAGTTATTTACTTTCATTTCATATCGATTGTCACATGGATGCCTTTAAATGCCCATTCCATTATTCTTTCTTCATACTCTAATGTGGAGAATTCCTTGTCAGTCCCTATCACAATTTTTACATCAGTTGACTCAACACCGATAACATCAGATGATGACACTGAGACCTTTTAGGAGGACGAAGTTGCACCTACACCATCGCGATCACTATTGATTCACTGTAGGATCGGACAATTTTATCACTCGTTGGGACAGATCATACCATTGGGTAGAACTTATAGGCTTAGTCCTAATGAACCTATTTTCTTAACTCACCACAAGGATTCTATTATCATCATTGTCATTATTTTCATCATCATTATCATTTGAGCACCATCCGTACCATCACATCTCATACCCGATACTCATACACCCGACTTGCAGCTTGGGAAGCGTGCATGATTTGACACACCATTACCACCTACCACTAAGACTATAGACACTACACCATCTTATAGGTTTGAGGACTGTGAGAGTTCTAGGGCTATCGTTGCTAGACCGCCTACTGCTCCTACACTTGAAACATGATTAGACCACCAACAAGAACAGATAATAAGTACCTTTCTAGCTAATGTAATCTTTATCATTTATTATCTCTACGATAATCACCACCTTGTTTATTTCATTCCTTACTCCAATTGCCCAATTTTCCATCATTTCACGACGATATATCACTATCTTACTAGGGGTTAGGCCAACTTTATTCTCGACCAATTAGTAGACTATTACTACTCGATAAGGTTCTCCTATGTATCCTACAAACCATCCAACAAACTTTATTCCAATTTATCCTGCTACTATTTCATGAAATTATTTCACTTGATTTTAGTTCGAACTATTTTATCACCATCTTAGAAACGTTGTTTCATAAAGTTTTAACGCAAGTTGTTTTATTACCAACATATCAATTGGTTTCAGTTATTTTATCAACTATTTAATATCCTCATGCAAAACGATTTTCATGTTACTCTGAAAAATCATTGAGCCATTATCTTACAAAACAAAACGTTGAATACCATCTAAAACTTCGGAGGAACATAATACCATTTCAAAAAAAAACATCACATCATTTGTCCTTGATTATACATGGTCTGATCACCTATGTATAATTCAGGAAGAATTATGTTATGAAAGTAACAAGCATCATTTCAAATCTCCTAAAACAATTCTCATTTGAAAGCAAAGTTTTATAATCAGATATATCGTGCATAAACATTTCTTTTGTTAACACTCTATAGATGCTTACGCCATTTATCTCTCATTCAACCGATAAGCTAGGATTTGACGAGTGACCTTTTAGGAAAGACTTCCTATACCATCTGTGAGGAGGATTCCTCGATACAAGAAAACAATGGAAGGATTTTGGAATTACCAACAAGGACTAGAACTAGGTGGTAGGATGATTCAAACTCAACAAAAATCTTAAGACATCACGAGACCTTCCGAACCACTATTTTGGATTAGAATCCAAACTCTATCATTCCAAAAGTATTAGTTAGACCGAGTTACGAGATTTAGTATGAAGCGAATACACACTAAACAACACTATAGGGATAAACCAAATATTCTAATCGAGACTACAGAACATTTCACTAAACATAGATTCAACAATAGGTGAACTTTCCTACAATGAGTGTCCCTTAAAGGAAAATATGGTTAAATTAAGGTTATCGATATAAACTTCCCCTAAGGCATTGTGTTCTCTAGAAATTCCAAGTAACCTCACTTCCATATCAAGAGATGCCACAGGTGTGAACATGTCGGACAATCAATGACTCCCCATCTACAAGTGAAACTAGAACAAACATTCTTTGACATAGTTTGAGCTGATATCTATTTTCTTGCTAGCATGATAACAATATTAGTGATGAACTATTTTTGGAAGCACTCAATATCGAAACAAATCTTGAAAACCAACCACTACACCACCTCACTTAAATATTTAAGGCGTGTGACTTTTCAACATGGAGCATGGAAACACTTCGATAATCAAACAATAAACATTTTAGTCATAGAGACTAAGCACCTGAGGCAAGTAAGGCTCAGGTCATGACCTTCGATAGGACTAGAAACACGAGGAAATCGCAACTGTTACCTATAATCTATTCTTTTCAATAAGGTCCTTTTCGACAAATTTAACATTTTGAAATCTAACGTGAGACACGTGGTGTCAATTCAAGTTGTACCTATTATAAGCTATTCGATTCACCTTAGACTGCTGACAATCATTTCAGGATTTCCATGAAACCTACTAGGACATGATTACCGCCTACTATCCTCAGCTCAATGGTTAGAGCTAGAGAGCAATTCCCACATTAGATAATATGCTCAAGCCAGTATGACTTTTTAGAAATGGTTAGGTAAATCATTCTCCATCGACAAGTTTCTTTGCAACAATAGTTAGTTCAGGAGCATATTGACTACACCAATTGAGACACTGTAAGGTTGAGGTAATCAATCACTTATTCAAGGATTAAAATCAGGAAAGTCCGATTCATTAGTCCATAACCCATTCATGAAACAAACAAAGAAGTCATACAAATCAAGAATCAGTTACAAGTAACAACATATAGCTAGATAAGCTACATCGTTATACGATGCAAAATTTGAAGATATGTCCCATAAGCCGCAAACCATTAGAACCTCAGGTGGGCAACAAATTATGCACAAGGACCCGTCTTGGAAAGACGTGGTCGTAATTTAGAAAAAACTGGACGAACCAATTCGACCCAAATATTCTCATCTATCGTACTTTATTTTCTTTCCGATTTGTTATTACTTACGAGAATTTTAATTCCTTTTACTTTAACTATCATTGTAACGACACGGTTTAAATCCTTGTAAACATTGAGAGTTATAACAACTAAACCGAACGTCACGTCATCGTTCCTTAATTATACATAGCCTAGCTAACTATGTCTAATTCTGGAGGGATCACGTTATGTTGGGAGCGGTTAATTATAAATCTTAGTGCAAGCAAAATCTTCACATATTTCAAGGTCAAAGTGTTACTTATGAGAGATTCATCCGATATTTTCTTTACTACGATGTTTTGTACACTCTCAATCATCGATAACCGTAACGACACTTCTCCATGTCTCCTCTCCTCGATATTCATCACAAACTCAAAGATTCGATAGACTAACAACGACTGAATTCAGGGACTGAATTCCTTTTTGGATGGGCGAATGTGACAACCTGTACTTTCAGGTCATTTCTCGAAACAATTTATGCTTCACAATTTCAACATTTATCGTAAACTAGGTTTACGTGTTCCAAATTCGCGTAACCTTTATGGTTTAGCTGCGAATTCATGATCATAATATCACGTACATTTCATATGGACTAAGTTTAGTCTACATTTCATTAGCATCATTTGCATCACGTTAGTTCATTCATGACATTGCATTTCACCTTACGCAAATTTTATATTAAATAAACGTTATCGCGTGAGTTATTAATTTTGGATATTTAATCCGTTACTTTCAAAAATGATCCCGATATATTTTTATACTTATATTTAGTTTATAAAAACTATATTTTGAGTTTACCTAGTGTTCTAAACTTATTTGGTATATAAATCGTTAAAGTTATATTATTACGACATTTTTCTTAAAAACTACACTATAATTATTATATCACTCAAATTTCACAAGGAATGTATTTTACAATTTTTATGATATCATTATACTCTACTTTGATCTATTAAAAATTACTTTTACCTAAAATTACCTTAAAAACACTAATGTAAATTAAACCTTACAAGTATTATTACATGTACATTTTTCTTACAACTTTTTAACAATTATACACTTTATATAATAAAAAAAAAAAAAAGATATTTTTGTGACAAAAATCCCCTAAGAACCAGCCCTATGGGGAGGGGTTTCATTTAATGAGTTGGTAGAAAAAATATTTGATTGTATATATGTTTACTCAACCTTCTAGTCCACACTTCATTCTAATAATTCAAGTCAAGTGAAAATTTTACTTCTCTCTTGTTTCTCTCCTCCAAACCGGTTCTTCAAGGAGATACAAAGGGATCATCAAGATTTTTCAAGTTCCAGTTATTACAATCTAGAATCACACTCTTTATAAGGTTTTGAAATAAAAACCAAGAGTGTTTAGGCTAAACCTTGTTCCTTGCACCTCATCATATTAACTTGTAAGCATATCATTTACATTTTTCATGTTTCCTTTTCATTTCATAAGTATCTCTTCATTTTTGGAGCAAACATGCAAGACTTGTGTTGTTTATACCATTTTTCCATTGATTTTAGAGTTATATATATATATGGTCATCCTATAATTATCCCTTGGTATACTTTGGTCTTGATGATGTTTAGGAACCCATGACACCCTAAGAAGGTGTATGGTAGGATTAGATTAGCTTTGGAGTTGATTTGAAGGGATTGGAATAGGTTTAGTACGAGAGAAACTATTTTCGATAACATATAAAAGAGGTCTGTCCTTGTTTTGATTTTCTGGAAAATCCGACAGTAGGCACGAAATTTTGGCCTTGATATTTAGAAAATATACTTTAAAACGAATCCGTGGCCGCTTGGACGGATTAAAACGGAGTTATAACGAAGAAGTTATGGATTTTACAAGTTTGACGACGAAATGTATAGTTTTCTGAAATTTCAGCAACATATTTATCTTTTGTACGAGTCAAAACGAGCCTTAAGCTTTACAAATTATTTCGACTTATCAAAAATATATTAGTATACTTTGATATGAAGCTAAGGACATATAATACGTAGAAAACGGATTTGAAACGACTAAGATATGCACGTTTTCATAAAATTGCCGTAACTATTATTTTCAGAAAAACTATATTATTTTACGAGATGAGTGTTACGGTAACTACAATGACCATATTGAGGGCTGTTTTTAACGATGATGTGGAACTTTTTGGAACGAAATGTCTTCTAATAAAATCAAGATCACCAAGCATATTTTCTAAAACAATCAACCGTTTGTATAGCGGAGTTTTAATAAATTAATTACGGTTGCTCAAAATTGGCCGAAACTCACTTTTTACACAACAATTAGACAAAATCACCATCTTTAACCCTTATTATCTTTATGTTCGAGACCTTTTTGACGAAAACTCCTGAACTGAAACTTCTAGATTTCGATACAAACTTTCCAAAACCGTCGATTTCGTTTCCTAACGTTCGACGTACACCATTTTACGACTAGTTTTTCAAAGCCATTTTTGTCACTTTCATGAAATTTCCAACGACTTTATTTTACGACATTTTGACGTAAATACTTATAAAGTGATTTAAGAATGGTCAAGACGTCAAAAGAGTATTTTTCGACGATAAGTATTATTTTCAAAACTCGCAAATGGTATAAATAACATACGTAATGCATGCATATCATAACAGTGCATCATAACTCATTACATATCATATCATTCGTAATAGGTCCCGGTTAAAGTATCACGATACATCTCAGTGTACTCACTCTTGTCATCATACCAGGTTATCAAGTGAGTTTTCATAGCCCCGTTTTACAAGTTTTTACATTATTTCAAACCTACGGGGGAGAATACATTGCACAACATTTTTATTACGATACCAAGTATGTTAAATTCATTTACATTGCTTGAGTTACACGTTGCCAGTTAAAAGTCCCCACTTCAAATGCATGAGCCGTTAATTTCCTAGAAGCGTGTGTGAGTGGATAGATCTATTGAGGGTGACGCCTCCATCCTGGTTGGTGAATCCCAACTAGTCATACGGATGCATTTCATTCATAAACATTATTAGAGTTGTTTGGCAAGACACTCTGTTGGGGCGTACATCAGTCGGAGCTTCGGTATCATGCGCTTAAGCAATTGTAACATTTTTATGTGACATAATTGTCATACCAGTAACATTTTTACATGACATGATTGTCATGCCTGATCTATACTTGCGTAGTCGTATAAAACATTTACATAAACCTATGATTTCTCACCAACATTATGGTTGACCGTTTTAGCAATGTATTTTCAGGTACTAAGGCATTATCATCATGGCATGGTTAAGGAACCACCTTTTGAGTCGCGGCGTCGACTTACATCATTGTACATTATGGCACTTTCTTTCAAAAACATCGTTTGGACTTGTAAAATATTTATATTTCCGCAAACTTTATAAACTTTTGGGACCTATGTTGTAAATCTGAACGTTTTTATTAAATATCCAACGATGTGTTTTTTTTAAACGACATTTTAGGTCGTTCAATGTAACTGTGATTGTGGTGCTATGACAGTCAAGCCCCCAGGAATTCCATTCCGCTGCAAAACAGGTAAATTGGGGGTGTGACATATTGTAAGTAAACACAGATTAAACACAAAACTTAAGCTCCAATATTATTAATGAATAATACGAGTGATCTTGCTTATCACTAAGGTTACACCTTGAAGCCTTTGTGAGTAATACGTAGGTAATTAAACAAGTACCTAAGACAATGACCTAGGACCTCCTTTTATACAACAAGGAGTCCTTTATAAGATAAGTATAAAGCTAACAATATAGAATATACACAAGATCTATTCTATACTTATCTAAACACGTTTTCCTATAGCAGTGGTAATAATGTACCAGCAGTGGTAATACGTTTCCACTGCTAGTGTAAACCACAACTATCCGTGGTAACAGATTATTCCCAACATTCTTCTTCCGAGCTTTCCACTTCATGCTCAAGCACTGGAGTTTTCCCTTTTCCTTTATCAGCTTTTGGACTAGGAGGTTTTGCTACTGTTTGAGTGTCATCGGTTGGAGTTTCAGAGTAGATGACCTCTTCGTCTGATTCAGTTTCTTCAGAGCTTTCATCCACTAGCTTTTGTTGCGGTTCAGGCTTGGGAATTGGGATGGCCTTTTTAGATGGAATTTTCCTTTTGAGAGTATGTGACCTCTTAGGAAACTTCCTCTGACTCTCAGTGCTTGTAACACTTCCTGCATTTCCTCTCCTGGTTTTCCTAGTCGGTGTACCAGAGGATTTTTCATCAAGGAAACCTACTTTGCCTTCATCAACTGCTACCAGATATCTTTTGTACGAATACAATTGTTTGATTTATTGAGTAAGAAGATGATCTGGCAACACTGCACCTTGTTTCTTTGTTGTCGAGTCCTTAAATCTGACAGTGAGTGTGGGCTCATACAACGCGGAGTGTTAATTTGGGTCATTAAGTCTCAAGGGAATATCAAGATTATACCCTAGAGCTCTTTGGATCAACAGTTTGGTGTATCTGATATACGGGATTTTGGTGCCAAGCTTTTTGAGGAAAGACAACATGTCGCCCCATATTAGAGCTTCAACTTCAATGTGTTTTATGTTGACCAAAGCCCAAAAGATCTGTAGTTCCATGAGCTTGGGATGCTCATAACCACTATCACGTCCAGAAATAGATTTAACAATCATAATGTAGAGGGTTCTCCATGGCTGAGGAATATTCTTAAGATCCACGGATGAATGCTTTGTGATTACTCCTTCAGCTTCGTCATAGCCAATGTCGACCATGAATTGTAGAACGACCTCTTCAGTTGGTGTGGCATTGTATTCAGTTGGCTCGATGACAGGAACAAGAAGAATAGCCCTTAAATCTGCTGGTGTGATGGTGACTTGTTTGTGGTTGAGCGTCACCGTCACAGCATTTTGACCTTTGATCTTTCGCATTGTATGCCAGAATTGGTGAATGTAGATCTCCTGCACTGTAGCAGAGTTGGTGAGCATGTTCTGATAGGGGTGAGTCTTCAGAATATCCACCGCTATCTGACACGAAGATTCAGAACAATAGAAGCTATCAAAATAAACTTTGAGGTTATTCTTTCCGGTCTTCATTGGATAACCATGAGGGAAGATATCTTCAATAGTGAGAACGTTTGGTGCATCCACATTATGCATTTGAGCGTCCATGTCGTGATCTGAAAGATATTTAGCCAAAAGAACCAACATATCGAAAGACATTACGTTAGTCAACAATTGATTTTATTGTCTATTTATTGAATGTGATATGTCGATGATTGTTACGAGTCCAATGTTACTTGTTAGTCCAATAGTCCAAAGACGTCGTGATAAGTTTCGTGAGTTGATTAACTTTAAGTTTTAAAGTCTATGTTTTCACTTATTTTTCACAACTTATTAAACATTTAAGCTTATTAGTGACATTTTTGGTTTCATGGCGTTATGATTTATTTATTTACAAGTTTGCACGCGTAACAATTCATAATTTTGGTTAAAACTAGGCTTAGGCGTAGGTATTGCAAGCTTATGCGTAAACAGGAGTGGTTATACGCGTAAACGTAAGCTTATGCGTAGGATCTTGACTTACGCGTAAGAAATATTACGCGTAGGAAAAGAGGGCCTTAGGCGTAAAGCTTACGCGTAAGCGTATATGGAACCTTACGCGTAAGGCTTACTCGTAAGAGTCAACCTTATGCGTAGAGGTCACTGTTTACGCATATCCTTCACAGGATACGCGTAGTCCCCATTGTAGAACCTTACGCGTAAAGGTTACGCGTAAGATTACTCTTACGCATAACATTCTACGCGTAAGGTGATCCTTATGCGTAGATGTTCAAGTAACCTTGATTCTGAATTATTCAAGAGTAGAAACCTGAAATAAATTCATCATAACACTAATATTAACATCTACATACATTCCTTTTCAGATCTAATCATGAATACACTTTCAAGCAGTTATGCGTAGAAACTGAGTTACGCTTAGACATTAAAGCCTAATGTTCAATTTCTACGTGTAAGAGTTTTAGCCATAGGAATTACACCAAACTTTTTCTGGGATGTATAGGAAGCATATTGAGTTGTTTTATCCAAGTTTTAACATCAAAACCTAAGCGGATCAAAAATACCCAAATTCTATGAACATAAACCCTAATTTTCAATTTTAAAGCAATTGGTGTTTCTGGGTAAGTTCTGAGCCTAGATATGATCAATTCAACATGAAAACAACATCAAACAACTATCTTTTTAATCAGAAACACTCACATTTGAATACACCCAAAAATTACGCATAAACCCTAATATTCAAAATCAATCCATTCGTGTTTCTGGGTGAGTTTTAATGATAAAAATGGTATCATAGAGATTAGACAAACGTTTTGACACTACCATCTTAACCGAAAACACTCATACTTGATTATGTGTTCATACACTTATGAATAGAACATAAAATCACACCTAGATAAAAATCTAACCGTTGGTTTTAAAAACAATTCAAAACCCATGTTTAGATGATTACAAAGAACGTTTAACCACTTACAAACTGATGATCAAGAACACGGATTTGAAGATTGATTTTTAGGCGTAGGATTTGGTAGTTGTGAAATAAATGTGATGAGTTAATGAGTTTAGGTGGAGTGTTTTGTTAAAAATACTTTGATCTTTTGACACTTTCAATCCCTCCACCTTAACCATTTACATCCCATGCCCATAACTTCCATTTTGGTTACCAAACGAAGGATATTTTGGAAAGAAAATTGACGACACTCCCCCTCGACTTAAGAAATAATGAAATTTTATAGATTTGAGTCCGACGAGTGTTGGTATACCAGAGATGTGACCACCATTATTAAAGGAACAACCGGGATGAGGTAACATGCAAGTACAAGGTTTTATGAAACCGAAAAATATTTGTTTTCTCTCCCTCAACACTTTATCGATAAAATACTGAATTTTGAAAGATTAGAATGTTGACGGAAGATTTGTACTTGCCATGTTAAAAGAAATATAGATAGAAGAATATTTTTGTTGTTTTATTAGATTTTATATTTTTGTATTTTATTTTTGAAAAATATTTACAAAAGAAGTGTTGGTGTTTGACTGGTTTTAAGAATGTTTTAAAAGTTCATCCAGTTCCTCTGGAGTCAAACACCTCATACCAATCCGGTGGACAAACTCATTAAACCTAGCAAGAGCTAAGGTTTTGGTGAGGAGATCTGCCAGTTGGTATTCAGTGCCCACAAAGTATAATTCAACAGTACCCTGTTCCACGTGCTCCTTGATGAAATGATATCGAAGATCGATGTGCTTTGATTTCGAATGTTGAACAGTGTTGCACAAGATTGCAATAGCACCGATTGTCGAGTACATCGGGATTCGTCAAATACGTAACCATAGTCTTTGAGTTATGTTCTCATCCAAATGACTTGAGCAACAACGCCGACATGGCTACATATTCTGCTCGGTTGAGGCGGCGATGTACAATCCGCTTCTTCAATTGCCATGACACCAGTTTATCACCAAGAAATTGTAATACTCCTGAAGTACTTTTCCATGAATCTAAGCATCCTGCGTGATCAGCATCTGAAAAAGCTATTAGTTCAAAACTAGAATCCTTCGGATACCAGATCTCCAAGTTAATGGTTCCCTTGATGTATCGGAGGATTCTTTTAGCCTCGGAGAGGTGGGTTTCAGTTGGTCTCGACTGATAACGGGAGAAAAGATATACGGCAAAAACAATATCAGGCCTGCTAGCTGTTAGATACATCAGAGACCCAATGATACTACGGTATTTGGTAGGGTCCACCAATTTCGTCTTTGGTCATTGCGTCTTTAATGTTTTTAGGCTCATATTGGCAGACAGTGAGTGCATAAATGCAATGTTCACCATCTGTGTGAAGACGTTGTCTGGTTACGACTGGTTGATTTGGGTTACTAATAATGTTCTCAAGAGGATGATCTTTTGTCCAACGATGTGTAGAGGGTTGATTTTGGTATACATTGTGCAGATTTTGAGGATTCAAATGGCTTGTAGATGATTCCGCAACATCAGGTGCAGCAGTTTCATTAGCAAACGGGTTAAAGAACGCATTTGGATCAAAATCTGCAGGTGGGGGTACTTCATTGTTTAGAACATCATCAGTTGGTTCAGCGTCGTTGGAAGCAGTTTGTTCAACTGTTGTTGTAGAGTCAACTGGTGGTGCTTCTTCAACAGTAGTTGTTGTAGCAGGTGTATCAGGTATTGGAATATGATCAGGTTGAGCAGCAGAAACATCGGATACACACTGAGCACGTTCATCAATGTCATCACTAAACAAAGGAGCAAATAGCTTTTCCATTTGTTGACGAGTAAGCTGGGGCTTGGATCGGTGATAATGGGGTTTGAGGGAAGTTTAAACGGTTGTGTAGGGTTCCAAGCTGTTATGCTTAGAAGCCATTTCTGTAAGCTCATCAAAATTTGCATGAATCGTTTCCATAACCTGCTTTGTATGACGATTCCAGATCCGGTAACCTTTAGAATTCTCACAGTATCCAATAAAGACTCCAATGTCAGCTTTGGTTTTGAGCTTTCCAAAGTCATCACGATCATTATTTGGGTAGCGAAGGGATCCAAATACATGAAAGTGTTTGAGATTCGGTTTTCTGTTGTGGATAAGCTCAAAAGGTGTTTTGTTGTGGCGTTTTGTAATTATTGATCGATTTTGAGTGTAGCATGATGTTGACACAGCTTCTGCCCATAAGTAATCTGGAAGTTTAGCATTGATAAACATTGTTCTTGCAGCTTCCACTAACGTACGGTTTCGTCTTTCAACAACTCCTTTTTGTTCTGGTGTACGTGCAATAGATGTTTGATGCTCAATTCCCACTTTCTCATAAAAGTCTCGAAGAGTTTGATTCACAAATTTAGTTCTTTTGTCTGTTCTGATTTGTCGGACTGTGTTCCAGAGCTGAACTTGAATTTTCGTGAGACAGGTGATGATCATTTGTGGAGCTTGATCTTTACTTCGAAGAAAGTAGACCCAAGTCCATCTTGAGTAGTCATCGAAAATCACCAAGATGTAGCGTTTGCCATTAATCGTTTGCACGCGCATCGGGCCACACAAATCCATGTGAAGAAGATGAAGCACATGCTGAGAGCTGTGTTCCACCTTTGAAGGAAAGTGAGCACGAGTGCTTTTCTCTTGTTCACATGCTGAGCATAGGTGATCTTTAGAATATCGAAATCTCGAGAGACCTTTAACTAGTTTGTATCGAGCAAGGTTGGTTATGGTTTGAAAGTTTAAGTGTGAGAGATGACGGTGCCATAGCCAAGATTTTGTTTGAAAGTGATTTTTACGCATAGGATTAGCTTACGCGTAAGAATTGAGAAACACTAAGGTTATGCGTAAACTGAAAGTTAGACGTAGAAAACTTATGCGTAAGATTAGCTTATGCGTAAGACAAGGCTTAGGCGTAAGAAAATACTTAGGCGTAAAGAGTTCTACGCGTAAGTTTAAGCTTATGCGTAAAATTAGGGTTTTGCCCAAAAAATCCTTTACACTATCATAGTGTAAATGATATCCAAAGTCGAAGTGTTTTCAGGCTTATCCAAGCAAGAGAACACTGAATAAACCATGAAAACTGAAGATCAAACCACGGATGACTTACGCGTAAGATTAGGGTTTTCTTACGCGTAGAAATTAACCAAAACTGATTTCTGCCCAAAGATGTTTCTAAACCAGATTTTTGTGATGAAACAGCTTCAATATCACCAAAATAACACAAAAGTGTGAAACTTGATAATCCAAAACTTGTAGACAAGTTACGCGTAAGAATGAACACGCATTTAAAATCAAGCTTAAAATCAATGAAATACACGTAAAGTTCGAAACTTTTTGCCAAAAACAGATATTTTAACACCTAAAAACGTTGAAAGTGCAAGAATCTTGGATTGAAAAGTGTAAAAAATGAGTTTTTAATCGTGTAAAAGTTTATGAACCGAGAGTTACGCGTAAGACCAAAAACAACTTCAAAAACAAAACCTTTTCACCCAACTATTTGGCGATTGATACCACTGTTAGGTTCCTATATTTGTAACACAAGCATCAATAGAAGAAATAGATAAGAAGTGATCGGATGAACAAACACACACACACATACGTATGAATATTGAAGAGTTATGCGTAGAGAGTAAATGTGTGAATTGAACAACCAACCCTCAAGTGAGGGTTTACAAGCTTTATTTATAAGAAGGAACTAGGGCAACATGCAAGTTCCCTTCCTTTCCTTTATGGGCTTGGGCCAAGGCTCATGGGCTTTCTACATAATCCTTGGCATGATAACTAACATAAAAGCCATAATTAGGCTAACTATTACATATTAATTACTAACACTTGAATTCTAGTTTAGGAGTGATTCCAACAAGCCTTCACAACGTCGCCTACTCTTTTTTCGGTACTAGGCTAACCACCGGGTTCTTTCACACCAAGGTGAACCACACCTATCACAACGTCGCCTACCCTTTATCCGGTACTAGGCTAAGTACCGAGTTCCATTAAAATGGAGGAACTACTACCCAACACTACATAACACCTAATCCCAAAGGAGACCAACTCCTTATTACAACACCATCAAGGATATCAACATCCTTGGAAACAAACTATCACCTATATGTATAATGATGCACCTTATCAATTATACGACATTGGCATTCTTCACTAATGCCACTTGATTTGTTTTCTAGGCATCTTTCACCAATGCCCTTGACACAACGCTTGGCACCATTCACTAATGCCTTCGTCTTGACATCTTTAGCATTCTTCACTAATGCTCTTGACACAGACGTTAAGCATCTTTCACTAATACTTTCGTCTTGACTCTTTTGGCATCCTTCACTAACGCCTTCGACACAACACTTCTATGGAGAAAGAAAGAACTATCAACAAGAGAACCTTAGTATTCTTGATGATGCCGAAGCATGGCAACTCATGGACTTGAGCTTGTTTGACTTCAAGAAGTGGTGATCTCGCCTTTAAGAGGAACCTAGAGAATCACACAAAAACAAAAGACAAACTACATAGAAATATCCCTTAGGATCAAGTGGTTAGAAGTTACAATACTTGGGAAAGTATATGTGAGAGTGGCAAGCCAAAAGGAAGAAATGGCTCACTATTTATAGAGGAGAAATGCTTAATGTTCCCCGGATCTCACGGATCCCTCCCACAAGGGATCCGTCTAGTGTAAAACTAGGGATCCGTGGGACGCTCCTCTTTACCCATGGGTATTTTGGTTATGGGTTATGGGTCATGGGTCATGGGTTATGGGTTGATCCATGGTTCTTTTATTAGATACAATGTATCTTATGAGTGCAATGCACCTAGTCAAATGGGTATGGGTCAATACCATGGGTTATGGATATGTTCCATGGGTTGTAGTTTTTACCCATTTATAATACATACTAGTTATGTATATATATATTTGCCCAATATGTAAACACTAGTTGTTGTACATATGTATTACTAAATCATAAAATCACTTATGTTTTTTTTAGTGTTTTATGTGAAAACGTAAGTGTGTTAGAAAACTATTGGCTCAAACTATTTACCTATTTTATTTGTTTCGTTAAAATGATTTTACGTTTGTTATCGACAAAACATTAGAAGATCGTAAAATATAAATAAACGTTTTTACGGCTTATTTGTATTAACACGATGGCTTGGCGTGGACAATTCAGGAGAGGTGACCACCCAGGGCCGACTATCATGCTTGAAGCCGTGGCGTCCCAAGATGGCTGGTTTTGGCATGCATTTTTTGGTGTCGCCGGTTCAAACAACGACCTGAACGTGTTGAATCAATCTCCATTATTCATGTCATGTTAACGGCACCACACCAGTTGTTCCATTTACTATAAATGGAACCGAATACAAGCACGGATATTATCTTTTAGATGGGATTTATCCGAATTGGGGGGTGTTTGTGAAAACTATTCCTTATCCAACTGGTGATAAGCGAATACGATTTATTGCAACACAGGAAGGCGCAAGAAAGGATGTGGAGTGAGCTTTCGGTATGCTTAAAGAGAGATGAGGTATTCTTCGAGTACCATAATTTGACGACCAACCGAAGAATTGAGAATAAGAAAAATCATGTATGCTTGTATTATTTTGCACAACATGATTTTAAAGGAAGAGGGGCTTGCTTTATGTCCTGATTGGATCCCAGATCCTCCGGTGAATTCACCACTTAACGAAGACGTGTTATTGGAGATCCGAGATGAGGACACTCACGATGATCTACGAATGGATCTCATCGACCATATTGAGCACGCATACATTCCAAATTTAGATGGCTAGAAGTTATTTTGTTTTTCATTGTGTCTTGTATTTTTTTTTAAAATTTCCTAGTTGTTTTAAGTATTTAGGGTGTGTTTGGTTAAGAGAATTGAAGATGGAGAAATGGAAATGGCTTTAATTCTCGTGTTTGGTAAGCCGGAGAAATGGAAAAGCGGAAATTGGAGAAATTGGTGGGGAAATGGAGAGAGCTGAGTAGTGTAATTTAAGTAGCCCCATTTCCATTAATTTTGTGGAGAAATTGGAGAAATGGATTAATTTTTTTGAAAAAATGCTTTTTTTACATTTTAAAAAAATTAAAAAAATATATATATTTTTTAAAAAAATTATTTAAAAAAAAAATAAGTTTAAAATTATTTTTTTTTTTAAATAAGTTTTTTTTTTTAAATAAATACATTTTACAAAATATTTTTTTAAAAAAAACAAGTTTTTTTTTTAAGTAAATACATTTAAAAAAAATAAGTTTTTTTTAATAATTTTTTTTAAAGAAAGTACATAAATTTAAAAAAAAAAGATATATTTTTTTTTAAATATTTTTTAAGAATTTTTATTTAGACAAAATATTATTTAAATAAAATTTTCTTCATTTCTCGGGTCAAGTCTCTGTTGTTACCAAACATTAGAATTGAACAAAATTCTCTACTGATTTCTATTCTCTGAGATTCTATTCTCTACTTCATTTCTTTTCTCTGAATTTCTCTCTACCAAACGCACCCTTATTGTATTTTGTTTTTAGTATTTAATGTATTTTGTATTTTTATTTTTAATGAAATATTGAAGTTAATTGAAAAAAACATTAAATAGTGATGTGGAGGAGAGAAAAACTGAAAGATGAGAAGAGTTTGAAAGATATTCATTCCTTATAGAGATGAGTTTGAAATATAAGTGAAAAAATAGTACTAGTAATATAAAAGAGAGATAAACTGAAAGATGGGGGAAGAGCCCTTTATGGAGGAGAAATATTGGTGCCAGAAGGTTACTACTCATGTGCTAAAAGTTAGTCAGTTTGCCTCATTAGTTATTTTGAACCGACGACTCGACATTTAAGTTGTAAAAAAGTTTAAAAGTATGCATGTGTTTGTTTCTTTCCGCCAACAAACTACGTGTAATAATCTTCACTATTCGAATTTCGTGTATTTTGCTTTTATAAATATCTTTACTCCTTATAAAGCGTTTAGGACATTCATTTTTAGAAGTCTTCAAAATTTTAAGCTTACATACTTGTTGTCATTAGCATTTGAAATTAAAATTTTAAAAACACACTAATTATCTTGCACATTAAATTATGACATTAAATTTGAAGCATATTACAATAAACAAAATATAATTAATACAATGAATTTAATATTTTTAGAGTTAAAATTAATAACTATTTGAATTTACATATATAATAATATATCATATTAATTCTTGAGTCTCATAACATAAACACATAATTTCTAGAAACTATCTTTTATGAAAAATCGTTAAATAATATTCAGCAAAAAACGTAAAATTATAAAATCGTTATACAACATTCACCTCTGAATCGATGCTTTGCGCGAATACTATGCTAGTCCTACAAAATACAAAAATGCATCGAAAGGGGTGTCAATCCAATGAAAAAATGCATAATAAAGTAGCCAAAAGGCCCATAATGAAATTTGTTGTATTAAAAACTACGTAGTTAAGAGAGATTTGAACATTTTTTTTAATCATAATCTTTGTTAAAAACAGATTTTAAAAAGAAATATTAATAGTAAAAATGGTGAAAAGTGAGAAACATGAAAATGGGGTTGAGAATAAGGAATATATATACACCAACAGTGGCGGACCCAGGAAAGTTGAGAAGGGGCAAAAAAAATTCTTTTACACAAAAGTCGTTGTGCACACAAAAATAAAGATGGATATATAAGATTTTTACATGGTTTGGCTTTAAAGTGGGGTTTTTTTACATTGTTTGGCTTCAAGGTTGGGGGCAATTTGAGTTTGTGAGAGGGGGAGGGTGCACTTTAATAAAAATGTCCACAAAAAAAAAAATTTACACTAAAATATGATTTTTTTTTAGCGAATCGTGGAAGGCACCGGCCCCCATAAGATCATGTAGTTCCGCCCCTGGACACCAAGCTGCATATGTCTATAAAAAAACACATGTGCTTGTTGCATATGCCTAATTTTATAGAGTTTCAAAATAGAGAACTCCGACTATTCTTTAGTTAAAACTTGTATTTGTTATTTTACAAATGCAAGTTTTCACAAAGGTCTATAATTTTTAAAACAAAGTTTTACCTTCGTTTTTTAAAAGACTATTGCTTTTTTGACAAATTAAATACATAAGTATTATTGCTTTTTGTATTTTATTTTTTAAAAGAATGATAATTTTACTTTTAATTAACTAATTAATGTCATTTTTAAAATTTGTAATAATAATTTCAAACAAGAGTAATATGATAAACTCGATCAAATTTTCTTATCTATATTTAGAAGTAGGGGTGAGCAAATGGATCGAGAACCAACCGGAACCAAGAACCGAACCGAATTTTAGAACCGTGGTCCGGTTCTCGGTTCTTCATTATTGGAAGTTGCGGTTCTCGGTTCGGTTCGGTACGGAACCGCGGGTATCGGTTCCGGAACCGAGGAACCGCCCGACTTTCATACTCTAGTGTCTGATTATAGTTTTTGTTGTTTATAATGTTCACGAGATATAACTATTAAGTTAATATAATTTCCTATCTAGTGAATTATTATCAAGACATTTACAAATTACAAACTTTAACAACATGCAACATATTTAACTATGTATGTACGAATGTTAGTAGGATTTAATTTTTATTTATTTATATCTTTTTTGTATTATAGATGGACTGTGAAAGAGAGATAGGGAACGTGTGAAAATAAAAATGATGCAAGAACTGAGAATGAAAACACAATTGGTCAGGTGTCTAGTAACATTCATATAAATTGGTCCAATAGTGGTTACTGGTTAGTAATACTAGAGCGAGATTTCTACATGCTATGCTAGTTATTCTAAGTTGGTATTTAATCGCATTATGGATCAAGCTTTTTCTAATAAATTGTATATATCATGCTTTGTCTTACGATTTTTAATTTGTACCGTTCGATCAAACAATAAGTCAAACTCATGTCATTAATAGTTGGTGACTACATATCGAAATGGCACCCAATCACAACTTATTAAGGATGAGTATTGTTTATTCCACTTTGCAATCGGTTATATGCCTAGACTAAGGTGGTGTTTATTTCTTAGGAAATACCTCTTAAAGCCTTTTAATAAGTGTCATTCAGACTCCATCAACATTTGAGTCATTAAGTGCGTTTGTTTATTTTTTCTCGCTCACAGGCGGTTTGAGCTCAGACCTCTTACACAACAAAATATAGAGGGGATGTCTTACTACCTCTTAATGTCTTTTTAACTCTATTTTCTTTCTTTCCTTAAGACTTTCTTACTTTAGTTTTCTAAGCTTTTTTCATTTCGTATTATACATTTGTTTTCTCTTTTCCTTTACTATTGATAAAATGTTTAAAGCGAACCGTCGTTATTTCTTTTTGCTAAATAAAAAATGTTAAAGATGAGAATAGGATGACGGAAATGTTCAAGCACAAGCATCTTTCAAACAGTCAAAATATATAACTAGTTTTTGAAATCAAATTACGGCAGTTTGGGCATGAACTTGAATATTTTCTTTTTGAAAATACTTTTAATTGTTAATTGACAATCTTAAATATATTATAAAATATTCTACTTTCTTTCTTAATCCAATTATCGTAAATTAATTGATAATGATAGTTTACAAAAATGTGAAGATGTTTAACATAGGAGTATAACATATCAACAATATATGACTATTTAACCTGATCAAATTGTGATACAATGTCATTGAATGTTTTACTTTAACACATTTTATTTCAACGTAGATTGTGTTAGTTTTAATACTCAATTGCTCTATTTAGTGTTAGTAAACATTTTTGTATCGTAAGGATATGTTTGTTTTCTATTTATAGTATTCAGACATTTTTTACAAAAACAAACAATATTATTTCATTCAGATTTAATCATTTACGAATCAAATTCAAAGAATCAGATTAAGATTCATAACCTCTTAATAAATAAACTACACCTAAATAACTAACCACCGCCTGCAAAAACTCCTTTTAGAAGTAAAGGCAATGAAGACATGGAGGTGATATGTATTTTTCGCATGTATTATAATGAGGGGCGGACCTAAGAGGGTTCTCGGTGGTTCACTAGAACCCGATGAATGTTTGTCGCCTAGTGTAAATTTACGTTAAAAATCACGATATTTCAAAATGAACTTGGTCTCGAAATTTTGTGTCGCTAATATGACAAAAGAAATACATGTCTTAATTTGTTTAATAGTTTTAATCAAATTGTAACATTTTAGTTTATTTTTGTTTCATTTGTACTCGGGGAAAAAATTATGCACCTAGTGACTTAAAATATTGGGTCCGCCCTATGTATATTATTATGTAATTGTAGCTTCTTCTTTATATCTATCGAAGTCTAAAGGTGCGTTTGGTATGAGTTTTGGGATCACTATAGCTATGTGTTTGATAATAAGATAGAATGATATAAATTTAATGACTCCATTTCAATTGTTTGGTTTCATTAGTTAGATATGGAAAACAAAAATAATATAATGAGAAAATAAAAGCTGGAATTAAGAGCACCTCCGGTGCATGAAAACTTCAACGGTTTCGCTGCCACATCAGCATATCAAGTTCTTACTAAAGAACTTCACAATGCATCCAACTCTTGACGGCTTCATACATTTCCAGTTCACCATCTTAATTTTAATTTATATTTCACTACTCTATGTATGTTGATTATTAAAAGTTACGTAAAATGAAAATATTACATTCACAGAAAACTATATTACATTGCGATAGTAAAAGATAGAACAATCAATGTAACCTAAAAGTACTAAAGCAAGTTTTTCTTCAAACTTTGAAATAAATTATAACTTGTAATATAACCGAAGTTGTTCTTAATTAAACTAGAATACATGGATAAAAACAAACTATAAACTATATACAATATTAATTAATAAAATTTTGCTATTCGTAACCTGAAAGGCTACATTTCAAAATTAAAAATATGCAAAAATTGTTGTAGATTAAGTCGGTTGAGAGTAGTTATATGCAAGGGGTGGGTAGTTAGTTTTAAGGTAGAAACATTTAATGCATGTCTTAGGTGGTGTTTGATAACGACTTAAAGAGTCTTAATTATAAAATATGTAATTTAATTAAGTCACTAATTGAGTGTTTGTATGGTGCTTAATTTAAATAGATGGCCTTCTAGAAAAAGCCATGAGAATGAGAGTCTCTATATTAAGT
This sequence comes from Chrysanthemum makinoi, assembly GCA_910596185.1. Classification (NCBI taxonomy): domain Eukaryota; kingdom Viridiplantae; phylum Streptophyta; class Magnoliopsida; order Asterales; family Asteraceae; genus Chrysanthemum; species Chrysanthemum makinoi. The sequence continues at coordinate 284,697,293 of OU343220.1, read as the reverse complement.
CATCACTTTTATTCTACTTTTACATATTTACCTTTCCACTTCTTAACCACTAGTCATCACTTATTTCAAATAAAAGGGTATAACAATAATTTTATTAATTCAGACACTTTATTCAGCATACAAAACAAACAACCATTTATTCTTTTACATACAGACAACATATATCCAGACAAACACATTAGTTTAACAGAACTTAATATAAAAACTAAACAAACATGCCCATATATAGAGGTGACAATTTGTGCCTATAAATATATAAAATATAAGAAATAGGTTAATTTGAGCTAATTTGTGAAAAAATTGGTCTCATTTAGCCCTTTTCTTTTTTGAAATGGGCATGTATGGCCCATTAAAAAGTTAAATGGACATTAATGGACATATATTTTCTCGCAATTGGAGAACATTACAATCGTTTTTAAATAAAAAATTATAGATATAATATATTTAATTTTTTTAAATATTAATGAGGCTTTACGTGTAAGAAATTTATTTCTTCATTTTAGGTCTTTTTTTAAAGCGAATCGTATAATATGAGCCCGTTGCCGTGCCCGTTTAGCCCGTCCCCTTTCAAGCCCATGCCGGTTCGTGCTCGAGCCCGTTTAGACCGCCCCGTGCCCACCCGTTTTGCCACCTCTAGTCTTATACATATGCAACTTCACTACAAATTATAGTTATACAAATTTAAATATGCTAGGGGTGTTCATCCGTTCGATTATTGGGTTATTCAGTTCAGCTTAAATTTTTTTTGGGTAAAACCGAAAACCGAATCGAATAACCCGAATTACATAATTTAAATTATTTATTTATTTAATCATATAGATTCTTTGCAAAGGAAGAAATTTTAAAATCTCATTTTAATTAAAAAAAATTGTTTTTTAGTGTGCTTTTAAAGTCATATTCAAAATTTTCTATTAAAAGACACACTAAAATAGAACTATTTATTGAAGTGAAACTGCAATTATAAACACCTGTAAGTTCTCTCACCCCACCTATGTGGGACAATGCAACACACAGATTTGTTAAAAAACCGTAAGCTCTAAGATCACTTGCTATCATAACGCCCCCCTTCCGGTTAACCTTTAACGTGTGAGCGTTAGAGCTCGTTAACCACACCACAACCCACGTTAAAGTGTGCAAGTTATGCCACTAACGTGGCGTTAAAACTCCTTTTCGTTTCTTTTCTTTTTTTTTTCTTCCGATTTAAGTGGTATTTTGATGGGTATTTTGGTGTGTGTGTTGTGTGTGTTTTAGTGTGTGTGTTACGTGTGTGTTTTATGTGTGTGTTTTGTTGCAGGTGGTTAAAAGGAAGAAGAAAGTAAGTTTGAGGTTTTGACAGATTCAGTCCTTGTGGTTTGTTTTTGTTTTTTTTTTCTTTTTTTCTATTGTTTTTCAAAATTGACAGTTTCAGTCCTTGTGGTTTGTTTTTGTTTTTGTTTTCTTTTTTTTTCTATTGTTTTTCAAAATTGACAGTTTCAGTCCTTGTGGTTTGTTTTTGTTTGTTTTTCTTTTTTTTTTTATTGTTTTTCTATTGTATTTTTTTTTTTTTTTAAAAGTGGAGCCCAAAATGTTGAGTTAAGGTTTAACCTTGAGATGTTATGATAGTGGGTGTTTTTTGGGTGAGTTAAGGTGAAATGTTAAAGCTGATGTGGCGCTGACGTGACACTGAGTTAAAGTTTAACTCATGTTATGATAGCAAATGCTCTAACATTACTTCGGGTAATAACCGGGCAACATAAATCGTCACTGATATACAGTACCTTTTTTCCTTTTAAAATGCAGTCCTTTCATGGAATCTATCAAGATTGAAACCTTCTTGACATAATGCTTCATTAGTTGCACCACCTTCATTTGGAACCCATCAATAATGAAACCTTGAGGCCTTAAGGCTTACTCAAGGACGCATGATTAATAACAATGTCATCAGAAACAAGTTCTGCCTGACCAACAATACAGCCAAAATGTAGATAAAGTACAATTCAGTTTGTATAAAAATATGCACCTAGAAAAATACAAACATTCTCCATAGCTCCATTTGCTTTAACTCCGAGAGGAGTTTTAGCAGAAATGGAAACTCTTAGTATGTCACTGGTCGCCGAGTTGAATAAGCACTATCTGTCCTTAATCATTGGTGACCTGGTATCTTTCCCTGACCAAGGTTGATCACTATTTTGAATATCGTGAAAGCAACTTAATACAAATAAGTAACCAAAAACAACGCATACATAAAATTGCAGTAATATGTTTCTTTCCGTATATGTAAACACATTGGTAGACAAGGGAATTAGAGAAGCAAATAATGAAGGATATTGGTAGTTAACATTATAAATTGCAGTAATATGTTCTTTCCTACTAAAAATTCCAAAATAGAATGCATGTATATAATCACATGTAAATGATGTTTCTTCTCTCCATGGCCTAAGTGATTCTAAGTTTCTAACAACACTTTTCAACCAGAAAACTTAGAAAGATTTGATACACGCAGCGCTTGGAGTATAACTATAAGGTATATTAGAAATTTACCAACATAAATGAGTCGTTTCTGGTTTATAGTGTATGAAATACTATGACCGTTCTTCTGTTATAGTTGACAAGTAGTCAAGTATCACTCAAAAATCTTTTCATTTAGAGCACAATGCTTGAGACCGAATCCGTGACGCAAAGGCTTCTCCTAAGATTTAACCACAACAAAGCCTAGTCCCAAACGAGTTGTCGCTGAGCTAAAAATGCAATCATGCTAGAGTATGTACACAGAAGACGGTTTCTTTGTACAAAACGTGAATGCGGAAAATGCATAGGTTTCCATAGCTTTGCTTGGCTTTAACTTCAAGAGGAGATTTAGTAGCCAATATTACTTTTAGCCTATCACAACTGCACCAAGTGGAAAAAACCATACATGTCCTTGATAATTGGTGACAGGAAAACGATGAGTTATCGAATCATGACTTATTATAGAAGAGAATTGTTTGTGCCACATGGCGATTAGTGATATGATAAAAGTAGTTGTTGCTGCAAAGCCCTTTTTACTGTAGCCTAAGGAAGTTACGAAATCGTATTATTGAAGTTGTTGGTCAGGGACAACGTTTTATGATGAATTAGTAGTGGGTGTGATTGATGAACAAAATCAAAACAATGACTGATATCATCAACTATAAACTACCTAATGGGAGCGTAAACTATAGATGATCATGGAACACCTATGCTTCTCATGTAATCACCCTTTTTATAAGTATATGTATATCCCACATTGGTTGGGTAGTGGAAGCTTAGAGAGAGGAAGGTTGTATGTAAAGACCAAGCTGCATATGATGAAAGGCACGCAGCCAAGCAATCAGCACAAAGTGAACTATTCTTTCGCCTTTTACTAAAGAATACCGTGTGTTCGTTGCATAAATTGGCATACGCCTATTTTTGGAGAGTTTCTTCTAAAAAAGAAGAACTCGAACTAATCTTTAGTTCAAGATTTAAACCTGAAAGTTGAGCAGGCTCTATATTGCAGAATTTAGCGCATAAGTTTGTAGCCAAACAATACTAGTATTTGAAACAGTCATAGTCCTTGAGATTGAATTTGCTGCAGTGAATATTGTTCAAATTTACAAAAATATGCTTGCACAAAGTACACACATTCTCCATATCTTCATTGGCTTTAACTCCAAGTGGAGTTTTTACAGCTACAACTACTCTTATCATATCATATCACCAGTCAGTCGTCAATTTGCACAAACAAACATCGTCGTTAATAAATGGTGATTGGATACCTAGAAGGCACGCCAATCACATATTATTAAGGATGATTAGTGTTTGTGCCACTTGGCCATCGGTTATATGCTAAGACTAATGGCCGCTGCAAAAACTCCCTTTACAGTTAGAGCCAAGGAAGACATGGAGTTGGTGTGTAATTTTTGCATGTATATTTTTATGCAACTGAACCTGCTTCTTGTACTTATTGAAGTCTGATTGTATTGGTGTTAAGGGGCAAGTTTCTGATGACTTAGTTATGAGTATAATTAACGAAGCCCTTGGAGAAGCCTTCATGTGAACAATTAGTTCATTCTTGATGGATACTAAATGCTAAGGACTGGGGTACGAGTGGAAAAGTTGTTCAATATACATCAAGCGACTAATTATTTAAGGGTTTTTTCAATATAGGACCTCAGCAGTTACCTCCTGCAGTAGTTTCTGCATGGAGGTTTGCTACAATACGTTTTCTCCTATAAGAATTAATAACCTGCAGACACCAATTGGATTTATTCATTTAGCATAATCATAACTGGAACTTCTATACACAGAACTTTGCAAAGGACTAAATACATAAATGACATGCCAAACACATTCAAAAAACGGAGTGATAAAGGGGAGCAACTTCAAGTCATTTTAGCAAAAACGGGTCAAGTTGGGTTTTGTTTTATTGACAATGGGTCAAGCGGTTCAACAGTGTACCAACGTATATTCAGGTGTTTACCACTCACTCAATATTCACTAATAGTTTTTGAAATCATGGTTATTACTAGCAGTTATTTATGAAATTCAAAAGACCATGAGTAAAAAAGTTAAGCCTGGTCAAATTGAACCTTGTCTGAACCGTTATATAATTTTACCCATTTTGATAAATTTACCAAACATAGACATATTGTCACTAATTCCAGCAAAACACAAGGCTTGGTAGCTTTATCATGTACACAAACTTTGCAGAAACTGTATGTAACAACACGCAGCAGTGTGTTGAAACAAAGAGTAATTTAGCTGAATCATATTTTAGTAGTAGTAAATGGGAAGGGGGATGGCAACATACCAGTTTAGTGTGTTTGTAGAATGCCTCCAGCCTTGATTTTAGAATTGCCTGTCATCTTCATGTTGAATCAAAGGTTCATCGTCATCTCCAAAAGGTTTGGCAACACGAAGAACTTATCAGCATATGATTGCAACGGGTTTAATAAAATTTCAATAAGCTCGAGAAAAACTATTGAAAAAACTTACATCATCTAGGCCTTGAACCTTAGGAGGAGCAAATTCTGAGTGGTAGCTCCGAATGCTAGCAGGATGGATCCAATAGAGAGTAATCCTCTCCTCCGCGATTGCATCTTCAGTTACAAAGTTAAGCACTTGTTAACTTTCAGTCCTCTTGTTTTTAAGCATAAATTTGTTAAATGTTAATCATTTAGAAAAGCACATTTTTAGAAACATTATTTTAAGGTCACTCAATTACCTTTTCCCAACGGACCACATTACGTCCTTTGGATCAAATCCATCAAGAACGAAGCCTTGCTGACATGAACAGAGACTGTATTGGTTCTCAAAGATAACTTTATGGGGACTTAGTTGCACGCATAATTAATGAAGCCTTGGAGAGCTTCTTCCCAAAAGGAAAGACTCCAACCGAATACGTGAATAACCAATCAGTGTAGTTCTAGATTTTATTTAGATGTTCAATTTCTGAAGTTTATATCTTTTGAATATATACTAATGTTTATAGTAAACTCGTACCTTACAATCAGGTTTTAGAAAAGCAATCCGTGCTGCCCAAAAGAAGTAACCTGCAAATTTACCAAATTAAAAGTATTAGAAAAGAGGGGGTTTTAATACTAGCACAAAGAAAAAGAAACGTGTTAAAGAAACGTGTTAAAGTAGCACAAAGAAAAAGAAATGTGTTAAAGAAAAAGAAACGTGTTAAAAGTATTAAGGATGATGCCTATTTGTATAACTCGACTATCATAAGATACGAGTAGTAGATGCAAATACTCCACTGGGAGTTAAAGCCAACGAAGCTAATGAGAATGTGATTAAATACCAACTATTAATGAAGAGTGGAAGTTTCTCGAATCGTGACATGAGGGCTTCTCCAGGGAATCGGCACAAACGAGTTGTCTCTAAGCTGCAATGCAATCAAACTAGGGTAAGAACAAAGAAGATGGTTCAGTTGTACAAAATATATGAATGCATAAAATAAGTAAGTTCTCACAAAAACTTCTTTCGGAATAAAGCCAAGGAAGCTATGCAATTGAAACTTATTTCTTGCAATTAGTCTAATGTATTGTTGCTCCAAGACAAGTGGTTGTTGGGTTTATCCCACATCGCTTGGGTAGTGGAAACACGTAGGGTTAGATCAGTTGGAAAACCCCTTGCTTCTCAACCGAGAGGTCAGAGGTTCGATCCTCACTCCCTACAAAAGGCTGGAGGTCCTTTCTACCTTTGGTAGAACTGGAAGCAGCCTCTCTACCTTAGGTAGCGGAAACGGTATTGGGTACCCATAACCCGTGGAAGACGACATTGGGAGTTACTTAACTTAGCTTGGGTAGTGGAAACTGAGAGTGAGGAAGGCTGTATATAAAGACCAAGCTGCATTGGTTGAAAGGCGCGCAGCCATGCAATGAGCACAAAGCGAACTATTCTTTCGCCTTTTACTAAAGAATACCGTGTGCTCGTTGTATAAATTGGCATTTGCCTATTTTTGGAGAGCTTCTTTCTAAAAGGAAGAACTCTAACCAATCTTAAGTTCAAAATTTAAGACCTGTTACTTTCTCAACTTGGGGGTTGTTTGGGATTGCTTATTGAAAATAGATTATTCGTTTTGAAAATGAATGATCAGATAATCAGCAGTCCTAAAATGTGGTTTTGAAATATAGTATTTGGATAAAATGTGGTTTTGAAATATAGTATTTGATTTGATTATGCTGTTTGATATCGCAATAATCAGAAAATCATTTTTTTGAGTGTTTGGCAAATTTGATTATTTTGTTACTTAATGCACAAAATTACCAAAATAGACATTTGCATGTGCCATATGGAAATTAAATCAAAAGGCAATAAAGGTATTTTATTGTGGGCCAAGTGAGAAATAAATGAAAGTCACCAAACTACAAAACCTGCGTTTTGTAAAAGCAGGTAGGTAGTCACTTTTTTAAAACTGCGTTTTGGTCCCCCTAAAACGCAAATAATCACTTTTTCAACTTTTTTTTGCCAAACACTCGCAAGTAAGTTATCTCCATTTCCAAAATGAAATAATCACCCCTTGCAAGGCCGAAGGTCCTTTTCTACCCTTGGTAAAACCAGAAGCAGCCTCTCTACCTTAGGTAGGGTAGGGCTGTCTACGTCTCAACCTCCTCCATACACCGTTGAAGACGGTATTAGGACCAATAACCCGTGAAAAACGGTATTGGAAGTTACTTTACTTTACTTTTAGATAAGTAGGTTGATACCGCAATCCCAAACACCCTCTTAATATCATACGTAGAACTTTTAACTTATAAGTGCTATCGATTATTTATCCTACTTTTGTAAATGTTGCGAATCGATGGTCCTTCATCTGAACGTCCATTAAAGTATCCATCAATGGTATAGTAAAACTGACCACAATATATTCTCATGTCAACGCACATTGCAAACATCTAAAAACGTGATGTAATCGTCTAAATAAGTAATAATAAAGTTATATCATATTCAACAGCTTTGAAAAAATGTTAGACATAAACTGAAATAAACTTGCGAATATTTGAATTTATTCTTTAATGTTTCTGGAATAATAAGTAGATATATCTTAACTATGATACATCATACAGTAAAACCTCTATAAATTAATAGTGTTGGGACCGAGACATTTTATTAATTTAGCGAGATATTATTATATCGATAAATTAATAATTTATTAATTTACAGAGGTTTTACGTTGACCATTAAATTTTCATGTCTAATAAACTAGCTAGTTACAATGTACACTCATTAGAGACGAAAAATAAATTTGAAAAACAAGGTCCATTAACATTTTATTAATTCACATTCACACTTTATGAATAAATTAACACTTTTTGTTACAATACGAGAAAACAACGGACTGACTCTTTAGTGCAATAAGGAGATTTAAGATAAACTAAATATAGATTTGAAATTCAACAAAAAACAAGTGATTATGAATTTATTTTTTAGTAAACAATCTTAGGATTTTGAGATGTATCACACACACACACATATACATATATATATATATGGAATTTTTAGTAATTATTAATTTATAGTTTCGTTGGGACTAATATATATACATTGGGGTTTCAAAAAAAATATTATCTTATTATTTTATCGATTGAGGTTCAAATTTGTACTGGTCCCAAGTTGGGACTAGACAAATTATTAATTTTATCGAGGTTATTAATTTATCGAGTATAAATTTATAGAGGTTTTACTGTACATAAAGATTAATGCATACTTAATTTGAATGTTTATTCGAGGAACATACCTAAATGTCTTAGAAGAAATCGAACTGAAAATCGTAAAAGAGAATTTTGGTTATTAATGGGTAATGGAACCAAGTATATATATAGGCTAAAATTGTGAAGTAATCCGAATTCTGTGCTATAAACCGACATGGTGTCTTCCTCAAATATTTTTGCCCAAACAATATAAAATGAGAAAGTAAAAATTGGAACCTAAGGTCTTATGTACCAAAAATTGTGAAGTGCCGTTGTCCCACATTGGGTTTGTTGACAAGAATAAAAGTGTATTTATAAGTGATAAATTTTCAGAACTTGAAATGATGAGAAACCTATTGAAAGTTACACATCTAAATCTTTCTTTCAATAGCTTTCAAAATCATTACAATAAATTGTAGAGAAACTGCAACTATAAACACCTTTCATTTCGTTCACCCCACCTATGTGGGACAATAAAAAACCATAAGATGTAGCATTATTCCGGGTAATAAGTTATAACTGAGCAGCGTATATCGTCACTGGTATATATCTTTTCCTTTTAAAATGCACAGTCCTTTCCATCAAAACTATAAATATTGAAACCTTGTTGAGATAATATGGTTCATTAGATGCACCACTGTCATTGGGAACCTATCAAGAATGACACCTTTTAGGCCTTAAGGCTTGCTCAAGGACGCGTGCTTAATAATAACCACAAGAATGTCATCAGAAACAATACAACCAAAATAACAACAATTACTTTTATCCTATCACCGTCACCAAGTGACAAAAACAATACACGCCCGTAATAATTGGTGAGTGAATAACAAAAAGTTGCCACTTATTAAGGAGGAGAATTGTTTGTGACACATGGCGATTAGTGATGATAAAAGTAGTTGCTGCAAAGCCCTTTTTACTGTAGTGGGTATGATTGATGAACAAAATCAAAACAATGGTTGATATCCTAAACTAAAAACTGCCTAATGGGATCGAAAACTATAGTCTCTCATGTAATCTTTAGTACAAGCTTTAAAGCCGAAAGCTTTAAAACAATGGAGAGTTTCTTCCCAAAAAGAAGAACTCCAACCAATCTTTAGTACAAGCTTTAAAGCCGAAAGTTCAGATGGCTCTAGATTACCGAGTTTGTTGCAGCCATGCAATTGGCACAATGCAAGCTGTTTTTATGTTTAGAAAACTGTGTGCTCATAGTGCATAACTTTGTAGCCAAACAATACTAGTATTTGAAACAGCCATGGTCCTTGGGATTAAATCTGATGCAATCATGATAGGCTAAGTACAATGAATATTGTTCAACTTTACAAAAATATGCTTGCAAAATATACACACATTTTTCATATCTTCATTGGCTTTAACTCGAAGTGGAGATGATTACCAATATGCAGATGGGGAGATGATTAATGTATTAACATGGATTTTAAATACTTGTGTAGTGGCTTTTATCTTATGTGTGCGCGCTCTCCCTCTCTCTTTATTTTTTCAGTTTATTACCGCTGGTAACCAACATACTAAAATTTACAATTTTATTTTTTCAGAGTTATATGGGTTTCTGACTCGATATTACGAGCCGACTAATCTCAGGGCGACTACCCTTTTGGATAGCCTGGAGTCGGCGTAGGAACCTCCGTGGCCACAAGAGGATTAAGTTTCTTCTCGTTGAATTCGAACCATGACCTCCTCTTTAAAAGGCTAGTATTTTTACCACTTGATCACCTCTTGTGGTTAAAATTTATGATCATCGAATATACCCATTGCATATATATCCCTTTAAAAGTCTATAATATAATGGCATATATATCCGAGCAAAGATCATAATTGCGTATATATCATCTCAAAGACTTAAATATGTCATATATATCCAAATTATTACTTTATATATTTTTAAAACAATAATATACATGATAATGATGTATAAATTTTGAATTGTCATTTATACCCTTGTTATTGTTGTTATTATACAACTTGAAACCCAAACACTCAAACATCGTCTTCTACAAATCAAAACCAAAACATTAATTGAGTTAGATTTTGATCTTTTCAATTGTATTCTTGTTAGTAGTGGATTGTATTAATTTTTGCCCAAATAATGTTCTTGTTTTGGTTGATCGATTGACTACCTGGGTAATTTTAATTACATATATGTCATATCTTATGCAAGTTGACACTCATTTATTAAACTCCTACCAACATGTTTGACTTGAGGTTTGATTTTGTTGAAAACAATAAAGAAATCTTTGGACTGTCAATTTGTGTTCATGGGGTATTAGAAGTTTTTGACGAATGATAATCTTTTACAACAACTATTTTTGTTCATGAAGTATTAGAAGTGGGTTTTTGGCGAATGACAATCTTGTACAACAAGGGCATAAGCGACAATTCATATTTTATACAAAACTTTCATGTATATTATTGCTTTAAATATTTATAAAATAATAATTTGGATATATATGACATATTTAAGTATTTGGAAAGATATATACGCAATTATGATTTTTGTTTGGATATATATGCAATTATAGACTTTTGAAAGGATATATATGCAATTCCCCCTTTATTTATAGAGTAAACAATTAGATTAGATATACACACAACGCAATAGCCAAATGATGTATATTCAAAAAGGGATTTGAGGAGAATTTTGGATAAACAATTGAATGAACAATCAAAGACAAATAAAAGAGACCACTTTGATGAACTATTACGATCTTTTTTATTTGTCTTTATTTGTTTTCTATTATGCGGCCAATAAATATTGACTATGCTTAAACGGCCATTGTGATCAAGCATGATCAGTATTTATTGGCAGCTTAATAAAAAAGGTATAATAGTTAACAAACTTTTGTTTAATGATTAATAAGATATTTAAAAATTTATAACTAATTAACTTAACAATTTAGATAAATATGTCAACTTTTTAAGTTAAAAAAAATAGTACATATATGGGATTATGGTTTTGAGGTGGGTAAATTAAAACAACAAATATACAAAAGTGAGATGCCTGTGGGTATTGGGTTCATCCCACATCGCTCGATCACTTAAAGTTGAAAGTCATGAAGTATGTATATAAACACCAAGCACTGTAGGAAATAGTTGCGGCCCCACATTATGCAATTCTTCTTGCATAAAGTGGCATACATCATCAATTTTAAGTTTAAGGTTTTGCTCGTATTTGTCCTTCTAATTGACTCCAGAAGCTTTCTTAAAGGAAAATATTTCCATGGATTTGTTAACTATAAACACAACTAGGTGGTGTGTCTTAATACGAATATGAAAAAAAAAACTGATTCTAAAAAGTCATGTAAAAAGCGTTTGTTTACAACTTAGTGGTGGCTGAAAATATAAAGTGAGTGATAAGGAGAAAAGTCTTCACATTAAGTCATCTTTTAGTTAAATGTAACTTCATCAAAATGTTAAACAAACAAGCTCTAAATCGTATGTTTTCTATAGCTTAACTTGCCTTTAACTTCTGTGAGAAGCTAGAGTAAGACGTATGATTCCTTTGTAATGAAAGCGGATATTGCATATGTTTTCTATAGCTTAATTCGCATTTAACTTCCGTGAGGAGCTTTAGTAACAGCTAAGGAAGATCATTGTTTGTCCTGGTGGCAATTAATGATATGCTAAACGTTGTTGCCACAAAAACTCCCTTCGATATTAGATTTCTCCAATAATATGAACACACATGATATAATTTTGCTTGCTTTCAATTTTGAGAAAACTATAGTAACTACTTTTAGCTTGTCACCACCACCTAGTCCCAAAATTGATACAAGTCCTTTGATAATTGGGAGCAGATAATGAAAAGTGCCATAGGGTTACTACTGATATGTTAAAAATTATTTAGTTTGCCCCATTAGTTATTTTGAACCGACGGCTGGAGATATAAAGTTGTAAAAGTTTAAGAGTATGTATGTGTTTGATCTTTTCCGCCAACCAACTACGAGTAATAATCTTCGCTCTTCAAATTTCATGTATTTTGCTTTTACAGACATCCTACAAAATACAAACATGCATTGAAAGGGGTATCAATCCAATGAAAAGATGCATATTAAAGTAGCCAAAAGGCTCAAAATAAAATTTATTGTATCAAAAACTACGTAGCAGTATAAGAGAAATTTAAACAAAATAAATAAACTTAAATGAAGGTGAAAGGTGGGGTTTATCCCACATTGACTGAGTAGTGGAACTTGAGAATGAGGAAAGCTGTATACAAACACCAAGCTGCATAAATGAAAGGCATGCAGCCAAGCTATGTTGCTATACTTTTGCCCTTTTTATGAAAACTGCATGTGCTTGTTGCATATGCCTAATTTTATAGAGTTCCTTTTTGAAATAGAGAACTCCGACTATTCGTTAAAACTTAAGTTTGTTATCTTATAGATATAAACATAATTTTTGAACAAGGTTTATAATTTTTAAACAAACTATTACCTTCGTTTTTCTAAAAAAACAATTGTTTTATTTTTTTAATGAATGATAGTTTTATTATTAGTTAACTAATCAATGTCATTTTTAAAGTTTATAATAATAATTTTAAACAAGAGTAATATGATTAACTCGAACAAATTTTCTTTATCTCTCTTTAAAAGTGAAAAATTAAATTAGGACATTTAAAAAAAATGGTGGACTCTTAGTTTATGACGGGGTAAGTATGAGTTTTCTACTTTCGCTCAAAGTACTATTTAATCATTTTAACGTAAGTACAACCAAATTTGGTTATTAAAAAGAAAAAAAAAGGGAGCGTACAGTAGCTTTGTTGGCTTTAGCTCCAAGCGGAGTTGCATATGCAACTACTCATGATAGTCGAGTTATACAAACAATCATCGTCCTTAATAGTTGGTGACTGCATATCGAAAAGGCACCCAATCACAAATTATTAAGGATGGGCATTGTTTGTTCCATTTTGCTATATGTTATATGTCTAGACTAAGGTGGTGTTTATTTCTTAGGAAATATCTCTTAAAGCCTTTTAATAAGTGTCATTCAGACCCGTCAACATTTGAATCATTAAGTGCGTTTGTTTATATTTTTCTCGCTCATAGGCGGTTTGAGCTCAGACCTCTTACACAACAAGATATAGAGGCATGGGCGGAGATAATAAGAGGGCACAAGGGGCAGGTGCCCCCTAGCGAAAAAAATTATAGTGTAAAATTTTGAAAATATTTACTTTTTTTTTCGTAATTTGTCCCCCAAGTACCAATTTAAAGTGTAGTTTCTAAATTTTATCAAAGTGTGCCCCCTCGACCAAAAATTTCTAGCTTCGCCCCTATATAAAGGGGATGTCTTACTACCTCTTAATGTCCTTTTTACTCTTTTTTGTATTTCATTTTTTTATAAGACTTTCTTACTTTAGTTTTCTAAGCTCTTTTCATTTTGTATTATACATTTGTTTTCTCTTTTCCTTTACTATTGATAAAACGTCTAAAGCGAATCGTCGTCATTTCTTTTTGCTAAATAAAAAATGTTAAAGATGAGAATATGATGACGGAAATGTTGAAGCACAAGCCTTTCAAACAATAAAAATATATAACTAGTTTGTGAAATCAAATAATGGCATGACTATTTTGGGCATGAACTTGAATATTTTTTCTTTGAAAATACTTTTAATTGTTAATTGACAATCTTAAGTATATTATAAACTATTTTACTTTCTTGCTTAATCTAATCATCGTAAATTAATTGATAATGATAGTTTACAAAATCGTAAAGATGTTTAACATGTGAGTATAACATATCAACAATACATGACTATTTAACCATATCAAATTGCGATACAATGTCATTGAATGTTTCATTTTAACACATTTTATTTTCAGGTAAATTGTGTTAGTTTTATGACTCAGTTGCTTTATTTATGGGGTGTTTGGCAACCCTTTGAAAACGTGATTATTTGATTATGACCTTTTCAAAACGTGAATTATCAAGTTTTGGTGTTTGGTTGTAAACGTGATTATCACTAAATTTGCCTTCAAACCGTGGTTTTGAAATTGGATGTAGGGACTTACTTTTTGAAAACGTGGTTTTGCAAACGTCATTTGTGCAAACGTGATTTTTCCCCAAACACCCCCTTAGTATTAATAAACGTTTATGTATCGTAAGAATAAATTTGTTATCTATTTATAGTATTCAGACATTTTTTTTACAGAAAACAAACAATATTTTTTCATTCAGATTTAGACATTTACGAATCAAATTCAAATGTGTGAATCAGATTCAGATTCACAACCTCTTAATAAACAAAAAACACCTAAATAACTAACCACCGCCTGCAAAAACCCCTTTTAGGAGTAATGGGCAAGGAAGACATGGAAGTGATATGTTTTTTTTCGCGTGTATTATAATCAGGGGGCGGACCTAGGAGGGTTCTCGGTGATTCACGGGACCGATGAATGTTTTCGCCTAGTGTAATTTTTCGTAAAAAATCATGACAATTTTAAAATGAACTTGGTCACGAAATTTTGTATCACTAATATGACAAAAGAAATACATGTCTTTTTTATTTGTTTACCAATTTTAATCAAGTTGTACATTTTAATTTTTTTTTGTTTCATTTGTACTCGGAAAAAATTTATGCACCTAGTGACTTAAAGTATTGGGTCCGCCCTATGTATATTAGTATGTAATTGTAGCTTCTTTTTTGTATTTATCGAAATATAAAGGTGCGTTTGGTATGATTGGAATCACTATAGGTATATGTTTGATAATAAGATAGAATGATATAAATTTAATTACTCCATTTTAATTGTTTGGTTTCATTAGTTGGATATGGAAAACAAACATTATACAATGAGAAAATAAAAAATGAAATTAAGAGCATCTCTAATGCTTGAAACCTTCAACGGTTTAATACGCTACCACATCAGCATATCAACTTTTTATAAAAAAACTTCACAATGCATCGAACTCTTGACGGCTTCATACATTTCCACTTCACCATCTTAATTTTAATTTATATATCACTACTTTGTGTATGTTGATTATTAAAAGTTAGTTAGAATGAAAGTATTACATTCACATAAAACTATATTACAAATTGCATAGTAAAAGATAGAACAATGTAACCTAAAAGTACCAAAACAAGTTTTTCTTCAAAAATCTAAAATAAGTTGTTTTTCAAATTTTGAAATAAATTATATTTTGAAATCTAACCGAAGTTGTTCTTAATTAAACTAGAATACATGGATAAAAACAAACTCTAAACTATATATTAATTAATAAAATTTTGCTATTTGTAGCCCTAAGGGCTACAATTAAAAGTTAAAAAGATACAAAAATTATTGTAGATTAAGTCAATTGAGAGTAGTTATATGCAAGGGTGGGTAGTTTATTATTAAGGTAGAAACATTTAATGCATGTCCTAATGTCTTATACATATGCAACTTCACTACAAATTATAGTTGTACACATTTAAATATGTTAGGGGTGTTTATCCGTTCGATTATCAGGTTATTCGGTTCATTTAAAAAAAAACCCGAGTAAAACCGAGAACCTAACTGAATAACCCGAATTACATAATTTTAATTATTTATTAATTTAATTACATAGATTTTCTGCAAAAAGAGAAATTTTAAAATCGTATTTTAGTTAAAAATAATTGAATTTTAATGTGCATTTGAAAGTCATGTATTCATTTTTTTTTTCAAAGAACTCACTAAAACTTAATTACTTATTGAAGTGAAACTACAATTATAAACACCTGTAAGTTCTCTCACCCCTACCTATGTGGGACAATGCAACACACTGATTTGTTAATAAAAACCATAAGCTCTAACGTTACTTCGGGTAATAACCGTGCAGCATAATCGTCAGTTCGTCACTATATACCTTTTTTACTTTTAAAATGCAGTCCTTTCCATGGAATCTATCAAGATTGAAACCTTGGTGACATAATGCTTCATTAGTTGCACCACTGTTTTTGGGAACCCATCAAGAATGAAACCTTTTAGGCCTTAAGGCTTACTCAATGACGCATAATTAATAACAATGTCATCAGAAACAAGTTCTCCTTGACCAACAATAAAGCCAAAATGTAGATAAAGTACAATTCAGTTTGTATAAAAATATGCACCTAGAAAAATACAAACATTCTCCATAGCTCCATTTGTTTTAACTCCGAGAGGAGTTTTAGCAGAAATGGAAACTCTTACTATGTCACCAGTCGCCGAGTAGAATAAGCACTATCTTTCCTTAATCATTGGTGACCTGGTATCTTTCCCTGACCAAGGTTGATCACTATTTTGAATATCATGAAAGCAACTTAATACAAATATAAGTAACCAAAAAACAACGCATACATAAAATTGAAGTAATATGTTCCTTTCCGTATATGTAAACACATTGTTAGACCAAGGAACTAGGGAAGCAAATAATATTGGTAGTTAACATTATAAACTGCAGTAATATGTTCTTTCCTACTTAAAATTCCAAAACATAATGCATGTATATAATCACATGTAAATGATGTTTCTTCTCTCCATGGCCTAAGTGATTCTAACAACACTTTTCAACCAGAAAACTTAGAATGATTTGATACATGCAGTGCTTGGAGTATAACTATAAGGTATATTAGAAATTTACCAACATAAATGAGTCGTTTCTGGTTTTTATAGTGTATGAAATACTTTGGCGTTCTTCTGTTATAGTTGGCAAGTAGTCAAGTATCACTCAAAAATCTTTTCATTTCGAGCACAATGCTTGGGAACGAATCCGTGCCAAAGGCTTCTCCTAAGATTTAACCACAACAAAGCCTAGACCCAAACGAGTTGTCCTTGAGCTAAAAATGCAATCATGCTAGAGTATGTACACATAAGACGGTTTCTTTGTACAAAATGTGAATGCGGAAAATGCATAGGTTTCAAGAGGAGCTTTAGTAGCCAAAATTACTTTTAAGCCTATCACAACTGCATCAAGTGGCAAAAACCATGCACGTCCTTAATAATTTGTGACAGGAAAACGATGAGTTACTGAATCACGACTTATTGTAGAAGACAATTGTTTGTGCCACATGGCGATTAGTGATATGATAAAAGTAGTTGTTGATGCGAAAATTGTATTATTGAAGTTACGAAAATTGTATTATTGAAGTTGTTGGTCAGGGACAACGTTTTATGATGAATTAGTAGTGGGCGTGATCGATGAACAAAATCAAAACAAACAAATCCTAAACTATAAACTACCTAATGGGAGCGTAAACTATAGATGACCATGGACCACCTATGCTTCTCATGTAATAGCCCTTTTTATAAGTATATGTATATCCCACATTGGTATTGGATACTAATTTATCTAATCCATGAAGGTCAAACATGAAAGTCAAGTATTTAGAGTCGTTTATGTATATGTATAAAGTATAGGGTCCTAGAATGACAAGAACAAAGTAAATAACCGTTTATTCAGTTATAATAGTTTAGAAACGTCGTGTCTGTTTGTTGTGTCGATTGATGGGTTATAAATACCCATAAAACCCAAATATGTAACTAACGATTATCTATATCAAATAAAAGTCAGTGTGCTTATTATTGTTATATACGATTGTTCATAGAAAGATAGACTAACAGTTGGCATCAGAGCCAAAAGGTTCAGGGAACCAGAGACAGAAAAGAAAGACAACGATTCAGGGAATCGTTTTAGAGAAGAAAACCAACGATTCAGGGAATTGTTCCAGGAAAAGAAAAAAGAAATTAATTCACATGAATCAAACAAGTGATAGACACGATTTGTTCAAGTAAAGATCGAATCAGAAAAGAGAAGAGAAAAACGTACCCGGTTGTGCGAAACCACCGCCGGAGAAGAAGAGAAACCATACCACAGTAACCATCATTACCGGAGAAGAAAATTGAAACACCGGTTAACCACCATTTGATTAGAAAGAAAAGCAGAAGAAGGACCGATCATATTTGCGCCCTAATTACTTGTAGGAGAAAGAAGAGAGGAAGCAACAGGCTTTTGATTGGTGATAGAAAAGGAACGAAGCGTTTTATTTGGAAACAGAAAAGAACGCCACTTTTAAAAGCCCACAAGAGTTGAAAAGGCCCAAGGGAAATATACACAGGTTCCATTTTTTTTACCTGTGATAGTTTTATTTCTCTATTAGTAGAATAGATTTTTTTTTCTATTACAATTCGTATTAGAAAACATTTAGAATTGATTGAGAATTATTGTGATTAGGCAGAAAGTTTAAGTTCGACCATTATTAGGCAGAAAGTTTAGAAGTATTAAAATTATATTGGTTTTAGAAGTTGCATATTACTATTGTGGATTAGAAAGAAGAATTCAAGGTCGACTATTATTGGAAGTATATTGGTGTTAGAAGAAAATTAAATCGAAAGATATGACGGGAGATAAAAACGAAAACAGAGTTGTTTTCACCACATCGTTACCATCATATCAATGCCCAGTTTTAAGCAACACAAATTATACATTATGGGCATTAAGAATGAAAATGGAGTATGGGATTTAGTAGAAGGAGTAAGTACATCAAAAGAGATTGATGTAAAGAAGGATAGTTCGGCGTCAGCATACCTATTTCAAGGGTTACCAGAGGATTGGCAAATGCAAGTTGCGGGATGTGAAACAGCAAAAGAAATTTGGGACTCTCTAAAGTCCAGATTTATTGGAACAAAAGATGTACAACAGGCACACTCGCAACAACTTAAATCAGAATTTGAGAGACTTGTGATGAAATAAGATGAATCAATAGATTCATTTGCTGGGAGGTTGATGAGTATTATTACAAAGGCTGCTACATGTGGATTGACGTTTGATGAACAAACAAAAGTATAAAAATTACTGAATGCAGTGCCAGATAAGTTTGTACCAGTAGTAGCAACCATTGAAATGGTTGTTGATTTTAAGAAAGCAAAATTAGAGGAGATTATTGGGAAACTTAAGACTTATGAAGAAAGGCTTAAGTTTAGAAAAGGAAGTGAGGAAGATAATAGTGAGAAATTGTTGTTCACACGTCAAGGGACTAATAGAAATTATGAACGCAACTATGAAAATGATAGACGAGGAGGTGGTAATCAGACACGAGGAAGAGGCCAAGGAAGATTCACAAGAGATAGTAAGAATGGAGATAGTTATAATAGAAACAAGAGAAACCATGGAGATCAAAACTGCCATAGGAGGACTTTAGAGAAATAGAGTGCTATAATTGTCATGAGTTTGGACACTTTGCTGCAAATTGTCCAAAACCAAACCGTAGAGAAGAAAAAGCAAAACCTTGTGTTCGAAGATGATGAACCAAAGACTATTAATGGTTACTAGTAAAGATGAAAAGGATATAACATCCTTAAAGGAAGAATCGAGAAGGAAAGGAATTGTCATTGAGAAGGATGAAATTCAAAAAAAAAAGTTAGAAGATATGCGGTTAGATATAGAAATTGATTTGAAGAGTAAATTAGAGTTTTGGAAGTTTGAAATGCTTCAAGAGTTAGAGATTGAAAAACAAGAGTTTGAGAAGAAAATAAGAAATAGAGAAATGACATTTGAGAAACAAATGCAGATAGAGTTAGAGAACCTCAAGAAGTTGAGAGATTGCACAAGCAAAGAGATGAAAGAGTTAAGATCAAAAGGAGAATTGTTTGAGAAAGAGAACCATGAAGTTGTTTCAGATGAGAAACACTTAGAAGAAGAACCAAGTATTGACAAGGGCAAATGCGAGAAGCGTCAAGAGACGCCATCAAGATTTCAGAAGGAAAGCCAGATTGAGAAAAACATTAAATCATGCAACAAGAAAGTTGAACCAGAAGATCGTGATACAAGTATTACAAGAAACAAATTGTTGGAGTTTCAAGATTGTGAAATGAAGCAAATGAAGGAAGATAGTGACAAAAGTGACAAAGATGATCGAGATGAAATTAAAGACAAGGAAGAAAGAAGTCAGACCAAAAAGAAAGTTCAAGACATATTTAGCGTTGAAGATCAAGACAAAGGAAGTGGAAACAAGCCAAAGTTCAAAGATAAAGATGATGGAGCTTGAAGATATCGAAGACATGGATTAATAAATTAGGGAGGAGTATTGGATACTAATTTATCTAATCCATGAAGGTCAAACATGAAAGTCAAGTATTTAGAGTCGTTTATGTATATGTATAAAGTATAGGGTCCTAGAATGACAAGAACAAAGTAAATAACCGTTTATTCGGTTATAATAGTTTAGAAACGTCGTGTATGTTTGTTGTGTCGGTTGATGGGTTATAAATACCCATAAAACCCAAATCTGTAACTAACGATTATCTATATCAAATAAAAGTCAGTGTGCTTATTATTGTTATATACGATTGTTCATAGAAAGATAGACTAACAATTGGCTGGGTAGTGGAAGCTTAGAGAGAGGAAGGTTGTATGTAAAGACCAAGCTGCATATGATGAAAGGCACGCAGCCAAGCAATGAGCACAAAGCGAACTATTCTTTCGCCTTTTACTAAAGAATACCGTGTGCTCGTTTCATAAACTGGTATACGCCTACTTTTGGAGAGTTTCTTCTCAAAAAGAAGAACTCGAACTAATCTTTATTTCAAGCTTTAAACCTGAAAGTTGAGCAGGCTCTATATTGCAGAATTTAGCGCATAAGTTTGTAGCCAAACAATACTAGTATTTGAAACAGTCAAGTCCTGGTAAATGAATCTGCTGCAGTGAATATTGTTCAAATTTACAAAAATATGCTTGCACAAAGTACACACATTCTCCATATCTTCATTGGCTTTAACTCCAAGTGGAGTTTTTACAGCTACAGCTACTCTTATCATATCATATCACCAGTCAGTCGTCAAGTTGCACAAACAAACATCATCGTTAATAAATGGTGATTGGATACCTAAAAGGCACGCCAATCACAAATTATTAAGGATGATTAGTGTTTGTGCCACTTGGCCATCGGTTATATGCTAAGACTAATGGCTGCTGCAAAAACTCCCTTTAGAGATAGAGCCAACGAAGACATGGAGTTGGTGTGTAATTTTTGCATATATATTATTATGCAATTGAACCTTCTTCTTGTACTTATTGAAGTCTGATTGTATTGCTGTTAAGGGGCAAGTTTCTGATGACTTAGTTATGAGTATAATTAACGAAGCCCTTGGAGAAGCCTTCATGTAAACAATTAGTTCATTTTTGATGGATAGTAAATGCTAAGGATTGTGGTATGAGTGGAAAAGTTGTTCAATATAGGACCTCAGCAGTTACCTCCTCCAGTAGTTTCTGCATGAGGTTTTGCTGCAATACCTTTTCTCCTATAGGAATTGATAACCTACAGACACCAATTGGATTTATTCATTTAGCATAATCG
Organism: Chrysanthemum makinoi; assembly: GCA_910596185.1. Taxonomy (NCBI): domain Eukaryota; kingdom Viridiplantae; phylum Streptophyta; class Magnoliopsida; order Asterales; family Asteraceae; genus Chrysanthemum; species Chrysanthemum makinoi. The sequence continues at coordinate 284,675,810 of OU343220.1, read as the reverse complement.
TAACTGGAACTTCTATACACAGAACTTTGCAAAGGACTAAATACATAAATGATGCACCAAACACATTCAAAAAACAGAGTGATAGAGGGGAGCAACTTCAAGTCATTTTAGCAATTGGGTTTTGTTTTATTGACAATGGAGCGGTTCAAAAGTGTACCAACGTATATTCAGGTGTTTACCACTCGCTCAATATTCACTAATAGTTTTTGAAATCATGGTTATTATTAGCAGTTTATTATGAAATTCAAAAGACCATGAGTAAAAAAGTTAAGCCTAGTCAAACAGAACCTTGTCTGACCCGTTATATAATTTTACCCATTTTTATAAATTTACCAAACATAGACATATTGTCACTAATTCCAACAAAACACAAGGCTTGGTAGCTTTATCATGTACACAAACTTTGCAGTAACTGTATGTAATAACATCGCAGCAGTGTGTTGAAACAAAGAGTAATTTAGCTGAATCAGATTTTAGTTGTAGTAAATGGGAAGGGGGATGGCAACATACCAGTTCAGTGTGTTTGTAGAATGCCTCCAGCCTTGATTTCAGAACTTCCTGTCATCATCATGTTGAATCAAAGGTTCATCGTCATCTCCAAAAGGTTTGGCAACTCGAAGAACTTATCAGCATATGATTGCAACGGGTTTAATAAAATTTTAATAAGCTCGAGAAAAACTATTGAACAAACTTACATCATCTAGGCCTTGAACCTTAGGAGGAGCAAATTCTGAGAGGTAGCTCCGATTGCTAGCAGGATGGATCCAATAGCGAGTAATCTTCTCCTCCGCGATTGCATTGTCAGTTACAAAGTTAAGCACTTGTTAACTTTCAGGCCTCTTGTTTTTAAGCATAAATTTGTTAAATGTTAATCATTTAGAAAAGCACATTTTTAGAAACATTATTTTAAGGTCACTCAATTACCTTTTCCCAACGGACCACATTACGTCCTTTGGATCAAATCCATCAAGAACGAAGCCTTGCTGACATGAATAGAGATTGTATTGGTTCTCAAAGATAACTTTCTGGGGACTTAGTTGCGCGCATAATTAATGAAGCCTTGGAGAGCTTCTTCCCAAAAGGAAAGACTCCAACCGAATAAGTGAATAACCAATCAGTGTAGTTCTAGATTTTATTTAGATGTTCAATTTCTGAAGTTAATATCTTTCTAAATTATACTAATGTTTAGGGAAAATGACAAAAAAATGCATCGAACTTGACACCTTTTGTGATTGTGTGTAGCCAACTATTTTTTTTCATTGTATGTATGATTTCCAACGTGGACTTCCAACTCATCGGGGTGTTACACGTGGACTGCCAAGTCATTTACCCACTATTTCTTTTTAGGGATAATAACAAAATAACGTATGGAACTTGACCATTTTTGTCATTGTAACACAAACTTTTTTGAATTTGTGTTAATGTATGTATCCAGTCAATCTAAACTTGGCATCGTTAGTCCTTTATACTAACGGCCGTTAGCACATAACTTAAATTTCGTTTTCTTACGTTTTCATCACTTTTTATACGTTTTCATTTGTTTTTACGCCATCCTTTTATACATTTTCGTCTATTTTACGTTTCGTCCGTCCGCTTTTATATGCTTTCATCCGTGTAAAATGAAACAAAGATGTGTAAAAATAGACGAAAACATATAAAATCAAATGAAAACGTGTCAAAACGGACGAAAACATGTAAAATCAGACGAAAACGTGTAAAATCGACAAAACGTAAAAACGGACGAAAACGATAACGGACTAACGTTGCATTAATAAAATAAACGGGCGTGTAGCTATAAAACTAATGAAAACGCATAAAACGGATGAAAGCATATAAAAAACGGATGAAAACGCAAAACGTAAAAAATTGCGCAGTGTAAAACGTATAAAACGGATAAAACGTATAAAAACATAAGTATCAAAAATGAACGAAAATGTATAAAAACGGATGAAAACGTAAAACAAGTACTATCAAATATAAAAACGAATGAAAAACATATACAAATGGATGAAAACGTAATAATTTTTTTTTTAAGTTATGTGCAACGGCGTTAGTATAAAGGCTAACGATGCCATGTTTAGATTGACTGGATACATACGTTAACAAAAATTCAAAAGGTTTGTGTTACAATGACAAAAGTGGTCAATTCGATAATTTTTTGTTATTATCCCTGAAAAGAAATAGTGGGTAAATGAGTTGGCAGTCCACGTGTAACACCCCGATGAGTTGGCAGTCCACGTGTTGTGACACGTTGGAAATCGTACATACAATGACAAATTTTCAAAAGGTTTGTGTTACAATGAAAAAAAAATAGTTGGCTACACACAATCACAAGAAGTGTCAAGTTCGATGCATTTTTTTTTATCATTTTCCCTAATGTTTATAGTAAACTTGTACCTTACAATCAGGTTTTAGAAAAGCAATCCGTCCTGCCCAAAAGAAGTAACCTGCCAATTTACCAAATAAAAAGTATTAGAAAAGAGGGGGTTTTAATACTAACACAAAGAAAAAGAAATGTGTTAAAGTAGGACCACAATATGGAATTAATGAAGAGTGGAAGTTTCTCGAATCGTGACATGAGGGCTTCTCCAAGGAATCGTCACAAACGAGTTGACCCTAAGCTGCAATGCAATCAAACTAGGGTAAGAACAAAGAAGATGGTTCAGTTGTACAAAATATACAACTTTCGGAATATAAATGTTAAGTTCTCACAAAAACATATTTCGGAATAAAGCCAAGGAAGCTATGCAATTGAAACTTATTCCTTGCAATTAGTCTAATGTATTGTTGCTCCAAGACAAGTGGGTGTTGGGTTTATCCCACATCGCTTGGGTAGTGGAAACTGAACCTTGTCTGACCCATCATATGATTTTACCCATTTTGAAAAAGTACCAAACATAGAAGTATTGTCAATAATTCCAGCAACACACATGTACACAAACTTTGCAGTAACTGTATGTAACAACACGCAACAGTGTGTTGAAACAAAGAGTAATTAGCTGAATCAGATTTTAGTAGTGTCTGTCATCTTCATGTTCGTAGAATACCGTGTGCTCGTTGTATAAATTTGCATACGCTTATTTTTGGAGAGCTTCAATACTTTCCAAAAGGAAGAACTCTAACCAATTTTAAGTACTAGTATAAAGTATTTTCTGTTAACAGTACTTGCTTATAAGTTATAACACTAAATCATTTTCATACCTAGAACTTTGATTTATAAAATATTTCTATAAAACTTTTAAGTTAGAGTCGAGAGGTGTGCAAAAATTCGGAAAAACAAAGTTGCTTGACAGACATGTTAGTGTAAATCGATATGAAGGTACATTAAAGTAGTGACGGTGACCACAATATATTCTCATGTCAACGCACATTGCAAACATCTAATCATCACTTTTTATGGCCTTAAAAATTATAGATCATTGGTGTGCAACATTGCCAAAATTTGGAAAAAACCATCACATTAACAAAACGCATACTAGAACTTGCGAATATCTATCTATCTATTATATATAAAAGTTGAACCCCTTAATTTAATGTGCAAGAGGGTTTGTGCACAAAATCATGTACGGTACAACATATGCATTGCACAACTATTGATTCAATTGAATGTACTCTTTCATCTAGGAATGTGAAAGACGTATAGTGGCATGCGAATGGTTTAGAATTGATTAGGCATGCGAATATGAAATGTTCCTTTAATACATAGCATTCTTATATTCAAATGTATTTAATATTCTCCTTTCATATCCTTTAGAAAGGTTACATACATAGTGTATAAATAGACCACTTTGATCAATTTTGGTGAAGACCACATAATCATATGGTCTAAAAGAATGAATACACATGGGGAAGTTAAGGACGTCGATTAAGGATAGGGTGAAGCAGTTTGATGTAAGTGTCATTTTGAGCAGTTTTATGTATGTGTCAGTTTGATGGTATTTGATATTAATGAGTCTATGTATGTGTCATTTTGAAATGGTATAAGATTGTTGCAGTATTGCCTTATGTGGTAACTTTGCCACTTTGTTCTTTTGCTTTCATTTATAAAACTAGGATTTTACATTATTTGGTAGAATAATCATGTAGCTATAATATACGTGGAATTCAGCCACCAAGATTTACATGGTCTGCACCTACAAAGAAGGATATGTACCACAGACTACACCTTTTGGGTTACTGACCAAACACAACCACTCACAACCCCGACATTGATTAGAAATTCACGATGAAAAAAGGCGCTGAGAGGTTTGTGGTATCTGCATCAAGAGAAACATATCATTCTTTGGGAATTGAAAATGTCCAATTTACTGATAAATCACCAATGTGAAGCCGATTTTGTGTTAGTGCAGGACATTCGCTTCTGGATTGGCTAATCCATTCATTGGCATATAAATTATATGTCCGTGAGTAATCTTTGAGCCACATGGAGTGTGTTCCGAATGACAGGTTTTTTAGGTTTCAATAATAAGTGGAAAGTTCATATAATATAACTGAATTCATTAGGTTTATTTTATTTATTTATTTTTTTTTCCTTGCCTGCTGCAACATGTATGAACATCCTCACACGGGAGGAGAATGGTAGCAGTACATCTTAATGCTAAAGTCGTAAAATAGGGGCAAAGCAATTCTAAGCTTCAAAAATTCCAAAAAAAAAACACTAAAACAAAAGTGAGCGGCAAACAAACACAGAAGCAAAACACCTAAACAGGAGCCAAACAAGAGACCCAAAAGCATCCAACCCCCAAAGCTTCATGTGGATTCACCCGTAGACGTTATGAAGTCCTTGGATTAGGATCTTAGTGACCTGTGACCAGTACATAAATTCCTGTGCCAAATTTAGTAACACCTCAGCTTCTGTAATGTAGAAGCTTGCAGAGATGGAAGTTAAGGACGTCGATTAAGGACGGGGTGAAGCAGTTTGATGTAATCGATAGGGGTGATGTTGTGATTTTGCCTGCTTTTGGGGTTGCAATTGACGCGATGGTGACTTTGGACAAGAAACAAGTTAAAATAGCTGATACGACATGCCCTTTGGTATCTAGGGTATTTCTTTCACTATATCTGTTACTTCACCTTATGCGAAATTTTACATACTATTATATATTTTATGTTTGGGATAAAAGGTGTGGACTTACGTTGACAAGCACATGAAAGGGGTTTATACTTCTATACTTCATGGTAAAATATGCTCATGAAGAGACCATGGCAACATCGTCTTTTGTAGGAAAGTACGTGATTGTGAATAACATGGATGAGGAGGTGTGCAATTGGTTTCCTTAAAATTGTACTCAACGTCTATTTCATTCATCCACCATCTTAAATTTCCAGGATGATTAGTAGAGAGGACTATGATGCGTAAATATGGAGTATAAAATAGCACCGAACACTTTATGAGCTTCAACACTATCTGTGAAGCCACCCAAGTAAATACTTCTCATGCTTTGGTATGCACCTTCCTATACACCTTCGTATATTTTAATGGTTTTTAAAAATGGTTCCAAGGGTTGATGAGCCAAATTTTGAGATATAAATTAATGCATTTGATATTACTTTTCTCAAGTAATTTCTTAGTTTTTTATGTCCATATTACAAGGAATAATACATTAAAGATGATAAAGAGACATAGGGCATGACGAGTTGGTCAAAAAGGTGGTTCAAGACGGGCTACAACTAATGGTCTAGAAGGTCGTTCAAGACGGGCAACCTTAGTTACAACGAAACTATAGTCTATCTTACAAATATGGCTTCCGAAAGAGAAGAAGATTAATTATTTGTACGTAGTGTCACCCATAGCACAAGGATTTGTTGAGGATATAGCAACCATAAACGCATAAAATCGTGCAATTTATAAAAGCAAAAAACATAACAAAAGTGACAAATAAATATCGAAAATAACGAATATATACATAATTCATATTAAAATATTAAATAAACTACTTTAAATACAAAACTTATGATAATATCAGTTGCAATACCTTACATGTAACTACTTGCATACAATATTACGTAAAAAACACGTATATATTCAACCCTTAACCAATGGGTGCAACGCACGGGTTAATGTAGCCTCGTTTTATATTTATTTCTCTATTGTTTTTGGAATAATAAGTAGTATCTTTTATATAATAAAAAAATTACATCATTTCGGAGTGTTTTTGAAAAACCCTTCTCATTGAAAAAAAAAATTGGGCCAATAGAAGAGTTCAATTTTGCCACGTAAGCAAAATCATGTAATGTGATTGGTTAATAAAAGTCAAAATTAAATTGATTCTGGTCAAACTTTAATAAATTTGGTGGAGAAAAAAACATATAAAAATATAGGTGTCAAATTTGTGAAAACAAAAACTTAAAAAAGGAGGAGGTGATTAATAAAACTTTAGTGGTTGATTTTTAAAAAATTATATAGAGTTAAGTGTAATATTATAAATATCCATGGTTTTTAATAACTTTAGATTATAAACAAATACCCCCTTATACTTTATACACTTTAAACTTTATATCTTAAAAAATACAATGTATATGTTGTTATAAAATAACAACATATAAATTTACATAAGATTATAAGTATCAATTTTTTTATTATATATGTTCAATAAGGACTCATTTATTTCATTTTTAAAATAACCTACGTGGAAAGGAGTTTACATTTTAAATACGGCTAAATTACTGAAAACGGGAATATAACTATCAAATTGTAAGCACGGTTTACTTTTATATAAAAATAAATATACGCGATTGTACTTATAACAATGATTCATGTAATTCTTATTTATTTATATAAGGCTGTCTAGAAAAAACATTTTTATAAAACATCAACATAATATTAACGCTCATTATAAAATAAGTATACTTTAACTTTATCAACACTCATTATGTGCTATTAAACTTGCATCTGTGTACAACATAATATCAGTAGTGAAATTTAAATAACAATATCAGCATCTTTGTCAGCTAAATAAAATTAAATCTTGAGTTACCTAATTTTTATGTGTAAACTTTGTGCGTGCACGAAACTTATAACTATATAATTATATGCAATTACCTTTAAAGACACAATATTCAATATTAATACAAAATATTTTTTTTGTCAAAACCCTGTGCGTGCACAGGTATTATATCTAGTATCTTAACTATGATACATCGGGTGTGTTTGGGAACGGCTTATGGAGGGGCTTATGGGTCTTGGGCTTCTAAAATAAGCCGGCTTATAAAATAAGTCTCGTTTGTCATGCGGGCTTATGAAATCATAAGCCCCTAAAAGGGGCTTAAAACTTTAGCCCCATAAAAGGGGCTAAAAACTTTAGCCCGGGGCTTATGAACCATAAATTACATATTTACCCACAAAAATATCTAACATATACAATAAAACTCATTTAATTATACTCCCTCCGTCCCATATTAATTGTCCTATTTGACTTTTCAAAGTCTTTCTTTTCTAACTTTGACCTTAACTATATCTTTTTGTGTTATATAATACTTGATGCAAAATATATGAATGGATTAAGTTTTAAATGTATTTTTCTTTGGTATAGTTTTCATCAAGTATTATATAATACAAATAAAAATATTTAAGGTCAAAGTTGACAAAGAAAGACTGCAAAAGTCAAAATAGGACAATTAATGTGGGACGGATGTAGTATCATTTTTAGTAATTTTGCAATAATAAGCCCCAGCCCCAACCCATTTGCCAAACAAGTCCACAAAAATACAAATTTTAACTTCGGCTTATAATAAAAGCCCTAGCCCCAGCCTAAGCCCCAGCCCATTGCGCCAAACATACCCATCATAAATAAAGATTAATCGCATAGTTAATTTGAATGTTTAGTCGAGGAACATACCTAAATCGTCTTAGGAAAAATCGAACTCAATATCGTAATAGTGAATTTTTGTTATTAATGGGTTATGGAACCAAGTATATATATATATATATAGGGCTAAAAGTGTGAAGTAATCCGAATTTTGGGCTATAAACCGATATGGTGTTTTCCTTGAATATTGTTCCTCAATCTTTTACATTTGTCCAATTAAGATAACTGTTAAATTTTGGGGTGATAATCTGTGGCAAACATATCATTCTATCAATTGTTAATGGCTTTTTAGTTATGGTTCATTGCAGGATTAATTACAGGGGTTAAACTTGGACAAAGGATAAAAGATTTAAAGTTCCAAGATGTTCATTCCTGCTGAAGCTTTCATCGTTTCTGCTGATGAGTCATTTATAGCCGTTAGAGGGTCTTAGTGAAACTTAATCTCCTATTTAATAAGTCCCTTAATCTAGGGTTACACACACTTGAGTGTGCAGTCTTTTGTATCACTCTTCTCTCTTCTTTCTGATCATTTCACTGATCTTGTCTTGTCTTTACATTTACATGATTATTGTCTCATTGACATTAATCTAATCTTGTAATATTTGGATACTATTGTAAACTTAATCTAAGCTGACTATTGCAGCTTAGATCTGAATAAAGGTTTTATTGTTCATCTTGTGTTGCCTATACTTTCGTACATGGTATCAGAGCATCAGGCTCATTGATTCTCTTCGGCAACAAATTGGTGGTTTGGGGTTATTGCCACTGGCGTAATCACTGGTTATCTTCCGCTTACAATTAGCCCTAGACTAAGTGAATCTAGGGTAATTGTGACTTGTTCTTCCGCTGCATATTTCTCTGTAAGTCTAAGTCTTATCTTTTCTTCAAACATACAAGATACTTAAGTCTTTGTGGTGCAAACGGGCAGACTAACATCTTGATATGCCACCTTTGAGTGGTACGAATACCTGCTCTGGTTTACCCTAGTCCACAAGCTTGGTGCTTGTTGTTTCTTATATACAAAGTCTCATTTATTTGTCTATTTGCTCCTATTATTATCTCTGTCTGTGATTCCTTGTCTGTCTTATTATATCTGTCTATTTTATTGTTTGCATTATGGCTATTGGTGATGATAATATTGGTGGTGGTGGTTCTTCCACTGAGAAAAGCTTATCCTTTGGTGATGCTTTGTATTTACACCCCAACAATACCAATGGTGCTCCCATTATTTCTATTAAACTCACTGGAACTGAAAATTATAAAATATGGAATATGGCCATGACTTTTGCTTTAAGGAATCATAATAAGTTAGGGTTTATTGATGGTACTTGCATAAGAGATGATTCAAACCTAGTCTTGCTAATCAATGGGATACTTGTAACTCTGTTGTGGTTACTCAGATTCTTAATTCTCTCACCTAACTATTTGCTGGTGCTATATATGCTAAAACTGCTTATGAAATGTGGAATGATCTTAAAGGGACCTATGATAAGGTAGATGGTTCAGCTATCTTTAATTTGCATAAAAATATAAACTCTCTTAGTCAAAGTGGGTCCTCTCTTGCTGACTATTATAACAACCTTAACTCTTTATGGAAACAATTTGATTGTATGATCAGCTTGCCTCCCTGCACTTGTGAAGCTGCAAAACATTTTGAAAACATAATCACTAATCAAGTTAATGCAATTTCTTATGGGTCTTGATGACTCCTATGTCCCCATCCGAAGCAATATTTTAACCAGAGATCCTTTACCTAATGTCAAAACTGCTTTTTCTGTTGTCTCTGGAGAAGAATCTCACAGAAATGTTTCATCTGGGAATAGCTCTACTAAACCCAATGCTACGCCTTTGCTGCAAAAACGTCGATGGTGGAAAATTTTTGATAACAAAAAGGCTTTAACAACAAAGGTTCTGGTTTTAATAATGGTAACAACTCAAATAGCAGAGGACCAAACATGAATCTCAAATGTACTAATTGCAAAAAAACCTGGTCACATGTTGATAGATGCTATGATCTTGTTGGTTATCCTGCTGGATATGTTAAAAGGAATTTTAATGGTAAACCTTTCAGCAGTAACAATGTTTCTGCTGAAACTAATCATGTCACTGATAATAGTGCTAGCAACTCTCCTGTTTCCTTGTCTAATGAACAACTCTCCGACTTATGAGTCTTCTCAATGACAACAATGTGTCATCTGCTAATGCCAACTTGGCAGGTAAAAAATTTTCAGGAACCTTCTTTAATGGCAGTGTCAAGTTTAATGTAAACTCCAACAAATTTTTTAACAACAACACAAAACTCTTTCTCGAAACATCAGTCTTGGTTGGATTGTTGATTCTGGTGCAAATCAGACATGACTGTGTCAAAAAATTTTAATCAATGTTGTTAACATTTCAAATCTTGGCTTAACTGTTGGACATCCCAATGGTACTCAGGCCTTAATTACTAAAATTGGTGATTTAAAGGTCAATAACGACCTAACTCTTTTTGATGTACTTGTTGTTCCTGAGTACAATGTTAGTCTGCTGTCTGTTCATAAAATTGCTAGAGACAATAAGATGTTTGTTGGGTTTAATGAATCTAATTGCTATATACAGGATTTACATCAAAAAAGGATTGTGGGGATTGGTAAACAATACAATGGGTTATATTTGTTTGATATTGATTCTACATGTAAGATTATTTCTAATAACTGCATATCTGTTTGTCACGTTTCTAAAAATCTTTGGCATCAAAGACTTGGTCATCCCTCTGACCAAGTCCTACACATACTTAAACCCACTCTTAAATTTGATAGTACATCTGAAACTGATCATCTCTGTGATACTTGTAATAAAGCTAAACAAACCAGAGAACCATTCCCTCTAAGTGAACATAAATCAACTAAAATTGGTCAACTTGTCCATCTTGATGTATGGGGACCATATAAAGTTACTAGCAGAGATGGTTACAAATATTTTTTAAGTATTGTTGATGACTATTCCGGGCGTGTGGGTTTATATGCTTAAAGGGAAGGATGATGTTTATGTTTCCATTGTTAACTTTACTCATATGCTATCAAATCAATTTGAACACAATGTCAAGATTTTTAGAAGTGATAATGGGACAGAATTTGTCAATAATAAACTTCAACAATTTTTCCATGAAAAAGGAATTTTACATCAAACCTCTTGTGTTTATACACCACAACAAAATGGTATTGCAGAAAGGAAACATAGGCATCTCCTTAATGTAGCTAGATCCCTTATGTTTCAGGGGAAATTACCTCTAAATCTTTGGTCTGAATGTGTTCTAACTGCCGCCTATGTCATAAACAGGTTACCTCTTCAGTCTGTCTGGCAAGTCCCCCTTCTTCCTTGTGTATGGTCATGACCCTTCACTCTCTCTCCTTAGAGTCTTTGGCTGCTTATGCTATGCCACCATTCTCAACATCTCTGATAAATTTGGTAGTAGGTCTGAAAAAAGTGTCCTTATTGGTTACTCAAATGAGAAGAAAGGCTATAAACTCTTGAGCCTAGAAACAAAAAATATTTTTTACTCCAGAGATGTCAAATTTTATGAAACTGTTTTTCTCTTCAAAATGAAAAATACTTTGTCAAAACCTTTTGTTGAAACTTTTGTACCAAAAGATTTAAATCACAAAAATTTCTTTGACTCACAAATAAGTCCCAATGATGAAGGGAGAGTGACATCCTATGATGATGGCACAGTGGTAAGTCATCCTACTAGGATTGACGAACCAGTTGCAACATCTATAGATGATAATACACATCCTGAGGGCACCATATCACATGAATCACATCCTGCTAATGCATCTTCTGATTCTGCTGATACTACACCTGTTTCTGCTGAACAAGAAAGAGGCCTGCCAGCCACTACTGCTAGAAGGTCAACCAGAGTCTCTAAGTTGCCCAGTAATCTTAACGACTTTATTGTAGAAGGAAAAGTCAAATATGGTGTTGAAAAGGTTGTTAATTACTCTAATCTTAACAAAGATAATTACTGCTTTGCATCTAACCTTAATAAAAGTATTGAACCTACCTGTTATGAAGAAGCTATCCTTGATAGTAATTGGGTTGATGCTATGAATTCTGAAATTGAGGCCTTAAATGAAAACCATGCTTGGGATATAACTGATCTACCTCCTAATAGAACTCCTATTGGGTACAAATGGATCTTTAAAATCAAATATAAAGCCAATGGTGAAGTTGATAGATACAAGGCTAGATTAGTTGTTAAAGGCTATAACCAAAGGGAAGGAATAGACTATGATGAAACTTTTTCCCCTGTTGTGAAAATGTCTACTGTTAGATGTCTTATTGCCTTAGCTGTAAGAAACAAATGGCCTCTTTTTCAACTTGATATTAACAATGCTTTCTTGTATGGAGATCTTGATGAGGATATCTATATGACCATCCCCAAGGGGTTCTGTAATGAGAACAATAAAAATAAAGTTTGTAAACTTGTCAAGTCTCTATATGGCCTAAAACAAGCTCCTAGGAAATGGAATGAAAAACTTGTCAGTGTTTTAAAAGAAAATAACTTTGTTCAATCTGTTAATGATCACTCCTTGTTCACCAAACAGAGAATAACAAGTTTATTGCTCTGCTTGTTTATGTGGATGATATTGTTCTTACCGAAACTGTATTGATGAGATAAATCTTTTTAAAGAGTTTCTTAAATCCAAATTTCATATCAAAGACTTGGGAAATCTAAAATATTTCCTTGGCATTGAGGTTTTAAAAACTGGGAATGACATTTGCCTTTCTCAAAGAAAATACGTCTTGAACTCCTCAAAGAATTTGGTCTTCTTGGGTGCAAACCTGTGTCCACTCCTATGGAACCCAACTCTGTGCTTCCATACATTCCCACTGCTGATGACCCCTCGCTTGTCAACATCACGGTTATCGGTTACTTGGGAAACTTATCTATCTCACCCATACAAGACCTGACATCTCATACTCAGTTCATTGTCCGGCACAATATATGCATTCTCCCTTAAAATCTCATCTGGAATGTGCCCTCAATGTTCTGAGATATCTAAAAGGAGCTCCAGGAAAAGGACTAAGGTACAATTTCAGAACTCGAAAATCATCTGGAAGGATATAGTGATGCTGATTGGGCCAAATGCAAGAAAACCAGAAAATCATCACAGGTTACCGTGTTTTCTTCAATGATTGTTTAATCTCATGGAAAAGTAAAAAACAAAACACTTTTTCAAAATCTTCCACAGAAGCAGAGTATAGATCTATGTCTACCGCTGCCTGTGAAATCATTTGGATTCAAAAAATCCTAAAAGATCTAAAAGTTGATATCAATCTTCCTGTCAAACTTTTCTGTGACAACAAATGCTTTACAACTGTGTCAACCCTGTTTTCCATGAAAGATCAAAACACTTTGAAATTGATGTTCACTTCATCAGGGAAAAAATTGCTAGAGGTGTCATAAATGCTAAAAAGATTGGCTCTTCAAACCAAACTGCAGACATACTCACAAAATAAATTTTTGTGTGAAAAATTGATATTGTTTGATATGTTTGGTCATCAGATTAAGGGGGAATGTTAAATTTTGGGGTGATAATCTGTGGCAAACATATCATTCTATCAATTGCTAATGGCTTTCTAGTTATGGTTCATTGCAGGATTAATTACAGGGGTTAAACTTGGACAAAGGATAAAAGATTTAAAGTTCCAAGATGTTCATTCCTGCTGAAGCTTTCATCGTTTCTGCTGATGAGTCAATTATAGCCGTTAGAGGGGTCTTAGTGAAACTTAATCTCCTATTTAATAAGTCCCTTAATCTAGGGTTATACACACTTGAGTGTGCGCTTTTTGTATCACTCTCCTCTCTCTTCTCGATCATTTCACTGATCTTGTCTTCTCTTTACATTTACATGATTATTGTCTCATTGACATTAATCTAATCTTGTAATATTTGGATACTATTGTAAACTTAATCTAAGCTGACTATTGCAGCTTAGATCTGAATAAAGGTTTTATTGTTCATCTTGTGTTGCCTATACTTTCGTACAATAACTTATGGTGTAAGATTTTCACATAGCTTGCGGGTTCCTTAGGAAAATATTTGAACCAACACATGTTGATGGCTGGTTCTTATATATTTACGTAGGCTATCAATATCAAAAGGTGTAGAAAGCTAATGAAGAAGTACCTTGTAATATTTTTGAAATATGATAATTGTGCATTTGTGCTAATGAAAAATATACTTGGAATTTTTACGGAAAACAAACGATATATAATGAGAAAATAAATTTTGGAACCGAAGGTCTTATATGTACCAGAAATTGTGTTTTGGGGTTGTCCCACATTGGGTTGGTGAAAAAAATGAAAGTGTATTTATAAGGGGAGGTGATTTAGATATGATAGTGAAAGTATATTTCAATTGTACAAGGTATTCAAAGAAATAAATAGAAATCATACAATTGTTTAATGCATTAACTAGAGTCTTCCTATTACTATATATACTAAAACACATTCCGTTGCACTGTAGCTACAGTGCACGCGCGACTTTCAGTTTTGGCACTTTTAGCCCCTGAGGTTACTGATCAATTGCACAGTTAATCCTTAACGTCCGTTAACTAACAGTCGAGGATTAAATTTGAAACGTAACAATAAATTGAGGGGCTATTTCTGTGCAAATATTAAGCAAAAACAGCCCCTGAGGTTACCCTTTTTTTTCACCGTTAGTCCCTAAGGACTAACGTTGCAACAGCCCGTTAGTTTCAGGGACTAAAAATGAAAATGTTAATGCTACAGTACATAACAGTGCAAAACAGTGTTTGCTACAGTGCACATATAGTTTGGAATAGTGCGTGCACTGTTCATCCGCAATTTACACTTTTGGTCCCTCAAATTAGCTTCAAATCGTACCGTTAGTCCCCCGTTATCGACCTTTTGCAAATTTCGTCCTTAATAACAAAAAAAAAAAAAATACAATTTTTTTTTCTGACTTAGATTAAACACAACACCCCCCTTGAACGCGCGGGTGCCCCCGCTCGTAAAAACTAAAAATGTGCAAATTCCTATTTATAAGTGATAAAAATTCAAATTCAAAACATGATATAAGAAGCATTTACTTTTTTTTTTTTTCAAAAGCTTTCCGTATCATGATGCCAAAAGTGCAATTATAAACAATTTTAATTTCTCTCCCGCTTCTATGTGGGACAATACACCACACAAAATTGTTAATAAAAACCATAACCTCTAACATCACTTAGAGTAATAACTGAGCAGAACATAAATCGTCGCAATACCCTTTTCCCTATAAAAATGCAGTCCTTTCAATCGAATCTATCAAGATTGAAACCTTGTTTACATGATGCTTCATTAGTTGCACCATTGTCATTCGGAACCCATCAAGAATGAAACCTTTGAGGCCTTAAGGCTTACTTAAGAACGCATGATTAATAATAACCACAACAATGTCATCATAAACAAGTTTTCCCCGACCAACAATTCAGCCAAAATATAGATAAAGTACAATGCAGTTTGTATAAGTATATGCACCCAAAAAAAATACATTCTTCATGGCTTCGTTGCTTCAACTACAAATGTCTTATACGTATGCAACTTCACTACAACCACAATGCAATTGGACAATTGAAAACTCACTTTTCACTTTCATGAGACCCTTCTACGTAATAGCATTGCAGATGCCTACCAAAAATTGTGTTTTGATGTTGTCCCACATTGGGTTGGTGAGAAGAATGAAAATGTATTTATAACTGATAAGTTCATGATTTTTAAAATGGTAAAAGCTAAAAATACTCTATGTACTAACTTATTTAACTCATTATGCTTTCTGAATTCGTAAACCACTCATTATACACTATTGTAAGAGTAATTTGGTCATTTATTTCGTATTCATCTTCTACATCTCAACTCTGGCAAACACCAAGAATTCTGGCTAAAAACCGAGTTTCCGACAAAAATAAAAACATATAAAAATAAAAAACAAAAACACATAACGTTAGAATTGTACGTTCCTCAAAACGTTGAAGAAAGTACAAAGAAGACGCTTTAATTCAGTTTGTATAAAAATTTACACCCACATAACACATACATTCCCCATAGCTTCCTTTGCTTCAACTCCGAGGGGAGTTTTAGCAGAAATGGAAGTTCTTAGTATTTCACCAGTCGCCAAGTGGAATAATCACTATTTGTCCTTAATCATTGGTGACCGGGTATCTTTCCCCGACCAAGGTTGATCACTATTTTGAATATCATGTAAGCAACTTAAAACAAATAAGTAACCAAAAACCAACGCATACATAAAACTGCAGTAACATGTTCCTTTCCTTATATGTAAACACGTTATTAGACCAAGGAATTAGAGAAGCAAATAATGAAGGATATCGGTAGTTAACATTATAAACTGCACTAATAGTGATTCTAACAATACCTATTATAGTTCATTTCCTACTTAAAATTCCAAAATTGAACGCATGTATATAATCACATGTAAATGATGTTTCTTCTCCCCATGGCCTAAGTGATTCTAACAACACTTTTACCAACATGAATGAGTCGTTTCTGGTTTATAGTGTATGAAACACTCTGACCGTTCTTCTGTTAATTTGTGCCACATGGTGATTGGTGATATGCCAAAAGTAGTTGTTTCTGCAAAAATCCATTCAATTTATTGGTACAAAAATATGAACGCGGTAAATACACACTTTTTCCATAGGTCTTAATAGGTCGTTAGCCTTTAACTTCAAGAGGAGCTTCAGTAACAACAATTACTTTTATCCTATCACCGTCGCCAAGTGGCAAAAACAATACACGCCCTCAATAACCGGTGAGTGAATAACAAAAAGTTGCCCAATTACCACTTATTAAGGAGGAAAATTGTTGTGCCATATGGCGATTAGTGATATGATTAAAGTAGTTGCTGCAAAGCCTTTTTACTATAGTGGGTATGATTCATGAACAAAATCAAGACAATGACTGATATCCTAAACTAAAAACTACCTAATGGGATCGTAAACTATAGATGACCATGGATCACCTAGCCTCTCATGTAATCACCCTTTTTATAAATATATCTGGGTTTATCCCACATTGGCTGGGTAGTGGAAGCTGAAAGAGAGGAAGGTTGTATATAAAAGACAAAGCTGCATGTAATGAAAGGCACGCAGCCAAGCAATGAACACAAAGCGAACTATTCCTTCGCCTTTTACTAAAGAATACCTTGTGCTGGTTGCATAAATTGGCATACGCTTATTTTTGAAGAGCTTTTTCCTAAAAGCAAGAGCTCCAAACAATCTTTAGTTCAAGCTTTAAAGCCGAGAGTTCAAATGGCTCTATATTGCTGAATTTGTTGCAGCCATGCAATTAGCACAATGCAAAGTACTTTTCTACTAGTATTTAGGAAACAGCGTGCTCATAGCGCATAAGTTTGTAGCCAAACAATACTATTATTTGAAACAGTCATAGTCCTTGGGATTGAATCTGCTGCAATGCAATCATGATAGGCTAAGTACAATGAATATTGTTCAAATTTATAAAAATATGCTTGCACAAAATACACACATTCTCCATATCTTCATTGGCTTTAACTCCAAGTGGAGTTTTTACAGCTACAACTACTCTTATCATATCATATCACCAGTCGGTCGTCAAGTTGCACAAACAAACATCATCGTTAATATGTGATTGGATATCTAAAAGGCACGCCAATCACAAATTATTAAGGATGATTAGTGTTTGTGCCACTTGGCCATCGGTTATATGCTAAGACTAATGGCTGCTGCAAAAACTCCCTTTAGAGTTAGAACCAAGGAAGACATGGAGTTGGTGTGTAATTTTTGCATGTATATTACTATGCAACTGAACCTTCTTCTTGTACTTATTGAAGTCTGATTGTATTGCTGTTAAGGGGTAGATTTCTGATGACTTAGTTATGAGTATAATTAACGAAGCCTTCATGTGAACAATTAGTTCATTCTTGATGGATACTAAGTACTAACGACGGTGGTACGAGTGGAAAAGTTGTTCAATATACATCAAGCGACTAGCCTGTGGACATCGAGCGACTAGCTATTTAAGATTTTATTTTTTTATTTTTTTTTTATTTTATTAATATGGGACTTCAGCAGTTACCTTTTCTCCTATAAGAATTAATAACCTACTGACACCAATTGGATTTATTCATTTAGCATAATCATAACTGGAAATTCTATTCACAGAACTTTGCAAACGACTAAATACATAAATGATGCGCCAAACACATTCAAAAAATGGAGTGATAGAGGGGAGCAACTTTAAGTCATTTTAGCGAAAACGGGTCAAGTTGGGTTTTGTTTTATTGACAATGGGTCAAGCGGTTCAAAAGTGTACCAACGTATATTCAGGTGTTTACCACTCACTCAATATTCACTAATAGTTTTTGAAATCATGTTTATTACTAGCAATTTTTTATGAAATTCAAAAGACCATGAGTAAAAAAGTTAAGCCTGGTCAAACTGAACCTTGTCTGAGCCGTCAATATGACTTTTACCCATTTTGATAATTTTACCAAACATAGGCATATTGTCGCTAATTCCAGCAAAACACAAGGCTTGGTAGCTTTAACACGTACACAAACTTTGTAGTAACTGTATGTAACAACATTGCAGCAGTGTGTTCAAACAAAGAGTACTTTATCTGAATCAGATTTTAGTAGTAGTAAATGGGAAGCGGGAAGGCAACATACCAGTTCAGTGTGTTTGTAGAATGCCTCCAGCCTTGATTTCAGAGCTTCATTGGCTTCGACTCCAAGAGGAGTGTTAGCAGTGACTTCTACTCTTAGCATATGACCAATTACTAAATGGCACAACCGAACTGGGTCCTTAATAACTGGTGATTAGATATCTGAAAGGTACCCAATCACTAATTATTTACGAGGAGTATTGTTTGTGCTATTTGGCGACACGTGATATGCTAAGAGTATTCGTTCCGCAAAAACTCTTTTCGGGGTTAAAGCCAGAAAAGCCATGAGAAATGTTCTTTGCAAGTCTAATCATGTATAGTTGCTCCAAGATAAGTGGGTGTTGGGTTTATCCCACATCGCTTGAGTAGTAGAAGTTGAGAGTGGGAAAGGCTGTATTTAATGACCAAGCTGCATAAGAAGAGAGGTACGCAGCCAAGCAATGAGCACAAAGCGAACTATTCTTTCGCCTTTTACTAAAGAATACCGTGTGCTCGTTGTATAAATTGGCATACGCCTATTTTTGGAGAGATTCTTCCCAAGGAAGAACTCCAACCAATTTTCAGTACAAGGTATTTTCAGTTTGCCGTCTTTTTTATAACTCTAAAATCTAAATCATTTTCATCCCTAAAACTTAATTTCTGTAGTACTTCTGTAAAATTTTGAAGCTACAGTCAAGTTGTGTACAAATTCTGGAAAACGAAGTTGGTAGACAGACATGTTAAAAGAAGCCGATATGTAATATGACATAGCTCAGAAAGTTACAAAACGCATTCTAGAACTTGCGAATATTTAAATTTACATCTTTGTTGTTTTTGCTATAAATATAAGTAGATATACCTTTGATATATCTTAACTATGGTACATCATAAATAAAGATTAATCGCTGTTGTTTTTGCTATAAATATAAGTAGATATACCTTTGATATATCTTAACTATGGTACATCATAAATAAAGATTAATCGCACAGTTAACTTGAATGTTTAGTCGAGGAACATACCTAAATCTTCTTGGGAAAAATCGAACTCAAAATCCTAAAAGTGAATTTTTGTTATTAATGCGTTATGGAAGCAAGTATATATATAATATTGTGAAGTAATCCGAATTTTGGGCTATAAACCGACATAGTTTTTTCCTCAAATATTGTTCCCATTTGGCAGAATAGGTCCTCAATCTTTTACATTTGTCCATTTCAGATAAACTTAAAAATAGAGTAAATTGCAAATTTTGTACTTAATGTTTCCTGAAAACGCAAGGAATATCCAGAGAGGTAATTTGTTGCAAAACAACATGTTTATCGTTTTTTGCAAAACAACCACTAAGAGCCACTGTTCACTAACGAACGTTAGTTCTCCCGTTAAGTCAAGATCAAAGGCATGTGAAATGACTAATATACGCTCGTCTTCTTCCCCATAATTTTTTTTGAATTGGAAGCTTTGTTATTGTCCCACCACATCATAAACACAACCACCACCACTACCACCCTCTACCACCACACAACCAATACCACCACCACCACCCTCTACCGCCACACAACCACCACCATCAAATACTTTTTTTTTTTTTCAAAATTTGAAAGAATGACAAAATTTGTAAGAATCCAGATGGTTGTAAAATGAGATTAAAGATTTTTTGTTTGACAGTTCTCTTAAATCTTCTCTAATCATTTTCGTCTTTTACGTATCAGAAAAACTACCCAAGAATCCAGAAGGTTGTAGACTTAGTTCCATTGCAAACGAGTTTCATGTACCAACATTTGAAGTATTGGCAAGGAAACCAGAATGTTTATGACTCAAATTTTTTTACCACAGCAGGCTAGCGAAATCCAAGCTCAACATAATCTGATTCACCTATAGATTGATCAAGTTTTCGTGTGCTCTTTCGTTGAAATTAAATGATTAAAAACTAAAAATGTAACTTCATAGGCTTATTGAACTGGGTATAATGCTTACGGAAGTGGTGAAGAAGAGTCTGCCTTGGTGTTGTTAATCAAAGAATTCAGTTTGCTTGCTACTTGGTTCAGCCATCGAGCTCTAATCATGCAACAGCTCCGTAGACTGGTCAAGCTCCGCAAGTTCAAAAGTACAATTGACAGGAGGAAGAAGTAAAACAGGTTGAGATACTATGTTGACGCTATAAACCGAATCATTTATTTAACATGGCAAGATCATTTAAAGTAACTATAACTGATGTACACTGAAAATATAAATCCATAAAATTTTGTTTGCAAAATATAACACATACTACCAACCTCATCTAACCCTCATTCTAACTATGGTCTCCTTTAAACTCCCAAAGTCATGCCCACTGAGCCCATATGCTTTTATGAGCCATATAGGGTCCAATTTCAATTTTATATTAGGCTAAAAGGTTCAGATAACTAACATAAGAGGCAGCAAACCGTTGCGCCCAATAATGAACCCAACAGGACGTTCCTTCCAGCCCACGCAAGTGATCCAGGAACTGAAAAACATGAGAGAAAAAACATACTTGTAACATGTCATATTAGTTAATATCATGAATCAAGTCAACAAACAATTAACACCATTAAAGGTAGAAGTCCGTTTAAAGAAAAAGAATGATATGGACCAAAACGTTTGCAAATCTCATACCCTGGCCTAACTCAAATTCCAAAAAACTTCTATAATGGTCTAATTGGTGGCGGTAGCCATATAAGAATTTTAAGGAGTGTGGAACTTATATGACATTATACGAAGTGATCAACATTTAATAAGCAATTTTGATTCAGTCATGTAATTTATTTCTATTTCTGTTTTTATTTTAAATGATTATAGTTCTTTACATAAACGTTATGCAGATGAAAACACAACCTGATAATATTTGTGTAGGAAGTTCTTTAGCCGCTTCCAGCAACAATGTAGTGAATTAATCCCTAAATTTCAAAACAGCAAATAATTCCAACAAAAGTGTACCAAAATATCTTCATTTTCACGTATGTTGCGTTGTGTTTCTGATGCCTTTCAGTTTTATAACAAAGTTTTTTACATCTCGAATCAAGACTATATACCACTGCACTAAGACTATCAATAATTAACTAGAAGATGTCATTCAAAAATTAAGAATAAGTGCAATAGCTTTCAGATAAAAAGCAAAAGGCAACACTTCAACTAAACGCGTAGTTCCATACTGTATTATGGCATAGTTGTTGCTATTGTTCCCTCACCTGCCATAATGAACTCGATTTTGATTTTGACTTAAGCAATTCATAATAGCTTCTGGAAATATTAGTCCAACCCAAAACAGGGTTTGTGGAATTTTTAAAAAAAGGGATTTGGCGGTGGTGGTTGTGTGGTGGTAGAGGGTGGTGGTGGTTGTGTGGTGGTAGAGGTGGTGGTGGTTGTGTTTGTGATGTGGCTCTCGGTGGTTGTGTTTGCAAAAAGTGGCTCTAGGTGGCTGTTTTGCAAACGGAAACATAGTTGCACACGTACATGTACATAAATGTATTTATTCATAGTTGAATAAATTAGATGTAAAATATATTAGGCATTATCATCAGAAAATAAACACGATTATATTAGAAAATGACATGAACACAACATTTAAATATATATATATATCATGACAAAAGTGGCTATTTAAAGAATTCAAATGTTTATTAAAAACGAACACTATATGAATCAGATTCTAACTTTTCTGCCACCTCTTAAGATTCAGATGTGTTAATTTAATTAGATTTAGACTTATAACCTCTAAAAAACAAACAACACCTTACCACATTCTCAGTTTGTATAATAAGAACAGTATTGTATGTAAGAATTGTGGGCTAATTATCCAGCTAATATCCATAGCTGACACTTCTTAGACATCCTAGAAGGACAATTATGTAAATCACATTTATATAAAGGCAATAATATACATTGCAATAAGCACCATCAAAATATATGACAATATGTTTATACAAGCCATTACTCATCCCACTATATCACCATAAAGATAGAGGGGGCTAAATTGTAACATTTACATAGTCAAAGGACCAAACTTGTAAATAGAATAAAGTAGGGCAGTTATTCTATTTTTAGAGGGGAAGTTTGTTAAAATCTTTCCCTCCCCATTTCTTTCTCTTTATAAGATGTAACCAACACAATTCAAGGCAACAAATCAATTTCCCATTTCTCACATTTCACTCTCAGTTTCTCTCATTATGATCACCATGTTAAACTTCACATGGTATCAGAGACACCATTAACCACCATTAAAACACAAATTTCACCATTTCTCTACTTTCTTGAATCAGTTATTGTGTATCATCATCTGATTACGTTTTTCAGTCAAGATTGTAGAATAAGATCATCAATTCAGTGTTTGACTGTGATCTTGTAGTTGTGTGTTGATTTCAGTCAAGAATTGGGGAATTAGTCTTGATTTGTGATTCTTCTTATTCCGCTGTGATATTGTAATGGATCTAAGCAACCCACTGTCTGTACATCCTTATGATGAACGAGGTTCTTTTCCTGTCCATGAGAAGTTGATTGGGGCCCAAAACTATCGATCTTGGAGGAGGGCTATGGAGATTGGGTTTTCCACTAAAAGAAAACTAGGCTTTGTTAAAGCTACTATTCCTAAACCACCTATTGTACCACCAAATGATCCTACTGCTGCTGTTAATGCTGTGAATATTGAAATGTGGGAAACTTGTAACAATTTGGTGATTAGTTGTATTATGAGTTCGGTGTGTGATTCAATTGCAAAATCTATCATGTTCATTGGTCATGCTAGTGAATTTTGGTCTCAGTTGGAAACAATATTTTTATTAAGTAATGGTTCAAGAAAGTACAAGTTGTGTAAAGATACCTTTGGAATAAGTCAACAAGGGAGTTTTGTAACACCCCCAATATCGCGATACGCAACGGAATTCAAACTGGGTGTTACTTCATGGCACAACAGTTATAACAATAGAAAACGAGCCCTAATTGAGTCATTTTAAATATTTATCATTCGAATTATATAAATATCAGAGTTTACAAAATGAGGTCCCAGTAGTTTCACGGTTTATTAAATAAGTTTTCGAATGATAATAAGATTTTAGCCTTCTAGAAGTATCCGTGCCCTTCCGTGCCATCTCGTATATTATGGACCTGAGATAAACATGCTAAAAGTGTCAACACAAAGGTTGGTGAGTTCATAGAGTTTATAAGTAAAACAATTGAGTTCAATAGTTTCAAGTTTGGGTGATAATTGCAATAAATACAAATATCGATAAAATGAATAGTGGGTTACGTTGTTATACACCCATAGTTCGTTTATTTGCCCTAACCGGGTCAAAGGTTGAGTGAATTCATAGTGTTTGAATAATAATCAGTTGAACACAAGTTTCAAGGTTGGGTCACGTTGTTGCACCCATAAAACCAGTAGTTGTAGTACAGTATCATTACAGTACTGTATTATTTCCCTAAGTCTCATGAAGCTCAAACGTTAATGTGTGTGATATTATAAAAATGATATAAGTAATAGTGCCCTAGGGTAGGAGCTTGCCAACTTTCTAGTAGTTCTCAAATAATGTGCATTTGGCTATCAATCCGGCTAGCATAAAGGCTATCTATCCGGCTAACACAAATGGGTTGTCAACCTCCAATAGATCTATTTACAATATTCTCTTTTACTCGCAAGTGATTAATGGCTCATGATATGAGGGTCTTTCAGTGGCAAAAGTGTGTACTTAGGCAATAACAATCAGGATAGCATACAAAAAGTACTTGTGTTCAGGTTTGTAACATGTAATATGTTTCAATAAACAAATAGAGTTTGTCATCAATCGAGAACAATGTTTAAGATAAACGAGTAAAATTTGTAAGTAAAACGAGCATGTATATCCCCCAAAACAATTTAAAAGAAAGTAAAAGTAGGGGCCATGAACTCACCGTGAGTTATTGATGCTTAGTGAAAATGGTGGTCGAGTCGTGAAGTCTCTACGAACAACCTATAATATGGTTTCGTGTCTTAGTTTATGGAATAATGATGCGAAAGCATAAACGAGTCCATATATGTCATCTATATTGATCATGATGCTTCATATGGTGATCTGTGTATGTTGTTTTATAGAAATGGTTTATAAAACACTTATAGTTTAAATATCTCATACTACTGTTCGGGCCATCATAATTCAGAGGTCATGTAGTAAACATTCGAGGAGCTAGAACATTTTAATTCGTAAATCCAGCAACTCGTCGATCCATTTATCCAAATGAAACCCCTTATATGAAGCTCCCTAATTTTGTAGTACTCGATATGGAAAATAAATGTTTTGTTTGTTAGGTATTGATAGGAATCAAAATGGTTGTTTATATGTTCTTGTTAATTATAAAAATAGTCATTCCATAGTGTGAGTATACGATGTTATTTGATGAATTCAATATTAGTAAGTATGTGATAATAGTTGTGAAGTTTCATGGGTTATCGAAGTCGGGAGTAATTCCTTTTGTAAAAATGTTTTGTGTTTGTGTTGGTTTGCCAAGGCTAAGGCCTTGGTTTAATGGTCTCGGCTTAGGAAGCCTTGAGGCCTTAGTCGTGGCCTTGCCGTGGCTTTGGTCTCAGCTGCTAAGGCCTTGATACCTCATCCTTGGCCTTAGCCGCAGTTTTCGTCTCGGCTTAAGGCCTTTAGGCCGCTTGGTTTACCCAGTCGTATGTCCAAGTATACAGTTGTGCGACTATATGAAAGCTGCTAAAATATTGAAAGAAAATAGGCATCGTTTTGTGTTTTCCGGACCCGTGCAATTGAGTTTTTGAAGAAAATGTCGTTTCGGACAACTTTTGTGCTTTAACTTTTTGACGAATCGGACCAAAAATGCCTCGAAAATCGTGTTTTAGTTTCTGTTACAGAAAGTATTTTGTTCAATTTTTCGTTTCAAGGTTAGTAACTTTACTTGGTTGTATCTTTCAAACCGTAAGGCCGTTTTGGGTGATTCAAAAGCATAAATTCTCATTTTTATTTCCTATAATTGATTTTTAAGTCTATATATGTGCATGATCAATATTTTGATGTTAAAACTCAATACACTACAAGTATTTTAACTAGTTACTATAACTAAGTTTCTAACAAGTTTTAACTTAATATTAACATGTAAGTTTTATAAGTTTAAACTTGTTTTTATCAACTTGTAAATCATGATCATTTATAAAGAGCATATATAGTATAGCATAAACATGAAGACAAGTAATTGATGATGTTTAAGGAAACATAAACTAAGGCTTACAAGGGTTGGTTTTTGGAAATAAATTAGAACAAGGACAAACAAGGAACAACTTCACTCTAGAATTCTTCTTCTTCTCTTGAACTTGAAAATCAGTAGGTGAGATTGTGTGTGAGTGTTGTGTGTTAAAAAGCATGGGATGAGATGAAATGGTGTGTATTGGGTCGATATTTATAGGCAAGAGGATTTGGGTTTTCTTGAAGGTTCTTTGAATGAGCTTGCCACTTGTAGGTATTGTAGAAAAGATAAGGGACATGAGGAAGAGATAATATTATGTAAGATTTCATGTGATCATGTATGGTGATTCATGGAATTTGAATGGTTTTCTAACAAAACCAAGTGTTTAGCTTGAAAGTTTTGACTAGATGTTGAAAATCAAAAAGACAATGGTGTAAGATGAGGTAGATCATGTTTATACTTCTTGGTTAAGATTTAGTTGGTTTAGAACTAAGTTAGCGTTAGTTTGGTTTTGTTTTGTTTTTTAAAACTAGAAAGTAACAAGGATGGCGTTTTAGCTTTGACTACTTGTACATGACCTAGAAAATGTTGTACTTATAGTTTAGGAATGTAAGTAACTTAGTTTAAGTCTTTAGCTTGGTTTATTAGTCTTTGGTTAGGTTTAGATTAAAGTATATACATTTTTAATCCTTATGCTCCAAATACTTGTACCACAAGTTTAAGGGACTTATACTTTAAGTTTGTAAATTATAATAAAATCCAATTTATGGCTTGTGCATTAAGGTCTTGTATTTTGTGCTTTAAAGTAGGTACACTGAGGTTTATAATATCATTTATATTAGCATTAAAGTTTCTATGCTTTAATGACTTGTACATGTGCATAAAAGACTTGTACATTAATATTTTACAAAAATCATATATATAAATTAATTAGGGTTTGTGATTTTATTCACATAAAATTATAGATTTGAAAGTTATGGTTTGTAACGGGAAATAAAGTAGAGTTAGGTTTTCGTGCTTTAAAAACTTGTATATTAGCTTTGGAGTGTTGTACTTTAGGGTTTATGATTAAGTTACGTAAAATCATAGTTATAATAAAGTAGGGTTTCATGAAAACTCTAATAGATATCAAACATTTAGTTTGAACGTTTAATAATCGTATGTTAAGTTGAAAATTTTTAAACTTGGCACATAATGATATTTATTTGAATTAAACATATAGACATGTTGGTGTCGGTGAGCACGTTTATTAAGGATGTGAGTTACGTCACATTAATTTGTGATCAGATAAACTGATAACGTTTAATCTTAAAAAGAATTTCAACATAGAAAAAAGGGTAAGTATTCTTTCGTTAGAATATTATATTAGTTTAATACAAGTGAAAATTTTCCAGTTGTTACAAGTTTTGTCAGTGAGTATTCTACAAGAATGAAGTGTGTTTGGAATAGTTGGATTCTTTAACTGCTTTGCCAAACTTGGTCACGATCACTCCTAAAATGACTGTTTTCTTGAATGTTGTGGAAAAACAAAAGGAGGAGAAGAGGTTGTTTCAATTCTTGAATGATTTGGATGATTGTTACAGTGCATAAAGAATTCAATTTTTGCTGATTAATCCTTTACCAAGTGTGGAAAATGCATGTGCTGTGATTCAACAAGAATAGTCTCAGAAAGATGTGTTTAATGCTGGTATGCCTGTTGTGGAATCAACTGCTTTGTACAACAAGAGTGTTGGGAAGGATAAGTGCCTAATCTGTGGTTTCAAGTGGCATCCTCCAGAAAGATGTTGAGGAAAGGTAGGTTATCCAGTGTGGCATCATAAGTATAACGCTTTGGGCAAACAGAATCAGTCATAGTCAAGGTTCAAAGAAGTTGACAAAGGCAGAGGTAATGGGTTCAATGTTGGTCAAAGAAGGACTGCAGCAAGTGTAAGCACTGGTTCTAACAGTTTTACCTTTACTTCTGAGCAGTTTGAGAACCTAATGAGGAGTTTTATAAAGGATATGAAGCCTGGTGCTACTACTGGTGATTGTACTGATGATGAGATTGAGTTTGTAGTAGGTATGATTGCCTTAAATGCTGTTAGCCGTAACATTTTTATTAAAAGTAATGGTCATTCAATTTTAGGAACTTTGTAACGTGTGTTAGATATCGTGATAGAATAGTCAACGGGCTCGTGGATTGGGCTAAGCTAAATGGCTAAAAGTTATGTTAAGCTAGCCTTGTATAAGTTGTCATCCAATCCAAGTCCAATCCAAGCCCACCCCAAAGCCCATTAGGGCATATGTACTTGTAGTATAAATACACCTCAAATGTGTCATTTGAGGTGTGTGCTTGAGTGTGTGTGTGTGTGTTTTCTTTAAGCAATACAAGTTTTCCTTTCTTATTTCTCTCTACACATATACGCATAATATCAACATCAAGTCACCATCTTTCTCTTAATCTTTCTTCTTCTTATTTACGCATAAAGCTTTGGGTTTGTTTCGTGGTATACTCGTGCGTGGTAAGCTTGGGTAAAGTGATAAGGTTGATATATTTAAGGTCCTACAATTGGTATCAATCGCCTAACAATGGTTTAGGAGTGTTTGTGTTACGTTTTTTGGTTAAAGCTTTTCATAAAGTTGCATTTTTTACATAAAACGTGGGCTTTTTGTCATAAAGTTTTTATTTTTACGTGTTTTTAAGGTTAAAGTTGTAGACTTTATTGATCTTTAAGTGTTTTGGAAGAAGTTTGTGCAAAAAAAATCGTTTGGAAACGTGTTTTTGGGTAAAAAATTCGTGTTTTTCCAAAAACTGGGTTGTCTACGCGTAAGGTTGTCAAGGACAGAAAGTCAAAACCCTCTTTTTACGCGTAAGAAAAAGTCAAAACCCTCTTTTCCTACGCGTAAGGTATACGCGTAAGATTTGAATTTTTACGCTTAAGCTTTTGGTGACAAATCTTCATGCAACAACGGTTACTCAGTGTTTCCCTTGCTTGGATAAGCTTGAAAAACACTTCGACTTGTGGATATCTTTCATGCTCGGACGAGTGTGAAGGATTTTGGTTTTAAACCTAATCTTACACCTAAGCTGAAAGCTTACGAGTAAGCACTCTACGCCTAAGTTAAATCTTACGCGTAAGGTACTCTACTTCTAAGTATAAAGTTTACGCATAAGCTTACGCTTAACCTAAAGTTTACGCGTAAGTCTGGGTCTACGCATAACCATCATCTTACGCCTAAGGAGAGTTACGCATAAGCAGTCTACACCTAAGCCAATTTCTATGCATAAGCACTCAATTCCTACATTTAAGAACAGGTTTACGAGTAAGATTTTGAGCAAAACTTCAAACGGCTATAACTTTTGAACCGTAACTCCGTTTTCAGCGTTCTACCCATCAAAACTACCGTAAGAACGAGGAGAATGACACGCCGAATGAACTTTCGAGTCCTAAAAACGCTCCGAACAGAAGTTATTCAGGTTTTTAAGTTCTTAGACCAAATTTTCACTACAACAACAGTGCTTACTCTTCATCAAAACGCAACTCCTTTATCGTTGAATCGATCCTACATCAACTTTATCATCAATTACCTTCATCAATGGCAACTCAACAAGACATTCATGCAGTTGGTGCCGAAAACCGTCCTCCTATGTTGGAAAAAGGTGATTATCTTCAATGGACAAGTCGTATGCTCCGCTACATCAAGACCAAACCTAATGGAAAACTAATGATTCAATCCATTACGAATGGACCCTTCAAGCCTCGACAAGTCCAAGACCCTGTAAATGCTGATGCAACACCTCCCGTCCCACCATCCTTTCGTACTCAATATGAATCAGAATACATTGAAGATGATAAGAAGCAAGTCGAAGCAGATGACATGGCAATTCATATTGTCCAACTGGATTTACCAAGAGACATCTTTGCTGCTGTAGACAGTTGTGAAACTGCTTTTGATATGTGGGAACGTGTTAGACGGCTTTGTTATGGAACATAAATTGGTCAACAAGACACGGAGAACAAGTACGCTAACTGCTTGGGAGAAGTTTACATCTACTCCAGGAGAGTCCATTGAATCCTACTATGGAAAGTTTTGCACTTTGATGAATGAGCTTATCAGAAACAAGTTAGAACCCAGAACTATCGTGAGTAACATCAAATTCCTAAACAATCTTCCAGAAGAATGGGGATGATATGTCACTATTGTCAACCAAACAAAAGACTTACATCATGTGAACTTTGATCAACTCAACGATTTTCTGAAACAAAACCAAACTGAAGTAAATGAAGTCAGGAAAGAAAGATTGGCAAAGAATCATGATCCATTGGCACTCATTGCAAAGACTCCAACTCCAGTGAACTCACAACAACAAGCTTCATCATCTTCCACTAACAACAACTTGCAGCAATACATTCCACAACCACAAGTTGTTATCCCTCAACAAAAATTCTATCCACAAGAACAACAACAACAACAGTATCCACAATACCAGGAACAAGGAATCACTGATCTTGAAACTGAACAAGAACAAGCTTTGTCAACTGCATTTGCTTTTTTGACTAAAGCATTCAGAGGTCGCTATTCCACACCAACTAACAACAACCAAAGGATTTCATCAAATAATCGCAACAGGCAAATTGCACAGCTGGGTTTGAATATGGGTCATCAAGGACAAATGGTTGGAGTTATTGGGAATCAGCAGGGATATGCTACTTGATTTCACATGGGTAATCAGGCGGTTCCGTATCAGGGTAACCAGTTGGGTCGAGAATGTTGGAAATCGGATGGGTCGAATGTTGGGAATAGAGCAAAGGGTAATCGAATGGGAATGTTGCAGCTCCAGTCATTGGGAATTATGGAAATGTGAATCAGGGTAATCAGGTTAAGCGTTACAACTGTTAAGGAGTTGGTCACATGGCAAGGAATTGTCCTACTAAGCCGAAAAAGAAGGATCTTGCGTATCTTCAGAAAGCTATCATGTTGGTACAAAAGGAACAAGCAGGACTTCAGTTGAGTGCTGAGGAACATGACTTTATAGCTATTATGGATGATTTGGAAGACCGAGAGGACATCAATGCAAACTGCATCTTCATGGCAAATCTTTAGGAGACTAAGTACGACACTGACTCTGACGCACCTCCTGTCTATGACGCCAATGCAGTATCTGAGGTACCAATCATTGATCCATGCTATAACAATGTCATATTTGATGTGTTTACTCATGACGAACAACATTCTGTGACATCAGCACCTACTTATGATACAAACCTGGATAATCCGAGTTGTAGCAATACTAACTCTGAAACTCCAGATGTGGATCCTAGTGGAGGCTGTGTGGCACAAAATACTGAGACTGATGAGGAAACACGTGCCTTATTTGAAACATTAATCAATAACTGTGGCATTGAAATTGAGAAAGTTAAAAAGGTCAATCGCGATGTTAAGGCCGCGAATGAGAAATTGACCGCTGAGCTTGAGAGGTACAAGGAGAATGCAAAAGCTTTTGAATTTCACAAAAACAAAGAGTCAGAATTAGAAATTGGTTATCAAAATTCTGTTTTAAGAGAAAAACAATTGCAAATCAAGTATGACACACTTGATGTGAATTTGAACGTGAAAATAAAATCTTTAAACAAGGAAATTTCTGATCTAAATGACCAACTTTCTAAACAAATGGCAACTTATTCTGATCTTGAAAAAGAGAAGAAGCAGTTGATTGCTGATTTTTCAAAACGAGAAGATTCTCTTCTTGATGAAATTCTTGATAAAGATGAAAAAATCAAAAAATTGGAAAATTTGCTTGTTACAACGGGTCATTCAGCTAAATCAACAAATATGCTAATTAATCAAACAAATCCGTATTTTCATACCACACAAAAAATGGCTCTAGGTAACACACCTCCTTGTTTCCTCAAGAAAGCTCAGAAAGAACAGAATGTTTTGAACAATGGAAAAGCTTTGCATGAACCCATAATTGTTCATGATTCTCTCGAAACGTTAGAACTATCTGATGAGAGTAGATCAAAAATGAAACAAAAGAATCCAGATCTAAAACCAATTGATTATAACAAATGGAACAAAATTAATGGAATTACTTTTGTGTCACAAAAAGAAATTTCAAAGTTTTCCATCACACCAAGTGTTTCAAACAAAGTGTCAACACCAGTTTCAAAATCAGTTTCAAAAGCAGTTGTTGTCTCAAAATCTCTTTCGAACATTGAACAAATGTCTTCAAACAATCCTTTTAACACAAGTGATGCTAGAAGTATTTTAGACAATGTGAAAACTAGAATTGCGGGACTTCAAGAGACTGTTAAAACTAAAACCCATATTACAACTAACATCTGGTTTTCTAGTTTTGATAATGAAAATAAAATGTTTTTTGAAACTAAAATTGCCCCTCAGCAGAATAACATCAACTCAAGGGTAATTCATTTTGAACAAGCATTTTTGAAAGAAACAGTTGACTTTGTCAAGGACCATAAATCCCTGGTAAAGCAAGCTAATGAAAGTGTTGAACACATCAAAGTTTTGGAAAATTTAAATGATTCTCTCTTCGAAGATGTTCTGACTACTGATATTATGTTCATTATTTTACAAACATATTCTGTTGAAGATCATGAAAGACTCCAGTCTGAGACCTCCGAAATTGTTTCAAAATATGAAAAAGCTCTTGAAAAAGAAAATGTATCATATTTTAAACAACTTGATCGAAAAACTGAGGAATGCAAGTATGACAAATTGTCGTATGAGCGTGCCTACAATGACATGAAAGCGAAAAATGATCTTTTGAGGGCTCAGCTGGAATGTCAAAAAGGAAAGGCAGTGGATACTGAGAATACAAAACCATTGACTGAGGAGAAAGCAAATATTCCCAAACCGGTTTTCAAACCAAAAATGTCTGTTTCTCTGCCTCCTCCAAAATTCAATGAGAAAAATGATTTATCAAAACCAGTCACTCCACCTGCCTTGCCTAATCAAAATGTTGAAAAAGGAAAAGCGTTTATCGAGACACCAAAAGTTTTAGCACCTGGCTTTTTTAAGATGAGTACCACTAATGCGTCTGCCTCCACATCTAAAACATATGGAACAAACGACATAAATTTAGAAAAGCGCTCTAAAGAGACTAGGAAAGCTGAAACCACTTCTCTAGATAAAAATGTGATTCCTAATGAGTGTGCCTTACCTTCTACAGGACTAGAAAGCACCTCTAGGAGCAGCAGACTAAAGCCTAAGAGCAATACAAGGAACAATAGAGTCTTGCATGCCTCTAAGAGTAGTAGCTTGAATAAAGAGAAGAAAGTAGAAGAACACCCTATGAATTTACCGCTTTGTAATAAGAAAGACATTTCATCTGAATGTAATGAACCTATGAACTCTGCTAAGTTTAATGAATCTGTTGAATCTGTTTGTTTAACTTGCAAGAAATCTTTAACTAATGTTCAAGATGATTGTGTTTCTAAGAATGTGATTGATAAGCCTGTTCAGAAGAACTTCCCAAAAAGAACTTATGCTAAACCAATAGGACGCCTAGTTGCAAGACTTAGGTTTTACACTACTGATAAGAAGTATAGTCTTTATTATAGGGATGATATTTGGAAACCAACGGGTAGAACTTTCACACTCCAGAATGGTAGAATGAGTGACGAACATGTTTTCCCAATAGACAACTTCTATGAGTGTGATCAGGACTTTACCTCTAACCCAAAGGAACCAAAATCAAAACGGTTTCCAAAATCTTATTCTTCTGTTCTTGGCAGGTTATCGAAATATGTCTTTGGATCGTCGACTCGGGTTGCTCCAAGCACATGACCAGAAATCTGAAGCTGCTGATCAATTTCGTCTGGAATTCATGGGAACCGTACGTTTCAGAAATGATCATGTAGCAGCTATCATGGGTTTTGGAGATCTACCTTTTGGAAATTATTTGATCACTCGGGTTTATTATGTCGAAGGGTTGGGACACAATTTGTTTTCAATCGGGCAGTTCTGTGATGCAGATTTAGAGGTTGCTTTTAGGAAAAATGCTTGTTTCGTTAGAAACTTGGATGACACTAATCTCTTAACAGGGAATCGTGATACAAACTTGTATGCTATCGACATTAACCAAATGGCCTCTTCATCACCAATATGTCTTATGACACGAGCATCTGGAACAAAGTCCTGGTTGTGGCATAGACGATTATCCCATCTCAATTTCGATACAATCAACAAACTTGCCAAAGACAACATTGTCAACGGACTTCCAAAGTTTAAATACACCAAGGATCACTTATGTCCATCATGCGAACAAGGAAAAAGCAAAAGAGCATCATATAAACCCAAATCCGTACCTAGTTCGGAAGCAAAGTTGCATATGTTGCACATGGACTTATGTGGCCCAATGAGAGTTGAAAGCATTAATGGGAAAAAGTATATTCTTGTTATCGTCGATGATTATTCGAGATATACATGGGTTAGGTTTCTGAGATCAAAAGACGAAGTACCAGGCATCATCATCACCTTTTTGAAACGAATTCAAGTACTTCTTCAAACTCCAGTAAGGGTTGTAAGAACAGACAACGGCATAGAATTCACTAATCAGGAGTTAAGAGCTTATTTTGAAGATGTTGGAATCACACATCAGACATCAATTGTTAGAACTCCACAGCAGAATGGGGTAGTTGAAAGAAGAAATCGTACTCTTGTGGAAGCTACTCACACAATGCTAATTTATTCTAGTGCACCGTTATTTCTATGGGATGATGTTGTTGCCACTGCTTTTTTCACTCAGAACCGATCCCTAATCCATCCAAGATTCAATAAAACCCCATATGAGCTAGTGAACAACAGAAAACCTGATATCTCTTACCTTCACGTGTTTGGCGCTTTGTGCTATCCGACAAACGACAGAGAAGATCTAGGAAAACTGAAAGCTAAAGGTGATATTGGAATCTTCATTGGATATTCAGATAACTCGAGGGCATTCAGGGTGTATAACAGGAGAACTAAGAGGATCATGGAGACGATGAATGTGAATTTTGACGAACTTTCACAAATGGCTTCTGAGAGACTCGCTCTAGAACCCGCGCTTAATCCGATGGCTTCTAATCAAAATAGATTAGAACCCGCACCAAACCCGCAGACTTCTGGATACATCAGTTCAGGACTCGTACAACAAAGAGCTCCATCAACTTTTGCTGACAAACCTCATGAACAAGAATGGGAGAATTTCTTCGAGTTAATGGTCGATGAATATTATGGTGGAACCTCGACAAATGCATCAAACCATCATTCCGCTGCACCCGCTCAAAATCATCCACCACCACCATCAACAGAAGATGCATCTACCACAGTCGAAACCAATGCACTAACTCCATCAACATCATCTACATCTACTCCATCAACTCCAATTCTAGAACCAGTTATACCAGCAGTTGATGAGCAAAACCAAAACATATCATTTCAAGAAGAACCTACTCAAAACCAGAACGATGCAACGTTAGATGAATACTTATTTGAAAACCCATTTGCTACGGAATCAGCTGAATCATCTTCAAGCTTACGAGAACCATCCAACTTGCACTCGTATAATCTACGGTATCCTTATACTCTGAAGTGGATGAAAGACCATCCAATTGAACAAGTTATTGGTGAACCGTCAAGGCCAATTCAGACGAGTCATTAGCGCTGGTAGCTAGACTTGAAGCAGTCAGGATATTCTTAGCATATGCAGCTCACAAAAACATCACGGTATATCAGATGGACATTAAGACCGCATTCTTGAATGGAACTCTGAAAGAAGAAGTGTACGTGAGTCAGCCAGAAGGCTTCATAGACATGGAACATCCAGACTACGTCTACAAACTCAAAAAGACAATCTATGGATTAAAGCAAGCTCCGAGAGCATGGTATGACGAACTGTCCTCTTTCCTGAATCAAAACAATTTCACCAAAGGAACTGTTGATCCTACCTTGTTCACACAAAAATGCAAAAACGACATTTTGATTGTTCAGATTTACGTGGACGACATCACTTTTGGGTCCACTAATCTGAATCTTTCAAAACATTTTGAAAATCTCATGAAAAGCAAATTTGAAATGTCCATGATGGGGGAACTAAAAATTTTTCTTGGTTTACAAATACATCAATCCCCACGTGGAATTTTCATTAATCAAGCTAAATACACAACTGAGATTTTGAAAAATCATGGTATGGATAATTGTGATTCGGTCAGAACACCAATGGTAACATCACCAAAAATTGGAGCCGATTTTTTTGGGAAACCTATCGATCCGAAGACATATCGGAGCATGATTGGTTCTCTCATGTACCTCACTACTAGTTGACCCGATATTCATTTTGTTGTTTGCTTATTAGCACGGTTTCAGGCAAAGCCTACCGAACTGCACCTCAAAGAGGTTAAAAGGATCTTTCAGTACCTGAAGACATCCATTCACATGAGACTTTGGTATCCGAAGGAATCTGGATTTGATCTAATTGCCTTTTCAGATGCGGACCACACAGGTGATCAAGTTACTGACAAAAGTACATCGAGGAGCACAATTTTTGGGTGAAAAGTTAGTAAGTTGGTCTTCAAAGAAACAAGATTGTACTGCACTTTCAACTACTGAAGCTGAGTATGTGTCTCTATCTGCGTGTTGTGCTCAAGTTCTATGGATGAGAACACAACTCACAGATTATGGATTTACTTTCGATAAAATACCTATGTATTGTGACTCGAAAAGTGCCATAGACATATCATGCAATCCTGATCATCACTCAAAGACTAAGCATATCAGAGTCCGCTATCACTTCATAAAAGAACATGTGGAAGAAGGTACTGTTGAATTATTTTTCGTGAAGACTGATTACCAACTCGCCGATCTATTTACTAAAGCCCTTCCAAAAGAAAGGTTTGACGATTTAGTTCGACGAATTGGAATGCGAATTCTAACCCCTGAGGAGTTAGAATGTCTTCTCGAATCTTCTTGAAAATGATTTTCCAAAAAGCTTCGCTGTAAATATTTTTGAAAAACAAAATAAAAAATTTGAAAAACCAACAAAAGCAAAATATAAAAATATAAAACTTTCAAAAAATATATATATATATATATATATATATATATATATATATATATACAAAAACAATAGAAAATCAAAAATCCAAAAATATTCTTCTCACGACATGTCTCTCGTATAATCGATATTCTGTATGTTTCTAGAAATGTCATTCAACAATGATACGGACATATACAGATGCTTGAGCGAGAGTTCTTTAAATGTTTTCTAAAACATGTCGTTTCTCAAAAATTTCTTCAAAAATGGCTTTCGTATACTTCAGTACGAAACCCGGACTAAAATGATGACTTTTGATTATTTCAAATCAAAACTCGTGTTTTTAAAGAAAAATCTAATGTACGCTTCAGTGCACTACGTTTAAAACTAGTGAGAAATCATCATCATCTTGAGCACCTTTTTCAAGATTGTTCAAAAAGATTTTCAAAATCTTTCAAAATATTCTGTGCTCAAGATAACTCCCTCTAAAACCCTTTAATTGATTATGCTTTATTAAAGGGGGAGTATAAAACCAAAATGTTCCAAGTTCATGCTTCAATCAAATCCGTGTGTCTCCCCAAAAGATTCTAAAAATGATGTTTAATCCGTTGATATCAAAAATATCACGAATATGCTATTTTTGAGGGGGAGAAGACGTGATTAAAATGTGATCAAAAAAGCTTAATGGTCGATGTTTAAATCTCAAAAGAGCTCGACTCAGTTGAAACCATTGAATTTACGAGGAATAAAAGTCAGTAAATATACTATTTCGAGAAACTCGTGATAGACATGCACTTTCATGGGTCTAACCTTCTTTTCAAGAAGTGTTTACAACTTCAAGGTAGTTATTAGAGCTAGTTGTCACCTAAAAACTGACAATGGAACTCTCTAACTAAGCAACGTAACCGTGTCTCGTGGGGAATTGTGTATCATGAGCCGATCAATTCAAAAAGTGGGAACTCTACCCTCCATGTGCAGATTTCTGTCAAAACTCATAAGCACATGTGAAGGGGGAGTGTGTCTGAAAATATAAAACTCTCAGAGTGTTCCAAACATGTTTTCAATAATAAACACTTTGAGAGATTTTCAAGAAAAATGGTTTTATGGCAACATGGGACAATCATGGAGTTATAAGTTGACTAAGGATAGGTAAATCCGTCCTATGATCCGCCAGAGCCGGAGGGATCTACCCAAGGACATCACAAATAGTTAGTATTAGAAGTCCTTAGGAATGAGTGAAAAAAACAGTAATGTGAGAAAGGAGAAAGAAGGGGTTGAAGAATTAAAAAGAAAAGTAAAAGAAAGGGTGAAAAGAAATAGCCCTCCATAATCAACCTTAGGGCAGAAACCGGGTTCAATACATATGCTACTGGTTGTCACTTAGATGACGCCGGTATTGAAGACAAATACGTCATGGACCCAGTGACGCACTGCACCTAAACCTTCTAGCCACTCAATTCCTCTTAAAAGGGATTTGTTTCATTCTCACTGGGAACCTTACATAATCTATCGACTTTCTCTTAGAGATCGTTGGTATTGAAGAAGGAGACCCTCTCCCTAGTCTCCGCTCAGGAAAACCAAAATGCACTATTAAGTCTAGAGCCACGAGATTCATCAAAAGATCTCATAGGAACACTTGACATGACATCGCTTGTTGTTCATCAATAAGGACACAAGTGATATATTCTAGAGTCCTACGCAGATCTTAGCAATCTACCAGAACATTTATGAGAAGTTTCACATATGTGATCTTCAATGATTGAATGGAAACTCCTGCCAGGGTCAACATCAAGCAGCCCTGACAGCAGGTCACTTCGGTAACTCCCCGTGGATTACGCTTAGTGTGTCTCAAACGGTCTACAGTCGTGGGGTGATGCTTCGGTGTACCTCAGCGACTCACCTGAACTGTAGGTGTACTTCGGTACATCGCGTTATCTCACTTGTGGGACTCCAGTTCAGGAACGGCCTTTGTGAGAATTAGAGACGTGTTTTCACACTATGTTGTTAACACACTCGAAATTCAAACTTGTAAGCGCTGGATTATTTCTAACCCATGTTTTATGTTTTCTTCTTATGGATGCTCGCGGGAGGAAGAGATCGTGCAGATTCTCCACATGCTCATACCAACAACACATGAAAGTTCTCATCAAAATCAAAGGCAACACAAAGTTAAAGATGATTCTTCGTCAATGTCAAAGAATCTACAAAGTATAAAGACTCGAGAACTACATCATTGGCAATTAAAAGTCAAATAGAAGTGTGAGCATGGTGGAGAAAGACGTGGAGACACCTAACCAACAAAGTTGACAACGGCAGACAACCACATTAATTGATCACA
This sequence comes from Chrysanthemum makinoi, assembly GCA_910596185.1. Taxonomy (NCBI): domain Eukaryota; kingdom Viridiplantae; phylum Streptophyta; class Magnoliopsida; order Asterales; family Asteraceae; genus Chrysanthemum; species Chrysanthemum makinoi. The sequence goes on along the minus strand of OU343220.1, from coordinate 284,636,772 downwards.
AAGCATGAAGGAACAAAGAATCAAGACTATTCTTTATCTACACGCAAAGTTCAAGCTCAAGGAAAGTAAAGACCTAATCAAGTGGAGCATCTTTTGAATGACCACCCCTTAGGGGGAGATTTTTAGCCGTAACATTTTTATTAGAAGTGATGGTCATTCACGTTTAGGAACTTTGTAACGTGTGTTAGATATCGTGCTAGAATAGTCAACGGGCTCATGGATTGGGCCAAGCTAAATGGCTAAATGTTATGTTAAGCTAGCCTTGTATAAGTTGTCATCCAATCCAAGTCTAATCCAAGCCCATTAGGGCATATGTAAGGAAGTATAAATACCCCTCAAATGGTCATTTGAGGGGTGTGCTTGAGTGTGTTTTTCTTTCAAGTAATACAAGTTTTCTCTTCATCTTTTTCTCTCTAACATACACGACATATCATACATTCAAGTCACCACTTTCCTTTCTTCTTCTTAATCTTTACGCATATCTTGTGTTTGGATTTACGTGTGTTCATCTTGTGGTAACGTGGGTATACGCGTAAGGTTGATGTAAAAACGAGGTCCTACAAATGCTACTACAAATAATGCTTTCTTTTATTGGATCTTAGATACTGGAGCCACATATCACATGACACCATCTTGTAGGGATATGATTAATGGAAAAAATTTGGAAATATTGCCTAAAATAACCCTGTCAAATGGCAATTATTCTTAAAGATTTCCTATGTGTTCCTGCTTTTAAGTTTAGCTTACTTTCAGTGCCTAAATTGACCAAAGATAACAACTATGTTGCTATCTTCTTTCCCAATTTATGTGTAATTCAGGATATTCTGTAATTTGAATTATAAAAACTCAAATTGGTCTTACCTTGCAGTCTTGAAAAACTAATGTAAGCTTCTCCAGTTTTGGAAAACTTGTTAGCTGAACGATATTGAAAGTTGTGATTGTCGTCGTCTGGTTCCAAACACCAAATGACAAATATAACTTGTTGATATTTCTAAGTTTTGCAATTTCCATGAGTCTCGTCTCGTTTATAGTAAGGGACAAGGAGCAATAAACTCCCAAAATGTACCGCTTTGAAAAGCTACATAACACAATTTTAAGCTCAACAGATTTGGAAAACTACAAAAACATACCAAATTAGGAAAAGTACAATAATGAAGTTCCAGATGTTTCAACTCCATACGAGAGGAAAGTTGGGTTGGCAACGTAAGTGGTTCACCATACCAGTTTCTAATTGTGAGCTCCTCAATTCCTTCCCGAGACAAAAACAAAAGCCAAAATATCTTCATAATTCAAGCCTTCTTGTCCATACAACATTTTGAGCTCTATGGAGAAGACAAACCTTCTTATGAGACCTTTAAGTTGACGTAAAAGTCTAGTTATATATAAATAACAAAAGAAATCCTCATCAACTATGAGATAGGTGACCAAAGTCCACTTATACCTCCAGTTTCTTGCTAAGATATTGGTCCCCACCGCATCTTTTATTGGCAAACGATTCAAAATATTAGTGATCGAATTATTTGGCATGTTGCTAATATGAACTGGCATATTAGTGATCACATTAGCTCCAAACGACATAGTATTGTTCGAATTTGAGTTTGGTTTTTGAGTTCTCACAATGAGGGTTTGGATTTGGTTTTTGATTGTGGGGCTTTTGAGGTGATGGTATGGATAAGGGTTTGGGTTATTATGGTGTGGATATGGGTTTGGTGGGTGAGTTTATTGGTCCGCGTGCAGAAATAAATAACGTGTCAGGGAAGATACGGTCAAGTTGCATAGTAATAAATTTATTATTTCACAGTTGGTCTCTAACGTTGACTGTTGGGTTCGCATGGGTTACATTTAATTCAAAAATGTGATTTGTCTATTATGCCCTCGAAAGTATAATGCAAAACGGACATTGACCAAGGAAAAACGGGCCAAGGGACCTCATTGACACAAAACCCTGAAGTTTGGACTCGCAGTGACGTAAAAGCCAAGGTTTGTCCCAACATGATGTTTTTTGCCAAGTTCAAAGATCAACGGTGTATTTTACTCTTTTAAATAGTAGGGGTGTGTGAATCCTATTTTGTTGATGTGTGAACCCACAACCTCTTATTTAAAAAGTGGTAGATATGTACTCCTCAAGAAATACAAGTAATATCCCCTTTTGTTTTTAACTTTTTTTATTAGTTTAAAACTACATAAAAAAATACATAACAAAAAATATAAATTTTAACAAGTAAAAAGTATTAAAATGAGAAGAAATACAAAATAAAAACTGATAAAAAATCTTTATTGAAATGTAGAGAAAAGAACAGAAAGATGATGGAAAAGGTAAAAAGTAGGCTAAAAAGATATTTATAATAACAACATTTTAAAAAAGACACTTTGTTTATCTATGAGTCTCACTCTCACATATTCCAAGTTAGATATTATGATAAAATGTAAAGAAAAGAACAGAAATACAAGTAATATCCCCCTTTGTTTTTAATTTTCTTTATTAGTTTAAAACTACATAACAAAAAATATAAATTTTAACAAGTAAAAAGTATTAAAATGAGAAAAAATACAAAATAAAAACTGATAAAAATCTTTATTGAAATGTAAAGAAAAGAACAGAAAGATGATGGAAAAAGGTAAAAAGTAGGCTAAAAAGATATTCATAATAACAACATTTTAAAAAAGACAATTTGTTTATCTATGAGTCTCACTCTCACATATCCCAAGTTAGATATTATGATAATACGTCGTTGGTTACGATACAAATGAAAGAGTTTATTCCCACCTCTCCTTTTTATAAATGACACCCTCCTCTTTTTTTGATTTTTTTATTTATTTTTTTTTATATATAATTTTGTTTATATAAAAAGAATATAAACGTGAAAGTACGGAACATAAAATATAAAGTTTAATAAGTTAAAAGTTTAAAACTGACAGAAAACACACAGGACAAAAACTGATAAGAAAAATTGTGCTATACTGTAAATTAGAGGGAAAAAAATCTTTTTGTAACTTTACCCCTTATGTCACATAAGGGAGGTGGGGATAACATAACCCGTCCAAATAGATGCTCCTTAATTTGTTTTCCTGGGATCTAAACCTTTTTTTTTCATGTTCGTTTTCACATGTTATTTGCACACCACTCAAAATTAATAAAATGTCTGACCCACATCCAAGCATCGCACGCATAGCAAAAAGCACCGAAAAAAAAAGGCTTTCTGGTTATTGCGTTCACGAAAAGATGGTTTTTAGACCATTAGGAAAACGTGACTAACCTAATTTTGCAAAAATATGGTGTTTGGACCATTAGGAAAACGTGACTAACCTAATTTTGCAAAAGTACTATATAGGTTTTTGAAAGTGAAAACTGTCTTGCAAACGGGTTGTTCATTTTACCTGAGAGAGCAAATCTTTAACTAAGATATGTGTGCTCTAATAAGAGTATATATCACTTAAATTCGTCTTGCAAAAGCAATCCAAAATACCCGTCGTGGCTGTAAATTTAAGCATTTCAACTTGTTTTGAGAAATGGGTGGTAATGAGCTATGTAGGAAGTCACTTTCGAACAAACTATATTATGAAAGATGTCCCGGGTGTAAGGTTGATCAGTATAAAGAGCTGAAAACCAGGTTACCGATTAAGGAATTGTTACATATGTGGGTTCTGGTGCTCTATGTTGGTAAGAAGGTGTATTAGTTACTTGTCCTTTTATGCCTCAAAAGATTTAGATTAACGAGTAAAAGATCAATAGTACTTACATATGCCTTAAAGGGATTGTTATATATGTGGGTTAAGGTTGATCAGTATAAAGAGCTGAAAACCGGGTTACAGAAAGATGGCAAATGGTAACAAAGCAAAGAATTCATACCGCATTTTGTAAGTACTATTGATCGTTTACTCGTTAATCTAAATCTTTTAGGGCATAAAAGGACAAGTAACTAATACAGCTTCTTACCAACACAGAGCACCACAACCCACATATATAACAATTCCTTAATCGGTAACCCGGTTTTCAGCTCTTTATACTGATCAACCTTACACCCGGGACACCTCTCATAATATAGTTTGTTCGAAGTGACTTCTTACATAACTCATTAGCACCCATTTCTCAAAACAAGTTGAAATGCTTAAATTTACAGCCACGGGGCGTATTTGGGATTGCTTTTTGCAAGACGAATTTACGTGATATATACTCTCATTAGACTGCACAATGTCAGGATCAACGCCAAAGAGGTGTGGCCAATGGTATTGCCATGGCTTTGCAGTCAATCTGCAAAGCAATTGGTCCCGCATGTGGAGGAGCACTGTGAGTACTCATTTGTGTATATTATTTTCCAAATGCGTGTCAATACAGTTAATTTAATCGATGTTTATCACGTCAAGTCTCATTTATCTGTCTTATATTTTTGTTGTTTGTCCTGGTGCGAGAAGAGACTAAATGCAGCAATTCTTCCAGGTCTGTGTTTTTCTGTTCGGTTTTATTCTAATTTTTCTATTTTTTCAAACAGGAATGCAAAGTCGACAGCTACCAAATATAACTTTCTTTCACATTTATGGATCTTTTCAAAATTTCTATAGTAATCTCAGAGTTCAGAAACTATTATCCTTCTTTTACATCTATGAACAGCATTATTGAAGGCGTTAAAATCCATTTTGCAAAGCACTGCGGCTACATTGCTGTGATTCGACTATCAATACCCCCTCTTTTCAATATTGCATAATAAGACATCCCTTTAAAGATTAATTAATTTTAGTCATTTATTTCATTGCAGGCGCCCATATCATATTTTTCATATTGAATGTAATCGAGGGAATTGGAGTTCTGCTGACGTTCAAGCCGTTTTTTTATCACAGATAAAAGGCCTAAAGTGTAAGAATTTTGATTATTTTCAGAAAAGGTGTTTTTGCCATTTACATCAGGATACTAATGATTCAAGGTTGTGTTAGTGTGTATCTCCCAGAACAGGGTTAAGACAATCAATGACAGTAGCAATACCACTAGGTGGTTACCGGATATCACTTGGAATCGTGTGATCACTTTCTAAAGTAAACTATTCGACCCTAATGCTTGGGTATCACGAATATCTACTTGGGATAAGACCAAATGCAGTTAGAGAATTAGGCACAATTCTATAACCCTTTCGCCAATAAGTGTTTACGTTTTTTTGTGTGTTCTTCATGCATAATCAGATATCCTATTTATAGGATAATACTCTTGGCTAATTCAATGGAATTATGAGTATTAATCGGCCCATTAATAGCCTCATAATTATCCCCATTATAGCCGTTAGTGGTTACATGACCAATTAAACGTGGTCATTAAGCAGTTGAAACTGCCACTTGAATAGGTCAAAACCGTTACAAGCAGTACTTTCATCAGTACTTTCATAGGGCTATCAGTGGTTACCTTTGCCAGTGGAAACGCCACTGCTTCGTGTAAACACTACTTCAGTAAACACCATCAGTGGAAACACTGATCCAGTGGAAGTCTTGCTTCAGTGGAAACACTGATAATCAGTGGTAACCACAACAGTACTTTCACCAAGCACTACCAATACAAACCACTACAAGAGTCATGGTGTTCATGGACCTTGGGCGTAAGACATTACTCCGTACCTCCTAACCCATTACAAGGTGTGAACTATTCCCACAAGTGCACTAAATTTTCCAACAATCCTCCCCAAATTTAGTTCACTTCCTTTGCATGAAAATTAAACATCAAGCAAAACATGTGCATAAATGAAAATGTCCCGAGGATTGAATTTCCATCTTAGTAAATTACACGTTTCAAATATTCGAGAATCGGGGTGTTCTAAGAATTGAACCCTTCAACCCATTTGAATACCCGAAGATAAAATACACACAAGTTTTCAAACACTTAAAAGCTCCTGACACTATACAAGCCATGTGTCCATATCCAAATTCATAAATGTTGTAAAAGCTAAAAGTCCAAAGCTTCCTGAAGCGGCAAAACTTCAACATTTACATAGGTGGTTCCTCTTTATTCATGCTCCTGCCAAGCACTTTTTCAAAGAAAATTAACCATTAAGAAGTAAAGACTTCATCCTCCTTTCAGCAGGTTCTGAGCACAACCTTGGGATGTAAAATAAAACATGTGCTCCAGTCCACTGAATGTTCAGCTTTCCACATTGAACTCAGCTCCCAAGTTTCCTTAGGAGGGAGTTGGGTGTCCTAGCATTCAGGGACTAAGTTGGACTTAAACCCATCCCTTTAGCAGACTTTATAACCAAGTCTCTAGCCAGACCCTTCGTCAAGTGATCAGCTAAGTTCTGTTGAGATCTCACAAACTCTATAGATACCACCCCATTCATGATAAGCTCACGAATCATGCTATGTCTGACACCTAAGTGTCTAGACTTACCATTGTACATCTGGCTATAAGCCTTAGCCAATGTAGCTGCACTATCACACCGGATAGAAATAGGTGCTATAGGTTTAGGCCACAATGGAATCTCAAGGAGCAAGTTTTTCAACCATTCAGCTTCTTTACCAGCAGCTGCTAAAGCCACAAATTCAGATTCCATTGTTGAACTCGTAATGCAAGTTTGTTTCTTGGATGCCCAAGAAATTGCACCTCCACCAAGTAGGAATACCCAGCCACTGGTAGACGAATTGTCTTCAGTGTTACTGATCCAACTTGCATCAGTGTATCCTTCCAACACTGATGGGTAACCAGTATATGAGAGACTATAATCCATAGTTCTCTTCAAATACTTCAGTACCCTTTGAACTGCTTGCCCGTGATGAGCACTAGGATTACTAGTATACCTGCTCAATTTTCCCACTGCAAAACCAATATCAGGTCTTGTACAAGTCATGGCATACATCAGGCTGCCAATTACCCTAGAATACTCAAGTTGAGATACAGCCTTGCCATGATTAGGCATCAGCTTCTCACAAGTATCCACAGGTGTACTCACTGGAGTACAATCAAAGTAATTGAATTTCCTCAGCACCTTCTCAATATAATGAGACTGAGAGATAGAAATTCTATTACTTTCATGTTTAATCCTTATACCAAGGATAACATCAGCCTCCCCCATGTCTTTCATGGAGAACCTTGATGACAAAAATTCCTTTGTCATGTCAACCTGATTTTGGTCAGTGCCAAAAATCAACATGTCATCAACATATAGACAAATGATGACTCCTTTACCAGAATCATCAAATTTGCTATATACACATTTGTCGTCCTGGTTAAGAACATAACCACTAGACAAAACCACTTCATCAAATTTTTGATGCCATTGCTTAGGTTCCTGCTTAAGTCCATAAAGAGACTTAATCAGTTTACACACCTTGTTTTCATTTCTAGGCAAGATGAAGCCCGAGGTTGGTTCATATAAACCTCCTCTTCCAATTCACCATTCAAGAAAGCTGTCTTCACATCCATCTGATGAATAATCAGATTGTGAATAGATGCCATAGCAATCAGCAGTCTTATGGTTCTGATACGAGCCACAGGGGCATAAGTATCAAAATAGTCTATCCCTGACTTTTGTTTAAAGCCCTGAATAACTAATCTAGCCTTGAACTTTTCAATAGTTCCATCTACCTTCATTTTCTTTTTGAAAATCCATTTGCAACCTAGAGGTTTGCAACCAGGTGGTAGATCAACCAACACCCAAGTGTTGTTCCCCATGATGGAATCCATCTCATCATTGATTGCTTCTTTCCAGAAAGCAATATCCTGGGACTTCATTGCTTCTTCAAATGTCTTGGGATAATCCTCAACAATGAAGCAATAGGAGTATTGGTCTGAGACCTCATCATTTGTTCCTTCAACTAAGTATAGTTGAAACTCAGGTCCAAATGACTTTGGAGTCATGACCCTTTTGCTCTTCCGAGCACAGGTTCGGTTGTTGAACCACAACCTCATCGGGGACCACTGATGGTTCATCATCAGGGACCTCTGATATACCAGTGTCATGAGTTCCATTAGGAATCCTCTAACTTGGTCTAGGGACTGATGAGAATCTATTCTCATCAAAGTTTGCATCCCTTGATTCAATTATTGAGTTAACTGAAACAAATTCATTAGGTTCAATAACATAGAACCTAAAAGCCTTGGAATGCTCAGCATATCCAACAAAGATGCAATCAATGCCTCTTTCACCCAAAGTTTTCAACTTTGGATCAGGGAGTCTTACAACAGCCCTACAACCCCAAACCTTGAGATAGTTCAGGTTGGGTTTCCTTTTAGTCCAGAGTTCATAAGGGGTAACCTTGTTCCTTTTATTGGGAACCCTATTTAATAAATAGCAAGCTGTTAACATAGCTTCACCCCTGAACCCTTGACTCAGTCCTGAAAAGGACAACATGGAATTAACCATCTCCTTCACACCTGTTTTTCCTTCGAAATACCATTTTCTGAGGAGTATAAGGGGCATCGTTTCATGGATAATACCAATAGATGAAAGTCTGAGTATCCATGTACTCACCTCCCCTATCAGTCCTTAATCTTTGATCAAAGACCCAAGTTGTAATTCAACTTCAGTTTTAAACACTTTGAATTTATCTAATGCTTCATCATTTGTATGTAACAAATAAACATAACAAAACCTGGAAGCATCATCAATAAATGTCACAAAGTACTTCTTGTTCCCCAAAGAAGGAGTGGCATGCAAATCACACAGTCACGTGTGTATCGCTCCAAGAGCTTAGTCTCACGACTAACACCCTGAAAGGGTTTCTTGGTTATCTTGGTCAACATGCAAGTTTTACACTTTTCAGTGTCCATGTCAAAAGCAGGGATTAAACCATCCCTAGACATATCTTGCATCCGTTTATAGTGAACATGACCAAGTCTAGCATGCCATAGGGTAGAGTCAGTCTGGTCATATGTGGTCAGAAAAGCTGAAATAACACATGGGTGGTAACATTAAGCCTAAACATTTGATTACATAAATAACCAAAACCAATAAAAACACCATGCTTAGAAAGAACAAATTTATCATATTCAATAACTTGTTTATATCCATGATTATTCAAAACACTACTTGAAACCAAGTTCTTCCTTATATCAGGAGCATGAATAACATTAAACAAAGTTACAATCTTTCCAGAACTAAACTTAAGATCTACACAACCACGACCATGCACCAAGGCTGTTGACTCATTTCTCATGTTGAGAATAGAACCATCATTCGTTGACTCATAAGTCTTGAACCGCTTCTATCTTTACACACATGTCTGTTGCTCCAGAGTCAACCCACCCGCAACATCATCATCACGCACATAATGAGATTCAGATACATATGTAACATAATAAATCTGAAAAGACTTATTAAACATATTCTGACCTTTCAGTGAGTTGGAAGAACCACCACTCCCTGAACCATTAGTTCCTGATCCATTGGCTTTACCACCAACTTTAACACCCTTGCAGTCCCTTTTAATGTGACCAGTCTTGCCACATTTCCAACAAGTAGGTGTTGCCTTCTTGTTAGGATTTGCCCTTGCGTTATCATGATATTTGCGTTTGCCTTTGTTGTCATTGTACCTGGTGGAGTTGTTATGTTCCACCATATTGACAACAGATGGTCCAGTAGCATTGCTACTCTTTGGCTTGTCATTATCCTGCATCTTGAGAGATTCCTAAATGCGCAGATGACTGCCCAACTCAACCAGAGTTAACTCCTCTTTCTTATGTTTCAAGGTATGCTTGAAATCTTTCCAAGAAGGTGGGAGTTTGTCAATGACACAAGAGACTTTAATAGCCTCATCCATGTTCATATTGTGTTGTGTAAACCTTCCAAGTATTCCAAGAAGCTCATTGTATTGTTCCATGACTGGTCTTGAATCAGTCATTTTGTAATTTGTGAAATTACTAACAAGAAACTTCTTACTTGATGCATCCTCAGCCATATATTTGGCATCCAAGGAATCCACAGTTCTTTGGAAGATTCAAAGTTCCGATAAATATCAAACAGAGAATCAGACATACCATTGAGAATAAGACCTCTGCATATGTAGTCATCATTCTCCAATTTGCTCCTCCTCCGATGCATTCAACCGTAGCATCATCCCCATCATCAGGAATTGGAGTGGTCAGCACATACACCACACTCATACTTGACAGCAAGAAGTGCATCTTCTTCTGCCACCTCCTAAAGTCCACCCCTTCAAACTTATCCAGCTTAGCAAAGTTTGAAGCAATGTGTTTCATTGCAGCAGTTGCCATTGATTATCACAAAATAGTTTACTTTGATTGTTAGTGTGTATATCCCAGAACAGGGTTAAGACAATCAATGACAGTAGCAATACCACTAGGTGGTTACCGGATATCACTTGGAATCGTGTGATCACTTTCCAAAGTAAACTATTCGACCCTAATGCCTGGGTATCACGAATATCTACTTGGGATAAGACCAAATGCAGTTAGAGAATTAGGCACAATTCTATAACCCTTTCGCTAATAAGTGTTTACGTTTTCCGTGTGTTCTTCATGCATAATCAGATATCCTATTTATAGGATAATACTCTTGGCTAATTCAATGGAATTATGAGTATTAATCGGCCCATTAATAGCCTCATAATTATCCCCATTATAGGCGTTAGTGGTTACATGACCAATTAAACGTGGTCATTAAGCAGTTGAAACTGCCACTTGAATAGGTCAAAACCGTTACAAGCAGTACTTTCATCAGTATTTTCATAGTGCTATCGAGTGGTTACAGCGCCGATTGGAAACGCCACGCGCCGGTGTAAACACTACTTCATAAACACCACTTCAGTGGAAACACGATCCGATTGGAAGTACGCTTGCCAGTGGAAACACTGATAATCAGTGGTAACCACAACAGTACTTTCACCAAGCACTACCAATACAAACCACTACAAGAGTCAGGGTGTTCATGGACCTTATGGGCGTACACTCAGTACCTCCTAACCCATTACAAGGTGTGAACTATTCCCACAAGTGCACTAAATTTTCCAACAGGTTGTTCTCATTTCTTAATCAAAGGGATGGAAGTTGCAGGTGCTTAACTTTGCAATAGATTATACTTGGAAGATATGGTTATCGGTTGTTGTATCCATCTTCATGGCAGTCGTGGTTACCACTCAAAATCTGTTCTTCTTAAGGTTCCTGGCTCACAAAGGATATGGTATAAGATTTTTTTTAATGTTCGTTTTCACATGTTATTTGCACACCACTCAAAATTAATAAAATGTCTTACCCACATCAAGCATGGCATGCATAGCGAAAGCACCGAATAGAAAAATAAAATAAAATAAATAACTTTCTGATTGTTGCGTTCACAAAAAAATAGTGTTTGGACCATTAGGAAAACGTGACTAACCTAATTTTGCAAAAGTACTATATAGGTTCTTGAAAGTGAAAATTGTCTTGCAAACGGGTTGTTCATTTTACCTCAGATAGCAAATCTTTAACTAAGATATGTGCGGTCTAATGAGAGTATATATCACGTAAATTCGTCTTCCAAAAGCAATCCCAAATACCCGTCGTGGATGTAAATTTAAGCATTTCAACTTGTTTTGAGAAATTGGTGGTAATGAGTTATGTAAGAAGTCACTTTCGAACAAACTATATTATGAAAGATGTCCCGGGTGTAAGGTTGATCAGTATAAAGAGATGAAAGAAGTCACTTTCGAACAAATTCTTTTCTTTGCTACAAAACCCGGTTTCAGCTCTTTATACTGATCAACCTCACACCCGGGACATCTTTCATAATATAGTTTGTTTGAAAGTGACTTCTTACATAATTCATTACCACCCATTTCTCAAAACAAGTTGAAATGCTTAAATTTACAGCCACGACGGGTATTTGGGATTGCTTTTGCAAGACGAATTTACGTGATATATACTCTCATTAGACCGCACATATCCTAGTTAAAGATTTGCTATCTCACGTAAAATGAACAAACCCGTTTGCAAGAAAGTTTTCACTTTCAAGAAACCTATGTAGTACTTTTGCAAAATTAGGTTAGTCACGTTTTCCTAATGGTTCAAAAACTGTTTTTTCGTGAACGCAATAATCACAAAGTTAATATTATTAATTTTTTCTATTCGGTGCTTTCGCTATGCATGCCATGCTTGATGTGGGTCAGACATTTTATTAATTTTGAGTGGTGTGCAAATAACATGTGAAAACGAACATAAAAAAAAGGGTGTCCGTCATAAGTAGTACGTTCATGCTGCAAAACAAAGTTGTGGTAAGATTGGTCCCTTCTTGTTATTACGTTGTTTAGGTATATAATTACTTGTATAATCTATACACACATATATCGATGTCAGGATCAACGCCAAGGAGGTGCGGCCAACGGTATTGCCATGACTTTGCAGTCAATCTGCAAAGCAATTGGTCCTGCATGTGGAGGAGCACTGTGAGTACTCATTTGTGTATATTATTTTCCAAATGCATGTCAATAAAGTTAATTTAATCAATGTTTATATCGTCAAGAACATCTCATTTATCTGTCTTATATTTTTGTAGTTTGTCCTGGTGCCAGTAGAGACTAAATGCAGCAATTCTTCCAGGTCTGTGTTTTTCTGTTCGGTTTTGTTCTAATTTTCTATTTTTTCAAACAGGAATGCAAAGTCGACTGCTACCAAATATAACTTTCTTTCACATTTATGGATCTTTTCAAAATGTCTATAGTAATCTCAGAGTTCGGAAACTTTTATCCTTCTTTTACATCTATGAACAGTATTATTGAAGGTGCTAAAATCCATTTTGCAACGCACTACGGCTACATTGCTGTGATTCAAATATCAATACCTCCTCTTTTCAATATTGCATAATAAGACATCCCTTTAAAGATTAATTAACTTTAGTCATTTATTTAATTGTAGGCGCCCATATGATATTTTTCATATTGAACGTAATCGAGGGAATTGGAGTTCTGCTGACGTTCAAGCCGTTTTTATCACAAACCACTACTAGTTTGTAGCACTTGAATCGAGCATGAACCTACAATCTGTACTTGTTAAAAAAGCTCCCATTCTTTCATGTTTCAAGAATCTAGTCCCCAAACTGTATAAGTGAAATTAAGAGGTGGATTTTCAATTATGCCAATAGAAGTTGGATCGTGCAAGTGTAAAAACAGCCTCTAGCTTTATATTGAATGGTAGTTTATTAATGATTCAAGTTTCGGATGCCATTTATTTTCAAACAGGATATTTTTTGCCCGAACATTGGAGCGGTTTTGTAACTACAAAATTTTATTTATTGAACATGAATATAGAACATGAATTATGACTTAATGGGTCAACATGAATACATGACCTCACAGGTAGAAGTGTTATTTGGGTTGACCTGACCGGGTTCGGGTCAGTCGCGTCGGGTCAATTCGGGTCAAGACAAAAATAAACATACCCGAACCCGACCTTGTTTAAAAATCGGGTTACTCGGGTTCGGGTCAACATGAATAGTGGACATGAAATTATGACCTCACTGGTCAATTTGAATACTAAACGTGAAATTATGACCTAACGGGTCAACATGAATATTGAACATGAACTGATGAACTCACGGGTCAACATGAATATTGAACATGAAATTATGACCTAACAGGTCAACATGAATATTGAACATGAAATAATGACCTCACGGGTCCACATGAAATCATGGCCTCACGGGTCAACATGAATAGCAAACATCAATTTACGACCTCACGGGTCAACATGTATGTTGAACAAGAAATCATTACCTCACGGGTCAACATGAATAATGAACATGAAATCATGACCTTGCGGGTCAACATGAATAGTTAACATGAAATCATGACCTAACGGGTAAACATGAGTACTCAACATGAAATCATGACCTAATGGGTCAGCATGAATAAGTGAACATGAAATTATGACTTAACGGGTCAACATGAATACTAAACAAGGAATCATAATCTGACGAGTCAACATTAATACTGAACATGGAATTATGACCTAACAGCTCAACATGAATATTGAACATGAAATCATGACCTCACAGGTAGGAGTGTTATTTGGGTTGACCCGACCGGGTTCGGGTCAGTCGCGTCGGGTCAAGACTAAAATAAACATACCCAAACCCGACCTTGTTTAAAAATCAGGTTACTCGTGTTCGGGTCAATTCGGGTCGAATCAACTCGTTTCGGGTATAGGTCATCTAAGAATTATACATTTTTGATGTTTCACTTGAAAGTACATAAATGTTAGAAAGGAAAAAAAAATCAAACTCAGGTCACTCGGGTTGACCAGAACCCGAGTAAGACACATATATTAGACCCAAATTGACCTGAATACAATTTTGAACCCGATTGACCCGACCCGAATACTCTAATTTAAGTTTGAGTTCGGGTTGGGCCGGCCTTTTTAAGAGCCCTACTCACGGGTAAACATGAACACTAAACATGAAATCATGATCTCACGGGTCAACATGAATGTTGAACATGAAATTACCTCACGTGTCAACATGAATATTGAACATAAAATTATAACCTCAAATGTCAACATGAATAATGAACATGAAATCATGACTTCACGAGTCAACATGAAATCATGACCTAACAAAATAATGAACATAAAAACACGACCTCACGAGTCAACAAGAAATTTAACTGTCATCTAATGTGCATATCCATTCATAACTAATTATTGACCGACAGTTTATCCATCAAATTTTAAACCATTTGCTCATTTAAATTGTTAAACACATAAATTTTTGCCCAATATATATCTTTTCACCGCAAAACAAATTCTTTCAAATTATTTTCTTATACCGCTAAACAAATTCATGCTTGACATGTAACAAAATCGTAGCTAGCTGTCCAAACGAATGAGCCTTGCATCTAGTAAGGAGATATACCTTTGATATATCTTAACTATGATACATCATAAATAAAGATTAATCGCATAGTTAATTTGAATGTTTAGTAGAGGAACATACCTAAATCGTCTTAGGAAAAATCGAACTCAATATCGTAAAAGTGATTTTTTGTTATTAATAAGTTATGAAACCAAGTATTGATAAAAGTTGGTAAAAACTAGCAAATTAGTTAGACCGGATGTCATAAAATTTGGTGGCGAAATCCCAAAAGTAATTAACATCGGCATTTATTTTCATTTAAGCACAATGCGTCGTCATGAGCTTTTTCTCTCTAATACAACTTCAAGACCTAGTAGTAATGGTGAACCTCATCATCAGCTTTTTCTTTCTAAGACAACTTCATGACCAACCTAATGTAACAATGACCGAGGACACCAACCTTTCTCCATGACAGCTTGTGCTAAAGAGTCTGATATATGATCGGTTTAACAAAATCGTCCATGTGGGACACGTCCCATGAGGGGCTGTTAAATGGGGCGACGCGTCGCAACAGTTGACCGAGGATCGACCTTGCCATTACGGCTATGTTTGGCAAAAGTAGCAGTGAGCAGTAGCAGTGAGCTGTGAGCAGTAGCTGTGGCTGGCCCGCACTCGCTCACATAACTCCTAAAGAAGCATTGGAAAAATGAGCTTTCCTAAAAAATAGCAAAGCTCACCGCTCCTTTGCCAAACGAACACTAAAAATAAAAAAGCTCACTTCTCGCCGCTCATCGCCCAAAAGCTCCAAAATGCTATGCGCCAAACATAGCCTACATCTGGTCTTATGAGTCCAACTCAAAATTGAAGTCCTGTTAGAAAACCAGTAGGTTTTTAAAGGATATCACTGTGTCATATAGCTAATCAAGCTAAAAACTTGTAAAATTGATTAGTTTTTTACAATTGTGTTAAACCGGGTCTAACACAATCACCACAACAACACCAGCCTATTTGAGACGGGTCACACAAAATGTACAGCACAACATAAGAGAATCAGCATTTTGTAAACAGGCTTTAAGCTTAATTCAAGAATCTACCCTTGATTGATAAAATGACACAAGCATCACAAAATTGAAAGACTTTGCAGTCATCATCTCTATTACCATGATAATAATAAACACAAACGAAGTCAACCGAATCTACAACAAAAATTTAAACCTAATAACTAAACTTCTAACCTTGTGTTTGTAAAAATACTAAGCAGGCAGCACGATAGCAAGAAAACATGATACCAAAAAACAGGTGCCACAATACAAAGGTTGGCAAGATGAGTACTACTATCAAACCTTATCCACCACGCGTGTTGCAGACCTCTATCATCGTCATCATCAACTTCACTCTGCTGACTTCTTCTTCTTTTTCTTCTTGCTTTCAGTAACAGCAGGAACATCCTCCATTTCAACATCTTTGTTCTTCTTTTTCTTCTTCTTCTCTGTTCCGTTTTCTTTACCATTTGTAGCGGGCTCTGACTCCTCTTCAATTGCTCGCTTCTTTTTCTTCTTTCCAGATTTAGTTTCAGTGGCGTCTCCATTGGCAACAGTGTTCTCTTTGTCATCTGCCTTTGCTTCTTCACTGCCTTTGGATTTCTTTTTCTTGCTTTTCTTCTCAGACTTATCCACGTCCATTTCTGCTGCATCTGTAGATTGGATAGTAATATAATAAGGGTCTCTGGCATTTATATGATATTCAAGATGTATGTATATATAAGCATAAAAATGTTGTGGGTCGTCTAACAATATACTTTCACTAACCTTGGTTTGCAACATTCTCCATAGCAGCCTTCATCACATCAATGTTTTTACGTGGTGCAACACCCTTATCATAAAAGTCAAGACGCTCCTCCACTTGCTCGCGGAGGTTGTCTCCAAAAGTAGTGGTGCTGCTTTCTGTGGTCATTACAGGTTACTCGTAAATACTAGGACATGCAGATAGACTAAAGAAACAACTTCTTAGCAGAATAACAAACCAACCTGAAAAGCAATCAATTCGAGAAGCAATTGAGCACTTGTTGGCTAGATAACGAGCCATTCGACCTTTGTTCTTTGCAGATGCACGTCCAATAAAAGACGAATGGAAGATAAGACCATACTTTGGTGTGTTCCCTTTGGTCTTCAAAGCCCTGAAACCAAACGAGCACTATTAATATGAATACACAAAAGCAGCCTTCAATTCACATTTATTTAAAAAAACAGTTATTCACACCCTAAACAACCATGTTTTCAAATAGCAACATAGAAATTATAAGACCTGAAGAGAGCCTTCTCAGCACCAAGAATTTGAAGGGTAGAGGACGGGCACTTAGCCAAGTTCGTGAGACTGCCAGCATGAGATATCAAACGAGCTCCAACAACTTCACCAATTAGTGCAGCCAAGTTTGGTGCTATGTCATTCATCTTAGAAACAAGGTATTCATGAAGCTTCTTCCTGTACTCAGCAAGATCCATCACACGCTGTGCAAACATCTGGACATTGATGAAGTCAATTGGTGACAATTCCTGACCTGAGAAAGAAAACACAAAGACATGATGACTAAAAATCATAGAAATAATTTCACAGAAAAAAATGACAGGTAGTAACTATAGCCATACCCATAGATGCTTTGGCTGCTACTAATATTTCCCTTGCTTTATCTTCATCGCCAAGTATTTCAATTAGACCTTCTAACTTATCCTCAGACAACTCTTTTATATCGCCTATGTATTTTGCAAGTTTAGCATAAAGATAGTTGTCATTAACAATCTTTACTAGCTCTGGGAAATGCCATGAGTACCATTCCCTGATACAAACATCAGACATCTTTTTATCAGCACATTATTGACAATAACACAAACCCTCAAGACAGAAAAAATCCAAGAAATTAAGCATTAACCAAGACCAAGGGTCAGAAGTAAACAAACCTCACTCTCATTGAGAACGAGTTTACATCCTTATCAAGAGTATCTAGAAGGAAGATTGCTTGAATAACCATATTGTCAACACGGTTAACATTGAACTTCACCTTAGCTCTGCTATAACTATGAGCCAAACCAAGCTGTGCTTTCTCCAAATCGCCAGGCTAGTTTTTAAGGGAAAAAAACATTTAATAAACAAGATTCGACAATGAATATAAACATTTTAAAAGATGGGATATGATCATGAAAAATTATACCTTCAGATTTTCAATGAACCTATCAAAATGCAGACGGATGCCACGAATAATCTCAAGAACCAACTCATTGCTCTGGCAAGGTATCTTAGTTTCTTCAGATATCTGAGACCCGATCTTGGGTTCAGCTACTCCTAAACTGTACTTAGCCTTTTTACCTTCCTTGACCGGGGGAAGACTACTCTCCAAGAAGCCTCTAAGCTCTTGGGTCATTTGTCCTAAATATAAGAAGAAAAATAAATCAATTAATAATTGAATATATACCAACACAATTGTGTGTTACAGCAACCCTTAAAAGAGTGTCAAATCAAACCAATCAATGATACAGAGTTAAGCCCAAAACATTACAAATTAGCATCTCTTTTCGCAACAATTGCATGTGTTAGGCACTGCTAATCTTAAAGCTTATCTCAAAAGAAGATTAAACTTTGAATTCTGAGTTCACAATTTTCAATGATTTTGATGTTTACATAAAACTGCTAATTTGCTTAGTTTACACTAAAATAAGCAGTTTAACTGCTTATTTTAAAGCAGATAAGCACTTTATTGAGACCAACTGCAAATAACCCCTAAATAGGCAATCACAAACTAATAATCAAAAACAACTTTTTTCACCTTAAACAAAAACATATATGCAAAATCAATTTTCTTCATCCAAAAAATCAAGACCGTTTCTTACATCAAAAAACACAGGGGGTGTTTGTGTAAGCTTATATGTGGGGTTACCAACTTACTTGTTTTTGGCTTATGTTTCATAAGCCCTGATTTTCAGGCTTATTTTCAGACTTGCGAGCTTATATAAGTTTATTGTAACATAATAAACTTAAATAAGCCTACAAGTCTCAAAACAAGCTGAAAGATTGAAATACAAGCCAATACACAAATAAGCCCATTAGCCACATATAAGCTTAAACAAACACCCCCACAATACACTTATAAGCTGTTTATGGACCCTTTAACAGAAAATCACACACTGCTTATCAGAAACAGCTTTTTCAGCTTATAATACACAAACAAATGAACAATCACAACAAATTCTCTACATCCAATCACTCGAAACCATTTATCTATTTTTAGAAACACAAAACACACCAATAACATATGATGCACCTAATTTAATGGTAACAAGTAACATCAAAAAACACATAAAACACTCAACTAAACAAAATATGTTAATAAACACTATACACCTTATTTGCTTACATCACATTGAAATTAGCACTTAAAACAACAAATCCTAGGGGGTGTTTGTTTCGGCTTATATAGCCAGCTTATTTGGCTTTGGGCTTATGTTTCATAAGGTCACTTTTTGTGGCTTCTTTTGAAACTTTTCAGCTTATAAAAGTTCATTATGATAAGTTTCAAAAAAAGCCACAAAAAGTGAGCTTATGAAAGATAAGCCCAAAACCAAATAAGCCATCTATATAAGCCGAAAACCAAATTATTATTATGCTTATTTCAAACTCGAATAAGCAATTAAAAACATAAATTCCTACACAACCCCAATATGTAATCTCAAAATGCTAATAAAAAACAGCTTTTTTCACCTTAAAACAAGCAAATAAGCATAACAATAAAAAAACAAATACACTTAACAAAAAAACACAGCATCATTAAAAAAACATCCTTAAACATAAAATAAAACATCATTAAACATAACAAAAGAAAACAAAAAATGTATAAAAAAGAAGGGTATACCTTCAGAGACAGCATTAATCTGATTAAGAGCATCAAGAGCAGAAGTAAAAGGACTAAAAGCATGAAACTGAACAACTTTTCCAAAGCGGGTAAGATCAGTAACAGAGTTACGAACAGCCTCTGTGTTCTGTCCTATTTCATCAATACCATGTGCTACAAACAACCCATACCCAGATGATGATTCATGTAAAAGATACAATGCCATTGCTGAACCAGTTTTAGGGTTTCTTTCTTTTTCTTTTTTAGTGTGGCTGTTGTTTTCTTGGTTTGGTTTTAAAGAAGGTGGGTGAGCCGCTAGGGTTTTCTTTAGGGTTTTAGGGTCAATTTATGGGGGAGCAAAATGGTTTAGTGGGTTTTAGTGTTTTGTGATAATTGGTCCTTGTATTGTTGACATGATGCACATTGGACCTTTTTAGTTTAAAACGGGTTTAGGAAATTACCTTCATGTCCCCCTAACTATCCGAACCAAAGGTTGTGATTTGCGAACATCTCGTGCCTTATCGTAGTTTTGTACTATCTTACGATCCCACGTATAAAAAATACGAGTCGGATCATAGTACGTTCTCAATTCGAAAATGATCGGTCTATGATCGTAAGATTGTGCGCTAAATCGTAGGATCATAAACGATACAATCCTATTAAAAGCCCATGTTTCTTATCTCAATTCGAGTAGCATTGGTCTAGGATCGTAGGATCGCACGCAAAATCATAAGATCGTAAACGATACAATTATACAATAAGCCTGTATTTCTTGTTGTTTTTTGCCTACTTTAAGCACAGTCACATTAATATAAGAGTAAAATACATCGTTCGTCCCTAAACTTGTACATGCTCATCACGTTGAACCTAAACTTCCCTTTTTCATCGCTGGGAGTCCAAAACATGGAGTTTATATGCTAAAATCGTCCCTTGACCATTAACGCTGAGGTCAATGTTCCGTTATACTCCAAAAAATCCCGTTATCCTTTTACTGTTGAGGGTAAAATCGTCTTATTACCTTGATGTACTATAGCAGATGTCTTGTTCAATTTTCCGCCATAATGTATAATATAACTAAGGTGTGTACTCATTGCTCATCCCCAAACTTGTCTTGGAAGCCTACCCAAAAAACCCTAATGCAATGTCAATCATCAAATCAAATAATCTAAGTAAGAAAATAACAAACACCAACCTTGGATTTACTCTATGGCGAATTAGATAATATCATTTCTTTGATGACCATGAAATTGAGGAAAAAGCTTCAATTAGGAGATATGTTAAGTGTTTTTTGGTTATAGACTATTACAATTATATGCTAGTACGATTGTTTAAGTTATTCCCCTTTTAGGTAACTTTATCGTAACATTGTTTTTGTACATTTTTTATACAGCGGATGAACCAGGATCCTTTAGCATGAGGTTCCATTATGAAGATACATTCAAATACTTTCCAGGTAGAATATATCAAGGAGGCAAGGAATGCCTTGTTGATTATGTGGAAATAAAAGAGGTATCCGTTGATGAAATGAATGCTCTCATGACCCAAATCGGTTATGAGAATGGAAAAACGAATTATTTCTACTTTCTTAAGCCTGGTTGTACATTGGATGATGGATTGTTTAGTTTGCGTGAAGCTGCTAATGTTGAGTTGTTGAAAGATGTTGTCAAAGACAATAAGTTGATAGATGTGTATGTGGAATTAGGTAAGACAAGATTAGAGTTGTCTGAAATGTCCCCACAATCTATTAAGACTGTCTTTTGGGAGATGGATGAAAATAGCAGAAAAGTTGCTAGTGCTGCTATTCAATCTTGTTGTAGACGACTGGTGTTAGATGATCTTGATAATGAGCCTGCACTATATCCTTTTATGCAACTTACACAAGTACCTATGGACCTCAATGATATTGGTGAATCTAGTAATTTGCCAAACATTGAGCCTGTATTTTCCATCCTAGACACATCATTTGCTAGCCAACCTATTCATAACAGTGAGCGTGCTTTAGTACTTATTGATGAGGACAATGCTATTAAGGAGTCTGATAATTTTGAGGTTAATTTGTTCCGAGTGACTCAGGGGAAGCACTTAGAGAAAGTACGAAGAGCACTAGTTGATGTCAATAACATATTTGAGGAGCCTGATGTTGATGTAAATATGTTTCAATTGACTCAGGATAATCATTTAGTAGGATGCGCATCTGTTTATGCCAATAACATGGAAGAGGATCATGTTGTTGATGTTACTATGTTACAAGTGAGTGACACTAGTGACTTAGGCAATGTAGTTGATGATTCAATTCAAGCAAATGAAGAGAATACTTGTCATGAGAATGATGCACAACTTGCTTTAGTCCAAGTAGGTCAGAGTAATGAGTTAGGTAAAGCAGGAACAACCAGCAATATAAATGATGACATGCATTTGGAAAATGATTTACCTGTGATGGTTGATGATGTCTTTTACAGTGAGTATGTTTATTACCGACAAGCAGACTTTGCAAATGAAGTCTATACCACATTCTTCTATTGTGGTCAGGACTTTCCTACTGCAATAGATGTCAAAAATAAGGTAAGAGATCATTCAATAGAAACTATGAGGGAGTTGTTTTTTGTGAAGAATGACAAAACCAGAATAAGGGTTAGATGTAAGGGTTGTGTTCCACTTTCAGGCCCAAGTGAAGGTCCTGGACTGGATATAGGCCCATCTATAAGTCCATTAACCAGAAGGGGTATAAATGCATTGCTTTCTGGCAAAAAGGACCCTTCAGAAATACTCTGCCCATGGCTATTGTTTATCGGCAGGAATGGTGGGACAGGTACATAGTCAGTCAGAACATATAATGAGCAACACACTTGTTTGCAATCAAGGGCACTCAGAGCTTTTGACCTTAACTATATCTCAAAGCAAATTACAGCACAAATTCAAACCAATCCACTGGTTCCTGTCAAGTCTATGCATAATCAACTTACCAACCAATACGAGCTTGAAGTGTCCTTGCAGAAGGTTTTAAGGGCCAAAAACTTAGCATTAACAGCCATCAGGGGTCAATTCAAGCTACAATTTACCATGTTGAGAGATTATGTTCAAGAGTTGCAGTAGAGAAACCCTAATACAACAGTTGTGATGAATGTGGAACGACCTGCAAATGAGGCTCTTCCAACGAGAGGATTCAAGAGAGTGTATGTTTGTTTAGGTGCACTGAAGGAAGGATTTAAAGCGTGTGGGAGATCGTTGTTGGGGCTGGATGCTTTCCAATTCGTGGTCCTTTGAATGGTTAACTGATGACAACTGTGGGAATTGATAGCAACAATGGTATATACCCTTTAGCTTATGCTTTTGCTGAATCAGAAAACATAGGATCATGGACTTGGTTTCTTCATTGTTTATCCGATGATATAGCACTTGAGCCAATCTCAAGCATCACTTTTATTACTAACATGCAAAAGGTACTCCCTTAATCTGTTCATGAATTTAAGTCTCTCTGTTTTGAAACAAACAGTAAACATATTTGATTTTGTGCATGATATAAGTGGAGCTTTAAGAGATGTTTTTCCATATGCATAACACAGATTTTGTATTAGAAGCATTCATGAGAAAATGAAACTTCAATGGAAAGGTAGGGCCTACAAAGAGCATTTGTAGAAATGTGCAACAGCCTCAACTGTTGTACAGTTTTAGAAAGTTATGGTTGATTTCATGAAATTTAATAAACCAGCCCATGATTGGCTAAGTAAGATACCACTGATCCATTGGTCAAGGTCACATTTTTCATGTAAGTCATCTATTTGTTTCAGTTAATTTATATTTGTTAATGCAATATAAACAGTTATAATTAATACATGTTTATTACTGTTTATCTTTAGGGAGAGTTAATTCTGATGTGTTACTTAATAAATATGTGTCAAGTGTTTCATGACAAAATAATTGAGGGTTTAAATAAACCAATTATTACAGCCTTAGAATACATTAGGTAATACTGTATGAAGAGGATAATTCATGTTCTTATGGTGATTGGGAAGAATGATGGGCCACTAACACCAACTACACAACACATGAGAACTAAGTTTCAGGTTAGTAGACCATGGGGTGACCAATGTGTAGTTAATGTTGTAGAAAAGTCTTGTACTTGCAGAAGATGGGAGATAACAGGTTTACCATGTAAACATGTTGTTGCTACCAATTGAAATATGGCTTTAAGTGGGTAACAAGTACGAGCTGTAGAAACATGGGTTCATCCTTGTTACTATCTTCTCACTTGGGAGGCAACCTACAAACACCATGTCCAGCCTATAACTAGCAATGAACATTGGGAAAAATCAACTGTGCCAACAACAATTGTTCAACCGAAATCCGAAACAACTCCGCCTAGCTCAAGAGGTAGAAAAAGAGTTAGGATAGCTCCTGAAAGTGAAGAGATTGAAAAGAATGGTAAGCTGTCAAGGCTTGGAAGAGTGTTAAGTGTAGTATTTAGTGGCATTGCTAGACACAACCGGAAAACATGTCTAGGGTATGGTGGAGCTGAAAGTGGTCGAACTGGCCATAAGGGAAATGTCAAACAAGTGCCTACAAAAGGTGCAGCAAAAAAGACACATCCTAAAGGTAACAAAATAGCAGCAAAAAAGACACATCCTAAACGTACATGTGTTGTTGAAATTCAAGTTAGTGTAGTTCAAGGAAGTGGTGTTCAATCTAAAAATCAAGATCAAGCAACTGAAGATCCCATCATACATGATGCATCCATGTCTCAATCCCAGCAACATCAAGATGAAGCAACAGAAGATCCCAGGATACAAGATGAATCCCTCTCTCAATCCCAACAACATCAAGATGAAGCAATTGCCGATCCCAGCATGCATGAGCAATCCCAGTGTCAATCATAGCAACATGATCAATCACACCGATTCTCAGCAGTCAAGTGATGCAAGCGCCGCTTCAACCCAACTGCTACACGAAGAATGACTAGGAAGCATGCTGCACTGGAAAGAATGATGGTCTCAGCATAGGTCAATTCTGTTATGCAAATTAGCTAGACAATGTTTTATCTAGTTTATTTCCTATGGACAAGTTATGTACTCTAAAAACATATGTGTGTGTGTCTA
This sequence comes from Chrysanthemum makinoi, assembly GCA_910596185.1. Lineage (NCBI taxonomy): Eukaryota > Viridiplantae > Streptophyta > Magnoliopsida > Asterales > Asteraceae > Chrysanthemum > Chrysanthemum makinoi. The sequence goes on along the minus strand of OU343220.1, from coordinate 284,612,047 downwards.
ACTGTAATTCTGATGCTTCGAAAAGTATGCAATTTTTTGCGTTTGGAATTATATCCATTTGCATTAGATAAAAATTACGTTGCCAGGAATTTTTATCTTGTACTAAAGCTCAAAAATTAAAACTTTAAAGTACAAGTATTACTTAACACACCTTTTTTATTAAAATACTGCGGAAGCTTTGTTACAATGGTGGTGGCGGTGATTATAGGTGATTCGATGATCCATACAACTGATTACATATGCCTTTTATAGGCGAAACTAGAAGGAATAAACTAATAATATGCTTTGGCATCTAGCATATTCCAAAGAATAAACCATGGCATATGCCAAGGAATATTCCAGGCCATTATTAACTTTAATACAATTGACCGACACATATTAATAATTTGACAACGACCTTTACTTTAATAATTATACAACTGTCGATCTTTTAAAACCCGTGATATGTGAAATAATTCACATGCGGGCCCTTCGAGCTTTTGGATAGAGATGCTGATCCATGGGACGATTCAATTTTAACGTATTCATAAAATAATCATCCCACCCGGGGTCCATAATAAAAATTGAATCGTCATCACTGTCGTCACTATCTTCTAGAAATCCTTTCCTGTTGTAGCGGCATTTGTCTTCTTTTGGGTTATTTTCTTGGACTTCTATGGGTTCATATATTGTTGCGGCCCAATCGCTGTGCGAGGGCTTCCAGTTCGATGAGGATTCTTCAGACTTCTTTGTTTTGGATTTGTACATCTTCTTTCTGGTCAGACCAGTGGTTGTCTTTTGTTGATAATCCAAAGCAGACTTGGGCTTTGCATTGTATGATTGCTTGTAGGTTTCGCATTGCTTTGACTGCTTCTTTTGCTGCTGATAATTCGATATCTTGAGCGACTGACCTCCATGCATCAGATTTATCCATTCTGATTTGGGTTTGGTTGGCTTTGAGCTGGTAGTGTCTGTACATTGCTCCTGGTTCTTCATGCATGAAGATTGTTTTAGTGAAGACTCTTGGGAGTGGTTGAAAGTCTTCATGATTTCTTCGCAAGTGATCTTCATATTCTTCTAAGAGGCATGGGAGGACTGTAGAACTTCCTCTACTGAGTAAAGGGTTGCTGCTGCTAATTGCTTCATTTCTCCTGTTCATTATGCAAAACAAAGATTAACAAGTCTTGAGAGAGAATCGGGTAGCGTATTATGTTTTCCCTCTATATGTTCTATGTTGATCTTGGCCTTTGTTCCTCGTGGATCGCATCTGCAAACTTGATCCATCTAACCCTTGAGGATTTGTTGCTGTTAGCTTTATTGTAAAAGCTAATAATGGCTTGACAATCTGTCCTCAGAGTTATTTCTTGTTTATCAGGTAGTAGATTTTTAACTTTTCTAGAGTGTTGATACAGGCATTGATTTCAAAGATCGATTGTAGATTGGGTTGTTGAGAACTTGCCACTTGCATATGCACAAACTTTTTCTGGCCTTCTTGGTCCTTCCTTACTGTTCTTCCTTGTTGGATCGATGTACTCTAACCAAACTAACTTAAATAGCTTGTTAAGGTTTAATAACCTCGGATAAATCCTAAGTTATTAACAGAGAAACACTGAGCAAACTCTATTAAGTATGCGGAATTTACTTAACAAAGCTAAGAAGAATAACTTTAACTTTATACTAACTCTGCTTATTATGCAGATTCTTTAACAACTCTAATAATATCGAACTTCTCTAAACTTGTGAACTTGTAAACTCTAAAACTCGTAGACTCATACCTCTAATGCCAATCTAGGGGTCCTTTTATGGGCTCAAGGATATCCCTAGTCGGTTTACATTTTGTATCCTTGTTCGACAAGTAATCTAATAAAGAATATTCTAGAATTACAAGACTTTCTATAAACGAATATAACAGTTCTTTGTTCTTGCAGTACTTTGACTTCAATCAGCAGTACTTTGACTTTATCTTTAGCAATACTTTGACTCTTTGACTTTTTCCAGTACTTTATCATTCTTCAAAGACTTTCATATCCCAACAATCCTCCCCTAACTTGAATTCTACTAGTTTGACTTCAAGTTCCTTTGTGAATATATCTTTAACAGCTCCATCTTTAAGGAAAGATTATGTCTTAGTCTTTGGATTGTATCTCTGTAATTTCTGTGCTTGTCAAAGTATCTCTAGAATTATTCTTTTACAGATCATTCAAGAAACTCCATCTTTTCAGCAACACAGCAACATATGCCAATTTGTACATTAATTCAGTTTAAGTTGCAGTCTATTCTCATCACTTCCGGTGTATAAACTCTGTGAGAGGTGAATCATTGAAAATTTAATGGATTTAAGTTCTCTTTACCAAAGCCATTAACTCTGGAGTAGCCAAATGTTTTGGTGTTTAAGACCATGGTACATTGATAACCATATGATTTTTAGCAAATCATCAGCTATCAACAGATTTGATTTGTCTTTACCAAAAGTTGTACCCTTCTGGACTAGTTAGTTCTTTCATCATGGTGAACTAATTACCATATAATGGTTTTTCCACGGCCTTTACCACAAGCCATTTTCTTGTGGGCTAGCCAACTCTTCACATTAACTGATATGGCGAGTTGATTACCATACAACTTATTAGCAAGTTGTTAACTAAAAACGGATTTGTCATATCTTTACCAGAGCCGTTTGCTCATGGATTAGCCAATCCTTTTGTAACCATGGTGGATTGATAACCTATTGATATTACCATCTCAAAAACCATTTATTTTATTCAACCTTTGTTCCAAAATATTTGTTACTGAACAAAAGATTTCTTTCAAAAATCACTTAACTGGTTAAAAGCTGCAAGCAGTACTTTGATTAAAGTACTGTTTGATCAGCAGTACTTTGAATAAAGTACTGATATTTCAAAAAGAATTTATTCAATTAAAATTCATACCAGTTATTCATCATCATTAGCAATAGTAGTCCAGTTGATAAACAAATTGATGACCATACAAGCAATTTCATTGTCTTCTTCAACTTCCATTCCATGCTCTAGCATCCTCCCCATAAGATATACTGTAAGAGGATATCTTCTATTTGCAAACATGTGTATCATTGTACCATTTTCCAGCTCTAGAACATGAACTCCAGATTCTTCAAAGAATCTCCAGCAAACAATTTCCCAATTCTCTTGCTTCTTCCAAATGTCATCAGCTTTGCTCTTCAGTTTCCCATACAGTTGTGAGATCTCCAAGCAGAACTAAACCAATTCCTTCTAATGGATTTTGTTCAAAGTAACTTCGCACCACATGATATAAATAGAATAAATCTACTCTGTCTATGATGTGCAATAAATCCCATAGCCTGTTGAACACTCTGAAGCTTTCATCTTCTCTATGAAACATCAGATAACTTCCATCTTTGGATTCCACAACTTCAAAAGCAATAATTTGAGATTTGTTCATCTTCATATCAGCATCTTCCTTAGAATACTCAAAGTCCACTATCCTTAGATAATTTCTTAGTTCATCCCTAGTCTCAGATCTTAGCTCAACTTTTTCTTTCTTTGAGAACTGAACATCTTTAACTTCAGTTTTTCTTTTTCTTTTTAAACTTTTCTTTCTCTCTTCTTCTTTCCATGTAGCTTCATCTCTAAAATCTTTGATTCTTTCAACATTTTTCTTATAAGCTTCTCTAGCAGCATCATACAATCGTTTCATCTCAAAATAATGAAACCTCTGCAATCCTTTATACCCTTGACTTTTAAGATAAGCCATCATTGCATTTTTGTCTTTAGTTCGATTAGGTCTTCTTGGTAAGAATCTAACAGGAATAGGTGACTCTAATGGTTCATCATCTTCAGCATTCAATTCCTCTTGCAACTTCTTAGCTACTTCTCTACTCTGAGCTTCTTCAGCTTCCTTAGCTTCTCTATCTTTAGCATTTAATTCCTCTTGAATCTTTCTAGCTGCTTGTTCATTCAAAGCTTCTTGGGCAGCTCTTATCTGTGCTAAAGTTAGTTTCTTCTTCTTTACTTCTACCAAAACACCTTTTCCTTTATCCTTAGGATCAATAGCAGGTTGAGAAACTCTTGATTGTTCCTCTTCTTGCACTCCTGGAATATTAACACCCCTTTGTTGTGATAAATCTTGCAAAATTACAGCAATAGTTTCATCATCACTTGTAGTATGGATAGGTTTGGGTGTAGCTTCCTCTTCTTGTATAACAGTTGAAGGACCAGCAACGTCTTCATGTACAGTTGTTGAAGGACCAGCTTCCTCTTCAAAGTCTAACAACCTTGGAGTAATCAAATCTTGCCTGTAGGATCCTTGTTGTTGAAATGCAGGACTTTGATCTTCAATACCTTGATCATCAGTACTTTGAACTGGAACATCAATAACTTGTTCCTCAGTTTCTTGAATAACCTGTTCTTTAGTCTTTTCATGTTCTTCAGTACCTTCAGGTTCATTCTCCTTAAGAACATCTTCTTTCAAATTCTCTTCTTCTAAATTCCTCCCCAATTGGACAGAAGATTGTTTGTGAACCTTTTGGCGTTTGGTTTTCTTAGACTGTCTTTGCTCCTTCTTTTTAGATTTGACCCATATACGATGATGTTGAACCAATGGCCAAACAAAATTCTTGAGCCTTCTAAACTTGAGCTTCAATTTCTTAATCTGCTTAGCTTGAGCCTCAGTAGTCTTTTTCAACTTAACCAACTCCCTTGTCAAAACATAATTATCCAATGTTAAACCTTCAGGGGATATAGTATGTGAATCATCTCCTTGAACTGGTGAATGTTCCTCTGGTTGAGAATCAGGAACAGATCTTTGTGGAGATGGAGAAGGTGAAACTGCAACAGCTTCTTGAACTTCAGTTGGGAAGCGGTACCTTGAGATGCAAGCACTTCGGAGATGCAGCACTTTGAGATGCAAGATACTTGCAGATGCAAGACTTGCAGATGCAAGACCTTCACTAGCTTCATCTTCTTCAAAGATCAACTCTAACGGCTTGAACAACTTCCATCATAGAAGTAGTTAAGGGAGTATCCCTTCCAGTGAATAGATCACTCTTCCTAGCCATAAAGGTGAAAAATTTGGCTTGTTGAACCACAACAGGTAAAAGATTTGTTGGCTTAGGAATATCTGAAAGTTGTTTATTGAGGAATACTTGAACAAACCTTGGATACATCAGCCATTTTGAACCATGAGTGATGTGGGAAAACATACCATCAAGAATGAGCCTTGAAAAATTAAAAACACGATCTGTAGCCAAGCCCACAATAGCAGATGCTATGTTAGATCCAAATTGCTCCCATGAAGTACTTTTAGCACTAATACAATGAAGCAACACATGCACTAAAAACTTCCATTGAGGACAAAATAGTTGTTTCCTGAATGTTTGTTCTGTTAAAGACCCTTCATAACCAATGTGTCCAAAAGTATCCCAAATCAACTACCTATCAAAACAAATAGCCCCGTCTTCATCATTAAACAATAAGTCTTCTCGAATAGACGCTTCAGTAATCTTCACGGTTCTTCCAGCAACTGTAGCTCTAATATAAAATTCATCATTCTCCATATTATCCCTAGCAGTAGCCCAAAATTCTTGAATCAGGGTTCAATTATATCCGGCTCCACTAAAGAGCATAACCGAGTGGTGATCCAAGAAGATAATCGATTATATCATGAAAAACCACATTAGCTTCAGTCTTGTCTAAATTAGCCACCATATTGTGCTTTGAAACGGTAGGACGATTCGCCATAGATGATTGTAAAATCACAGTAAAAGAGATGACGAATAATATAGGTGAAAGTGAAAGAAATATGGAAAAGATGCAAAAGTATCAATATGAGAGGGAAAATCGTAGAGTAGTTATTTATAGGTGAGATTTAAAAAATCACAACCATAAATACCAAAGTTACCGTTAGTAATAATTACCCCTCAATATTACCGTTGGAACAGTACTTTTAATAAGACAAACAAGATACTTCCACGTATGCGATACTTTCCCAAGCAGTTACTTTCCAAGCAAGTACTTTCATAAGAAACAAGACTTTTCCAAATTCTTCTGTATAACATAAATATTCTCCCCTCAAGCAATGCACATGACTATACTAACACTAAATAGTCCTCCCCTTAAATGTAGCTTAGTAGTGGATCATGCCAATACTCACCACCAAGTGATTAAATCTTGTAAGTCTTTGAAGGTAAACCTCTAACTAAATTCCCTTTGACCAGTTTGTTGATATTCTTGAAATTTACATGGCCCAATCTTCTATGCCACTGATGTGCTTCTTCAGATGTTGCTTTTGCCACCAAACATGTGGCTCTTCCATAGGAATGTAGACTCTTCATGTCTAAACTATACACATCATTTGTTCTTGGTACTCTAAGAACTACCAAGTTGTCATTAACAAGTTCGAAATCAGGAGAGAGGATGAGACATTCTGTCGTGAATAACACAGATGCTTTTTATCACGATTTGAGAAACCGATAATAAGTTGAACTTGAGCTCCTTCACATATCTAACATTCTCAAAATCTATACGCCCTACTTTGATAGTTCCTTTGCCAGTAATCCTTCCTCCATTAGGATCATTCCCAAATGCAACTCTTCCTCCACTAATACATCTAAAATCAGACAGGATCTCTTTGTCTCCTGTTATACTTCCAGAGCAACCACTATCTACAATCAGATGATCTTTAAGCTCCTCTTCCGGGTTGCCCTGCACAAAGATAAAAGAGTTAGTGACTTTTAGGAACCCAAGCCATTACTGACTTGTGTTCCCTTGTGGAGTTACAAACTCAAATTCTTTGAGTATGTAATTTCCACTATTTTTCAAAACATGATCCGGAATTATCTTTTGATTTTTAGCATGTGGATTTTCAAAACTTTCCGGTTTTTCAACACAACTCTCTTTTACAAGTTCATTCTCTTTTTCTTGTATCACCAAAACATCTGATTCACTTTTTGTTGAAAGTACTGTTTGTCCCTCAGCAGATTTTCCTCTGAACCCATTCTATTTTAACACTTGGTTCCTGAGATCTAGATTCCCTATGTGAATTATAATACCTTCTAGGTTGATAGTAATGAGATCTCCTAGGGTTCCTATTCCAAAGAGTGTGATTAGTACCTTGTTTTGATTGGCAGTACTTTGAGAAAGTACTTGGTCTTGGCTTAGCAGAATTTGGAAAGTATCTTGTAGGATCTTGAAGGTTTTGAAAAAGGTCTTCTCGGTGTGGGTATCTATGATCGGTGAGAAGTTCTTGTGATTGACCCTATTTGAATTATTCCGTGGTTTGGTCTCTCTAGGTTTTTGGTTGACAGACCTGTTCTTTGGGAATTTTCTAAGATATTCTGAGTGATGTTCACAATCCTTGATTAAATGAGTTGGACTGAAACACACAAAACACATTTTTTGACCCATACTCCCAAAGTGACTTCTTCTATGTCTATGACCAAAACTATTTTGCCTTCTAGGTGAATGATTAAACTTGTTTTGACCAAAGTTATCCCAAAAAAGGTTTAGCAGATGCTGTTTTGAAAAGATTTTCCGAAGGTACTGCTTGTGGAGCGTACTTTGAGTTGAAGGTGCTTGACTTTGAACATTATTTTCAACAGTTTCTTTGGGGTGTCGAGACCTAGATTGACCAACTAGCTTTTTCCTAAATTCTAGACTATCTACTCTAAAACGAGAAACATCAGGGCCTAGGGGTTGATGACTTCCAGTGGGATGGGAACGCATGATAACCATTGTCTTTCTTATACTCAGGAAGTGGTTCACTAATTGAATCCTCATTACTAGATGTGTCTACATAATTAATGAGTTCATCATCACTAGTGGTTATATCCTCTAAGTCATCATCAGATTGATTCTCTTCTATGTTATCAAAGTTCATTCCAAAACCTAAGCCAGTTTTAATGTAAGCTCTTCTCTGTTTTTGAACATAAGTAACATGTGACAGACCAGACTCACCCCAAGCAGCAAACTTAGCTAACAAATCGTCTCTTTCCTTAGTCAGTTTCTCTATTTCAGAAATTTTACAGTTTAATTTCCATTCACTTAGTTTTAACTGATAATTCTGTTGTGCATATTTTTCAGCCCAAGCTACTTCATTATTTTCATGTGTTAAGATTTTAGCTTCCATAGATTCTAAGGTTATTTGATAACCAGCTACCTCAGACCTAGCCCTAACACAATTATCTTTTTCAATCACATAACGCCAAGTAATTTTGATAAAATCATGACAATTTGAGCATACCTCAGAGATAGGAGGTGAACTTGATGAAGTAGCCACCATTGCAAGTTGAACAGAATCATCTTCACTCTCCAAGCTCCAATCAAATCCTCCAAAACCATCTCTAGATTCCAAAGCAGCATGTTCAGATTCCTCATCAAAAGCATTGCTCCGGTCAATTCTTCCACGAATCTTCATCTTGCTTCCATTGCTACCATACAATAAGTCACTGGTTCATCATCAAACTCTTCACTCCAGTCAACTTTTGATAACTTTTCTTGAGCAACCAAAGCCTTTGTTTCGAATTGGTATTTCTTTGAGCTCCAGCTTTGGTTTTTCAGTCAACCTGTTTGCTTGATACTTAGCAAACCTGCACTCCCTAGCAAAGTGTCCAGTCTTTTGACAATTGAAGCATTCAATCTTGGATTTGTCAAAAGTAATACCCTATTTTGGTTTGAAGTCAATGCTTTTTTCTGTTTTCTTCATGTACTCTTAATCCTTGCATTGATCATTGCAACTTGCCACCTGATATCAATTTCTTCTAAAGCATCCTCTTCAATCTGTGAGAGATCTTCTTCATAAGTGACAGGTAAAGAAGCTTGTTGTGCAAAGAAAGAGCATACAACTTCATCTGAGTGCATGGTAGTAGTCTGTGGAACTTGCTGAGGAGGTGTGTAAACATCAGTACTTTGAGCCACATTACTTTGAGGAGAAGCGGTACTTTTTATGGAAGTCTTGCTCTTCTTTTCAGATGACAGAAAAGCAATACTATGTGATTTGGAACTGGTTTGGCCATTCATCTCATGCTCATACACCTTCAGATGATTGTAGAGATCATCAAAATCCATGACATCCAAACACTGGTTGTCCTCGATCATAGTAGCAATCACATGCCATGTGGATGGCAAACTCCTTAAAAACTTCAGATTAGCATCTTCAACAGATACTTTTGCCTTGTATAACTCCAACATGTTGAGGAGATTTTGAAATCTATCATATGCACCATCAAGACTCTCTTTTTCACCAACAGTGAAAGTTTCAAACTGTTGCCTTGATTTACGTGCATCTTCTTAGAAGCTTCATTCCTCCAAATCTGGTCTTGAGAGCAGCCCGAGTGCTTAGCATCTTTAGCATCATGAAACTTCAGTAGATGTCCATCAGGTATAGCAGATAGGAGAATGTTAAGAGCCTTCTCTTGATTCCTTAAGGTAGCTGCTGGTAAGACTGGTTTAGGTGCTTTGGGTTGTCCAGGAACATCAATAGTTTCTGGAACAACTTCATTACAATTGACAATTACATTCCATAATGCATGGTCTGTAATGGAAATGTACTGCCTCATCTTCATGCACCATAGATCATATTCTCCCTTCTTGATAATTGGAATTCTGAGTGAGGTGATTGATGGTGGTGGAACAGCTTCAGTCGACATCTTTAGGATTTGTTGTAGTAGGGTTTCTTCTTAGTCAGAGTTTCCACACAAGCTCTAATACCACTTGTTGGGATCGTTGTAAGCTCTTAGACTAGGTCTAATATTATATCTAGGAACACATAATAATGAAAGCGAAATATTCAAACATAGAATCAACATTATTATGAACAAGGTTTTTCATTATCATAAACTAACTAACTAACTATAATAAAGATCAAAGACTTGATCTAACACTAACTAACTAAACCTTAGGCGTTTTCCCTATGCCTAGGTTCCCACACACACACACCTTTTAGGTTTACATCTTGTACGTACTATAAAACTAATGACCCTATGTCTCTTTATATACTAGAGACATCTAGGGTTTACAAGAGGAATCATAATACAATTAGGAAACTAAATATTCTTTTAAGCATATCTTCTAGAATCTTCCAAATCTTCCATCTTTTTGTAGTTTCCCTTCTTGTCACTTTAAGTCCTTCATGTTTCATTCTTCTTGTTTTGTATCATCAAATCTATAATAGACCCAACATTCCTTTTAACTATTCCTCCCCATCCTTCCATGCATCCATCTGTTTCTAGGATGATGTAAGCATTCTCAGGTGGTATCTCAAGGTCTTGGATATTTTGAACTTGCATTTTGATTTTTCTGATTAACTCATAATCAGAGGGCTTCAATCTTTTGTCTCCATGAGCATTTGTCTTTTCGTACAGTGGCCTTAAGAGGATCCTAAGTTTTGGGATATGACTACGAGCATAATTAAGGATTCCTAGGAATGACCTTAACCCTTTCTTTGTCTTCAATTCTTCTTCATTGAAGTTTACAATCTTCTTTATGATGTGCGATTGTAATTTTATGGTTCCTTCTCCTATGACTGCTCCCAGAAAGTCTATTATTGGAACTGCTATCTTCATCTTTGTTGGAGATAAGACTAGGCCATTATCTTCACAGATTTTCAGCATCTTTTCCAAGTGCTTTGCATGCTCCTTTTCGTTGTTTGAGAAAACATGTATATCATCAATATATACTGCGATGAATGATTCTGTTCCTTTGAAGCATTTATCCATCTTTCTTCAAACCAATGGCATAACCAGCCATTCATAAAGTCCTCCAGGTACTAAGAATGCGATCCATGGGATTGACTCTTCATCCATGGCGACTTGATGGAACCCTGATTTGAGATCAAACTTTGAGAATATTTTCGCGCCTCCTATCCTCCTTATGATCGTATTTATTCCTGGTAGGGAGTATTGGTCCTTGTATGTGTTATCATTCAAGGATTTATAATTGAACACCATTCTTTCCTTCCTTTTGATTTCTTTTCCAGTTACAGGATCAATTGTTGTTCCTAAATTTACGATCATTGCCATCGTTTTGTGTCTGCTTTTGCTTGGATGAATAGCACCAATTTTGAGAAGACTATCAACATGTTTCCTGAATGAATCTTCCATTGTTGGTGTCACATGTTTTAATGGTCGGTCTTCAATTGTAATGTCTGGATTGATAATATCCAGCTTACAAAGTTCACCGTTCTTCTTCCAATGCTTTAAAGGTTCTTCTCCAATGTATACTTGAAGTTTTAACCTATCAATGACAGGCTTAAACTGCTTCAGGAATGCGTTGTTGCCTTCTTGGTTGAAATAAATAGATTCATTTATTTCAAAGAAATCTTCTTCACTAATTTCAAGCTCGGTGATGGCAACTTCAACAACCTCAGATTGTTCTGAAGTTTTTATTTTGGTAACCTTCTTATAGATGGTTATCTCATCTCCTTCTATACGAATTCCTCCTTTCATGGACCTTAGAAAATTGGCTCCTATCAGCATTTCAATACCATTGCTGTCATCCATATCAAATGCATATATGAGGGGAATCTTGAATTTGTTTCCTTCTATGAGAAAAGAGCATTGTTTTATTCTGTGAGTTGCTTGTTGTCTTGAATTTAAGCCATTGAAGAAGACGCTGTGGGTTAAGGGCTCAAGTGTTTCTTCTGGGATAACCCTCTTGTTTATACAGCATGCTGATGCTCCCCGTGTCTATTATTGCACCGATTCCAAATGCGGGACAATTAGGGATATCAAACTCAAATTTTACATTGTAAAGTAAGTTAGTTATCTTTCTAACTTTTGGAACTGACGCAGTACTTCCAGAGTAATGAATCTTTGTTTCCATGAAGGGTCTTGCTATGTGAGAATCATTTAATGGTGGGAACTCTTCACTGGAGTATTCAAACTTTACTCCTTCTTCTTTCTTCTCTTGCAGTTGTGCTTTAAGCCTTCTTATTTCTTCGTCCTTTTGTTCTTCAAGCCTTACTTGTTCAGCTTTAAGCTGATCAATTATCTTAAGAGTATCTGTAAGGTCTTTTACTAGCAAGCTCTTTTCAAGCTGCCATGCTTCTTCCTTCTTTTGAATCTCTGCCTTTGTTTCATAATACTCTTTTGCTTGATCTCTTATCATCTGCTGAACTTGTTCTGTCTTTTCTTTCAAAAGTTCTTTGATAAGTTTTACCTCTGTACTGCTGAAGTCATTTTCCTCTTCTGGCTTGCACTGCTGCTTTCTTTTGACATTAACCGTTTTGCCAAGGTAATTTTCCACACAAAGGGCACATGCTGTAAGTTGGCACTTGGGACAATTAAGTCTTGACACGTCTGTGGTTAGTATTCCGCAGAAATAGCAGATTGTGTAATTTGTGACTGTGTTTTCTTTCCAATCATGCTCACAACTTTTACTTTGAGCTGGCAGTTCTTTGCTTGGTTTCCACGATCCTACGGATTGAACCATGTCTGCTAATTTTTTTGGTGGTCCTGGATGGAACATGAAAGCAAAATGACTATGTTGGTCATCTTCGTTGTTGCTTTCATTATCTTCATGTGTTATTGTGAAAGCTGCTTCTTCAAATGGGGTATCTTGGACCATGATACTGATACTTTGATGAGTATCACCTTCTCCTTCTGATAAGATATAGACACTGGTGTCGTCAAAGTCTGCTGAGACAATATCCCAGTTGTCATCAAGATCCAGTTCTTGATAGACAGCTGACCTTGCAATGTTTCCTTGCTTGCTTTTGCAGTTGATGAGTGTGTAAATACTCATCATTTTTTGGTCAAATCTGAACTGCAAAACACTTAAAAATGCTCAGAAATGCATCAAAATACTGAAAATATCTCAAAATTGCATTTTATATGTTTTAGATGCAAAATGTTTAAAATCAGATGAAAAATGAGCTAAGTTTGCATAATTGGCAGTTTCAGTCCCCCGATTTTCAAATCTTGTCAGAAATAGTCCCTGATCACTTATTTCAAAAGAAAAGTCACCAAAGGTCCTTTTAAAATCATAACTTGTCTTAGTCATTTGGTGAAAAATGTCAAAAGTTTTGAGAAATTACAAGTTTAGTCCTTTGAGTTTCAAAAATGACAAGTTTGGTCCTTGGAATATTGGAGATTGTCAAGTTTGGCCCTTGGATTATAATTCAGAATGTACATGATTGGTCCCTGTAAAATCAGTAATAGCAGCTTTGGTCCTCCATCTTTCAGAAATTGCAAAACAAGTCCTTGTATTACAAGCCATGGCCCCTATCAAAACCTTTTGAACCCTGCTAAACCCTTGTGACCCTCCCTTTGACCCCCTGTCTAATAATAGACCCCGGTCAAATAAGTCAACCCCCTCGCTTTCCCTCTCTTTTTCTTCTTCCCACTGCCACCTGCAAACACTCAACCCTCCACCATCCTTCCGGCTCAACTCCTCCACACCATGTCCCTCCACCTCAACAACATCCAAAAGCATTTAATGCTTCCTCCCCTTGCACTCAACTTCCCTGTTGATATCTCACTTTTGGCGCCAAAAATTAATCAAACGGCCAAAATCTTCTCAAGTCATCCAATGGTCCCAAATGCAAGTGGGAAAAGCTCAGAAGTGAGAGAATAAGAGTTTTGGTGTATAAAAGGAAGAAAGAGAAGCAAGGAAAGGAGTCTTTTTAGTTTTAATTTCTATGTATGTCGTTTTTATGTTTGAGTTTTAATTAAGTCTTAAAATTGTATTTTTAATCCTCCTTGTATCAAACTTAAGCTATTGTATCAGTTGTATTTAATTTTCAGTATCAATTCAAAGATTGGTTAAAGTTTCTGTTTTTCCATTTTAGAAATCAAGCCGTCTTAAAACGCTAATCATCAAGCTTCAAAAAGCTTAATTACAACTCAAATAAGCTCATTCAAGCTGTCCATAGCTTTGAGTAACCTTATAAGTCATTTTAAGCAAGTTTGGTGTTTGGTCAACAAAAGTCAAACTGTGAAGAGATTTTGGTTAAGCAGTCTTGGAAATGGATATGGGATGATGCAGAGTTGGATATGGGTTGATTCTTAGTTAGATATGGGATTAAAACAGTAATAGAATAGTGGTTCTTTGATTCTTGGCAAGCCATAGTGGTTGTGGACACTAGTGAGTTTGCACATTTATATCTGTCTTGATTTGTTGTTAAGTTTTAGTTTATACTTGCTCATTTAACTGCTATTAGGTCATAGTTATTCAGTTTCAGCAGTAGAATAAGCCAGATAGTAATTTAGGTAAAGTCATCAGTTAATCAAATAGCTAAAGTTGTGTTTGGATCAGTTAATATAATTGAGCTTGAGCTTTGGTTTATGCTTAAAATTTGTCTACTCAGTCTCAAATAGGACCACATTGAATCATTTTAGTCTTCATATTGCCTCTGCACTCTCTAAAGTCAAAATCCTCAATAATCTGTTCTATTTTCTTAACTGTTGGAAATTTGTGAAATCAAAAGTTTGTTTTGTGTTTAGATAACAGTGGAGTAGCTTAATATAGCTTTATTTTACCTTAAAACATCATAATCAGCTCATGGTTTAAGCTCAAATCTCATTTAAGTCAAAGTATCAAAAACTGCTTAGAAAGTCAAAGTTGAAAATTCAGTTTTCACCCAACCTTGGGTGAATTTTCATTGATTCAATTCTGGTTCAAATTCAGTGAAACTCTGGGGTTAAAAACTTCAGTTGGTCAAGTCTCTTAATATGATTTTTATAGATTTTTAGAAATTTTGTACAAGCCTCAAAATAGCTTGTCAAGTTGAGCTTATCTCCCCTGTGCACACACTTAGTATATACTGAGTGTGCAGTGCTTTGTCTGAGCTTGGCACAAGCTCATAAGAGCTTGTCCGGGGCTCACATTTGGTTTTAAGTAGCTAGCCGAGTCAACTTTGGGTCCCAACATCGTTTCGAGTTTCAGCTTAGTTGAAGTGCTTATTTTCTAGCCACAAAGTAGCACCCCAAAACTGTTTGTGGCACTTAAGCTCAAATAATCAAATCTGTTTAGTTTGCACTTTAGAGGTTTAGGTCAGTTGTAATTAGTTGCTTTTGAGTAGTTTTAACATATTATAGCTTCTGTATCAGTTTGGTGCTCATTTGTAGCCTTTGGCTTATTCCAAGTGCTTATTTATAAGTACTTTTCACTGCAGCCTCATATTCTCACACATAAGCCATAGTTTTTATATTTTTCTTAGATTTAGAATATTAATTTAGACTTTTCCTGAATTTTTCATATTTTTCCAGATCTGTTTGATATTTTTCCTCATTTAAATCAGTTTTTAGGACTTTTAAATTAGCTTTTAATACAATTAAATCAGAAAAGTTTCAAAAAAATAAGTTTTCATTTTTCCTATATTAAGATAAATATAAAAAGCAAAAAAGTAAATTTTCCAAATTTTTCTTAGTTAAATTTGTAATTTTTAGCAATTTAATTAGTTTTAAATAGTTTTTAATTCATAGAAAATAGAAAAATAATCAGAAAAATATAAAATTCTATTTAGTTATTTTAGATTTTTCTAAGTCATAATTTCATTTTTCTAGCTTTATTTCATATTTTCTTGTATTTTAGGGTATTATTAAATAACTAAAAATAGTTTTTAATTAATAATAATTAAATAAATAGTCATAAAAATAATTTTCTTTTTCTCAAAATTTTCTCTTATCATTAGGTTTGTAAAAATGTCATTTTTATATTTTTAGGATTAATACTGTTTCAATTTCACATTTTCTTTTGTACTTTACGTAGTTTTTAATTTAAATTTATAAAAGAAAAATCAAGAAAACATCAAATTTTAAATATAGTGATAGCGTTTATTTAATATAATTTAGCTTTTTAATTTTCTTTAATTTGCATTTAAGCCCCTGTAATTTATAAACTTTTTCTTTAGGTTTAATCAATCATATCTCTTTTCCGTTCAAATCCTCTCGATCACTATTCGTTTGATTATTCTCGCACAGCTCGTTGGGACATAACGACATGGGGAAACACTATACTCTCCGGACTTCATTGCATTTGGTTCCGATGTTTGAAGTTTGTTACGGTTGACCATTCACAAGTGGTCAGCTTGTGTGACAAAACTTGACCGTCCGGAAGCGAATCAAATTTTGTATGCCGCAGCGAAGCTGTGCTAATTATCTTACGCTTAGCAGATTAGTGATTTGAATATTCACTCCTTGTTTATACCATCTATATCTATATATATTTTTTCTTATAAAAAATCCAAAAACCCAAAAACATCTTAAAACGTATAAAACACAAAAAAATATTTTTCTTTTGTTTCTATATATATATAAGATAAAAATACAAAAAGATTTGTCGTTTTCTTTGTTTAATAATAACAACATAAAAATTACCACCGCAAACCAAGGCAGTGTACTACCTAACTGGGGGTACGACCATAATAAGTTCTCGAACCAAAGATTAAAACTTGCCTTTGTGTCCTTGTGAGTGGTGTACCTTTTCAAAGAAGCCATTCATCTTGTGATTATTGGTTTAAGTTCACTGTCGTTTTGCCTCGATATTGTTTTAATTGGATTTGTTGTTATATCTACTTTTCAAAACCATAAAACTCAAAAAAGATTTTTCTTTCCCCATTTTCATAATTCTCTTGTTTCCTCAAGTTACGTCTAGTGCATGCGCACTCGTTCTTCTAGATCATTGAGTCCTTTGCGTGATCTAGCAGAAATTCCTAGAAGACGTTCTCGTAAACGTGCTGCCCAAATAGTTGAACCCGAGATTCGTACTATTTCAAACAAAAATATGGCAGACGAACGAACTATGGCGGAAATGCTCCAAGCACCCATCGAGGGGTATGGAGATGCCATCATTTTCCAAGAATCAATTCGATCACTTTGAATTGAAGACACATTTGATCCAACTTGTGTCTACGAATCAATTCCGCGGGTTTGATCGAGAAGAACCGTATGCACACATCCGTTGGTTTAACAAGTTGACTTCAACTATCAATTTCAAAGATGTGCCACAAAAAGTAATCAAGTTGATGCTTTTTCCATTCTCACTTGAGGGGGCAGCCGGATTTGGCTGGAAAAAGAACCCCTCGATCCATCGAAACTTGGGAGGATCTTGTTCAAAAGTTTGTCAATTATTTCTTTCCTCCATCAAAAACGACTAATCTTAAAAATGAAATTTCTGGATATCGTCAAAATTTCGATGAAAACTTTGGAGAGGCATGGGAGAGATTCAAAGATCTCCTCAGGAAATGCCCCATCATGAATTCACGGAGCTTCAACAAGTTAATATCTTTTATAATGGGTTGAACGGTAACGATCAAGATTCTTTGAACGCAGCCGTCGGTGGCAATATCTTGAATCGTAAGCCTAAAGATGTGATTGAGATTTGTGAAATAAAATCAAAAGTTCCTATTTCTCGCAACAAAGTCAATATTTCGAACACTCCTGCTTCTTCATCCGGTAACTCTTCCGAGTTAGCCGCTCCAATAGCCGAGCTAACGGACGTCATCCGTTGTATGATGAAAGAGGTAAAGGAAATCAAAAGCGATATTCATAAGCCGGAACCAATCAAAGCCGTGAACAAAGTGTGTGAAACTTGTAGTGGTCCACACGCGTATTATGATTGTCAAGCAACCGATGCTTTCTTTTACCAAGCTCCCGTAGCTTCGGTAAACCACAATCAATACCGACCACAAGCCGATCCTCACTACCGTGCACCTAGCGGTATGACACCACCTGGTTTTCCTCCTGTGCAAAACCATGGCAATCAAAATCGCTTTGTTTCGAATCAAGGACACAACTTCAATAACTCTCAAAATTTCAATCAAAACCGGAACAATTTCAACCAACCTTATCAAGCTCCAAATCAGCAGAGTTATCAACAACCTTCTCAAGCTCCCCTACCAAATGACTTCATGAAAATTACTGAGTCAAGCATACGTTCAATGCAAACTCAGATCAATAACATGAGAGTTGAGCTAAAAAGGAAATTGATACCACATTGTCTCGGCAGACAAATGAGTTGAAGAATATGATGAGCAGTTTCATGAACATGAATATGAACAAAGCTTCGTCATCTTTTGGAGGACTCCCAAGCAATACAGTTCCAAATCCAAATGCCGAGTTGAAAGCCGTCACCACTCGTAGTGGTAAGACACACAATGGACCTTCGACTCCAATGCCTCCTCCACCAGGAGCAATGAGTCAAGTTACCAAGGATACAACAGACAAGGTGCATTTTTCAAGCCCACGAAGTACCGCACACGTCCCATCTTCGGTAGTCCAAGCTTTAAGTCCGGAACCCGAAGTTCCGAAGACGAATTCGAGCCGAAATAACTTCCATCCCGGCTCAAAAGTCTAGTCAGCTTCCTTACCCATCAAGAATGCATGATGAGAAGCTCAAAGACAAAAAGAAAGATCAAATGGAAAAAATTTTCCAAATTTTCAATGAACTACACTTTGATATAAGCTTCGTTGATGCTCTCGTTCTAATGCCTAAATTTGCATACACGCTTAAAGGCTTCTTGAGCAACAAAGATAAGTTATCGAGATGGCTAAAACCCTCTCAATGAGCAATGCTCGCGGTCCTTCTCAAGAAGCTTCCTAAAAGCTTGAAGACCCCGGCAGGTTTTAATCCGTGTGATTTCTTGGGGATGGTTCAATGCTCCGCCTTGGCCGATCTTGGCGCAAGCATTAACCTCATGCCACTCTCAGATGGAAGAAAGCTGTCTCTTCCTAAACTTTCATCCACTTGTATGACACTCGAGCTAGCGGACCGTACCATAACTCGTCCACTTGGGATAGCCGAGGATGTCGTGATGAAAGTAGGAAAGTTTCACTTTCCTACCGACTTTGTTGTAGTAGACTTTGATGCAGATCCTAGAGTTCCCTCATCTTAGGGAGAGCTTTCTTGAGAACGAGCCGTGCTTTAATTGATGTATTTGCTGAAGAGTTGACCATACGGGTTGACAACGAAGAACTCACGCTTAATATCAACCAGAACTCCAAACCTCTATCCAAACATAGTGTTGCCACAATTGATCAAAAATCTGAAAGAATCAATGCAACACTCTCAAATTTCACAGTTAAGAGCAGTCACCAAAAACGTCTTTGAGTTAAAAGCTTTGAAAATCAACCCCGGTTCAAACAAATGGTTTGAAAGTTGTACCAAGGAAGTCAAGAGTGTTCTTGATGATGATGATCTAGAATCGGAGACTTTATCGGAAGTGGTGGAAATTGCTAGCTCTAAGAGCACACCACTTGTCCCACCTCCGGAATCCGTTTATCGTATCGAGTTTGTTAACTCTGTGGATGAAACCAAACTCTCTTCAGTTTCATCTGGATTTGATGATGATGTTTGTGATCCAATGGGAGACATTCTTCCCATTGAAGAATTGCTCAAAAATGATCCATCATCTCCTAGTCTTATTATTTCCGACTCTTCCATCCCTTCTCTCACTCCGGATGAGGAAGATGACAACTTTTGGAATGAAGTCGATGCCTTTCTTAGTGATGAGTCAATTCCAACATGAATTGATAATACTTACTTGATCCGGAGGGGACATCCTTTTACTGGAAAATCTGTTGATTGAAGAACCGTTTCCAACCCTCCCTACCGGACATCTTATTGACAATCACCATACAAGCTTCAAGTTTAAGCTTAAAAATGTCAAAAATGGTGATTTGCTTCTTACTAATGAGGAATGGACATGCATTCTCATGCACATCTTTATTCCATTCTTCACAGATGGTGTGGTTGCTCTTTCCCTTTTCTCTTTCGGGAATGAGGACACCATCTTTGACCCCGGTATCATCCTTTATAGTTTCTACTATTAACAATACCGCGGTTGTATCTCGTCGGTGTGGAACTTTCTGATGTTCATATGTTTATTAACATTGTGAACGAAAGTCCGATCGAGATTGGTTTTCCACGTTGCTTCCCCATGAACCAATGAATACGGGGTCGAGTCAAGCTAGCGACTCGGGAATCAAAAACAGTAGCACACTATATGGGTTTTCACCCGTATTTCTGACTTCTTTCTATTTTCTACCACCCTAGTGTGGGGAGTTGCCCCCCGCTGTTGTATATAAAGTTTCAAAAAAAAAAAAATTCACAAAAAATATGGCCGTAGTATTTCCCTTTTACGTTCTATGTTTCGGCATAACCGCCGGTACTTTGAATATTGAGGGCAATATTCATTTCTAGTGTGGGGGAATTCTCACGAATTTTATCATGTAATTATACCACCCAATTCCCCATTTTTGGCCAAATTTTTTTTTGGAGTAAGTGTTTTGCACTTACTCACTACGGTTATCAATCCGCCATGTCTAATAAACAAAAGGATTGGCTAATCCAAGAGCAAACGGCTCTTGGTAAAGATATCTCAAATCCGTTGACGGCTTGCAATTTGCCCAAAATTGTATGGTGTTCAACTCACCATATCTTTAATTAGTGAAGAGTTGGCTAGCCCGCAAGTTTATGGCTTGTGGTAAAGGCCGTTGGAAAACCATAATTGGTAATCGACTCACCAAAGATATTTTATCTAAGAGTTGGCTAGTCCAGAAGCAAACGGCTTATGGTAAAGATAAATCAAATCCGTTGGAAGCTGGTGGTTTGCTCAAAATCATTTGGTTATCGGTGTACCAAGGTTCTTACTTGAACTGAAACATTTGGCTACTCCAGAAGTAATGGCTTTTGGTAAAGAGATTCAAATCCATTAAGTTTTCTCAAAAGATTGCTAGGGACTAGCAATAGTTTAGTGTGGGGATTGATGAGTGTGTAAATACTCATCATTTTTTGGTCAAATCTGAACTGCAAAACACTTAAAAATGCTCAGAAATGCATCAAAATACTGAAAATATCTCAAAATTGCATTTTATATGTTTTAGATGCAAAATGTTTAAAAACAGATGAAAAATGAGCTAAGTTTGCATAATTGGCAGTTTCAGTCCCCCGACTTTCAAATCTTGTCGAAATAGTCCCTGAGCACTTATTTCAAAAGAAAAGTCACCAAAGGTCCTTTTAAAATCATAACTTGTCATAATTAGTCCTTTGGTGAAAAATGTCAAAAGTTTTGAGAAATTACAAGTTTAGTCCTTTGAGTTTCAAAAATGACAAGTTTGGTCCTTGGAATATTGGAGATTGTCAAGTTTGGCCCTTGGATTATAATTCAGAATGTACATGATTGGTCCCTGGAAAATCAGTAATAGCAGCTTTGGTCCTCCATCTTTCAGAAATTGCAAAACAAGTCATTGTATTACAAGCCATGACCCCTATCAAAACCTTTTTGAACCCCTTCCAAACCCTTGTGACCCCTCCCTTTGACCCCCCTGTCTAATAATAGACCCACCGGTCAAATAAGTCAACCCCCGCCCTGCTTTCCCTCTCTTTTTCTTCTTCCCACCTGCTCACCTGCAAACACTCAACCCTCCACCATCCTTCCAGCTCAACTCCTCCACACCATGTCCCCTCCACCTCAACAACATCCAAAAAGCATTTAATGCTTCCCTCCCCCTTGCACTCAACTTCCCTGTTGATATCTCACTTTTGGCGCCAAAAATTAATCAAACGGCCAAAATCTTCTCAAGTCATCCAATGGTCCCAAATGCAAGTGGGAAAAGCTCAGAAGTGAGAGAATAAGAGTTTTGGTGTATAAAAGGAAGAAAGAGAAGCAAGGAAAGGAGTCTTTTTTAGTTTTTAATTTCTATGTATGTCGTTTTTATGTTTGAGTTTTAATTAAGTCTTAAAATTGTATTTTTAATCCTCCTTGTATCAAACTTAAGCTATTGTATCAGTTGTATTTAATTTTCAGTATCAATTCAAAGATTGGTTAAAGTTTCTGTTTTTCCATTTTCTGAAATCAAGCCTGTCTTAAAACTGCTAATCATCAAGCTTCAAAAAGCTTAATTACAACTCAAATAAGCTCATTCAAGCTGTCCATAGCTTTGAGTAACCTTATAAGTCATTTTAAGCAAGTTTGGTGTTTGGTCAACAAAAGTCAAACTGTGAAGAGATTTTGGTTAAGCAGTCTTGGAA
Source organism: Chrysanthemum makinoi (assembly GCA_910596185.1). Taxonomy (NCBI): domain Eukaryota; kingdom Viridiplantae; phylum Streptophyta; class Magnoliopsida; order Asterales; family Asteraceae; genus Chrysanthemum; species Chrysanthemum makinoi. The sequence continues at coordinate 284,590,106 of OU343220.1, read as the reverse complement.
ATGGATATGGGATGATGCAGAGTTGGATATGGGTTGATTCTTAGTTAGATATGGGATTAAAACAGTAATAGAATAGTGGTTCTTTGATTCTTGGCAAGCCATAGTGGTTGTGGACACTAGTGAGTTTGCACATTTATATCTGTCTTGATTTGTTGTTAAGTTTTAGTTTATACTTGCTCATTTAAGCGCTATTAGGTCATAGTTATTCAGTTTCAGCAGTAGAATAAGCCAGATAGTAATTTAGGTAAAGTCATCAGTTAATCAAATAGCTAAAGTTGTGTTTGGATCAGTTAATATAATTGAGCTTGAGCTTTGGTTTATGCTTAAAATTTGTCTACTCAGTCTCAAATAGGACCACATTGAATCATTTTAGTCTTCATATTGCCTCTGCACTCTCTAAAGTCAAAATCCTCAATAATCTGTTCTATTTTCTTAACTGTTGGAAATTTGTGAAATCAAAAGTTTGTTTTGTGTTTAGATAAATGTGGAGTAGCTTAATATAGCTTTATTTTACCTTAAAACATCATAATCAGCTCATGGTTTAAGCTCAAATCTCATTTAAGTCAAAGTATCAAAAACTGCTTAGAAAGTCAAAGTTGAAAATTCAGTTTTCACCCAACCTTGGGTGATTTTTCATTGATTCAATTCTGGTTCAAATTCAGTGAAACTCTGGGGTTAAAAACTTCAGTTGGTCAAGTCTCTTAATATGATTTTTATAGATTTTTAGAAATTTTGTACAAGCCTCAAAATAGCTTGTCAAGTTGAGCTTATCTCCCCTGTGCACACACTTAGTATATCTTGAGTGTGCAGGCTTTGTGCAGAGCTTGGCACAAGCTCATAAGAGCTTGTCCAGGGCTCACATTTGGTTTTTAAGTAGCTAGCCAGGTCAACTTTGGGTCCCAACATCTGTTTCTGAGTTTCAGCTTAGTTGAAGTGCTTATTTTCTAGCCACAAAGTAGCACCCCAAAACTGTTTGTGGCACTTAAGCTCAAATAATCAAATCTGTTTAGTTTGCACTTTAGAGGTTTAGGTCAGTTGTAATTAGTTGCTTTTGAGTAGTTTTAACATATTATAGCTTCTGTATCAGTTTGGTGCTCATTTGTAGCCTTTGGCTTATTCCAAGTGCTTATTTATAAGTACTTTTCACTGCAGCCTCATATTCTCACACATAAGCCATAGTTTTTATATTTTTCTTAGATTTAGAATATTAATTTAGACTTTTCCTGAATTTTTCATATTTTTCCAGCTCTGTTTGATATTTTTCCTCATTTAAATCAGTTTTTAGGACTTTTAAATTAGCTTTTAATACAATTAAATCAGAAAAGTTTCAAAAAAATAAGTTTTCATTTTTCCTAGATTAAGATAAATATAAAAAGCAAAAAAGTAATTTTTCCAAATTTTTCTTAGTTAAATTTGTAAATTTTAGCAATTTAATTAGTTTTAAATAGTTTTTAATTCATAGAAAATAGAAAAATAATCAGAAAAATATAAAATTAGTTTTGAAAATTCTATTTAGTTATTTTAGATTTTTCTAAGTCATAATTTCATTTTTCTAGCTTTATTTCATATTTTCTTGTATTTTAGGGTATTATTAAATAAGTAAAATAGTTTTTAATTAATAATAATTAAATAAATAGTCATAAAAATAATTTTATTTTTCTCAAAATTTTCTCTTATCATTAGGTTTGTAAAAATGTCATTTTTATATTTTTAGGATTAATACTGTTTCAATTTCACATTTTCTTTTGTACGTTACGTAGTTTTTAATTTAAATTTATAAAAGAAAATTCAAGAAAACATCAAATTTTAAATATAGTGATAGCGTTTATTTAATATAATTTAGATTTTTAATTTTCTTTAATTTGCATTTAAGCCCCTGTAATTTATAAACTTTTTCTTTAGGTTTAATCAATCATATCTCTTTTCCGTTCAAATCCTCTCGATCACTATTCGTTTGATTATTCTCGCACAGCTCGTTGGGACATAACGACCTGGGGAAACCCTATACTCTCCTGTACTTCATTGCATTTGGTTCCAGACTGTTTGAAGTTTGTTACGGTTGACCATTCACAAGTGGTCAGCTTGTGTGACAAAACTTGACCGTCTGGGAGCGAATCAACAGTCTTTTGCAAAATGCCCTTCTTTTCCACAAATAAAGCATTTGCACTTCTTGACTCATCCTCTGTCATCTTTATACTTTCTCTTGAATGGCTTTACATGAGAACCATGTGTCTTTCCTTTGTGTGTTCTTGATTTTCTCATTCCATACTTCTTCCTGTTATTTTTGTAGTAACCAGGAATTGGTATAGCTGAGCAAAGAGATAAGTCTCTAAGCTCTTTGGCAAGCGCCGCATCTTTGCACATTTCTGAGATAAAAGTATGAGTGAACTTGATTGCAGGCAAGACTCCTGCACTAAGACCAGGGTGCCTGGCTTTGAACGATTCCTCTACTTTCTTGGATAAAGAAGGTGGGAGTTTAGCAAAAAGCTTTTCTGTTGTTGAGGGGAAGTACAATCTTCCTGATTTTATCGCTAACTGTCTGAAATCTTCTAAGAATGACCACAAGTTCTTGGTTTCTTCACAAGTTATCCTGTCTAAGTCTTTGTAGGCTCTGTCTTGTTCATCAGTTGAGCCTCGATACGGATCTTCCAACAATATTATCTGCCTTACTTGTGATGTTATATTTTGTGGTTCGTCAGCAATTGCTTCAAGGGCAACATACACATCCGGGTATGCAGTTCGCCATTGTTGCCACATTAATTTTTCGCTTTCTCCAAGAAGATTCTCCACAAAGGCTAACTTTGCTTTATTGTCAGTCCATGTTTGACTATTGAGCCTGTTGATTGTAATAGACTCCCATCTTGCTATTACATCTTACCATAAGCCTGGATCTGCTGGTAGAACAAGCATTACACCTGATTCTGTCCATGTTGGTGGCAGAGTCCACTGTGAATTGTGATATTCACCATATCCTCCATTAAAAACATTGTTTCTTCCTTGAGGATAACCAAACTGGTAATCTGGTTTATAAGTTGGCTGTGGATTTTGCCGCGCTGGCGGGTAGACAGCTGGTCCTAATATTGCATCATGTGGAGGTTGATAGCATGTACCAGATTCTGCATAATTTGCTGATGGAAAAGCATGTTCTTCATGTTTATTAGCAATTTGTGCTGCCATTTGCTTAAAGTTTCGGAACTTTGGGTATGGCAGACTGTCATCATCATCTTCTTTGGAAAGATGAAGAATTGTATGGTCCTCACCATGCTTTGCTGCGAATGGGTTTTCCTATTCAGACTCTGATTTTTGTGTGGCGAGTTTTTCATCCCATTGTGGCAGATATTCATCAAGAAAGTCTTGCTGATTTTTTGAAAATTCTTCTCATAGGACAAGGATCTTTCCGCCACTCCTTTCATCATTATCCCAATCACTTGATTCGTCCATAATTGCCACTTTTCTTAGGGTAATTTCGTCATCTGAGAATTCATCCCCCCAGCCAGTTGCTGCAATTTCTTCTATTGGGGTTGTAGGTGCTGGAGCATCATATTTGACATAGTAATCCCATTTTTTAGATGGCTCACCAAGAGTCGACCACCTATGTTTTGATCGTTTAGGTTTATTGGAACGTCTGGTTTGATTCAGTGGTTCATCTTCTAGGACTCTTGCTTCATTCAAGCATTCCCTACAGAAACATACATCATAAGAGGTATGTTTTGTTTGCTGTTCTTGTAAGCAGACTCCAATGAAATGTTCTTCATCTTCATTCAGATGATCATTACCTAGTACTTCTCGATCATGCTGGTCAACAGAATATCTTGCTGGTTGGGGTGCTTGGCGGTATCTTTCAAATTGGAGACTTAATGATCTTTTAAGCCTTTCATGTACTGCTACCCTTGATGGTACACGTACTGAGGTTTGCTCAGATGGCTTTAAATTCCAGCTCATTCCTTCAAGCTCTTCTACACTTCTTCTTTCACCAGGAATTGCTGTGATGCCATTTGTTGTGAGGTGGTCCACAACATTTTCTACACTGTATTGGAATCCCATATAGCTGGTGTTTGATAGCCTACCCATCATGGCTATTGTGATTAAAAGGTTACTTTCACCTCCTTGCCAAGTTTCATACCCATGAGTTTGTATAACAACTTCCACATGATTATGGAAGTCGTCAATACTTAGAACCATATCAGAGAACATGTAGATTAGTTGCGTTCCTGCATAGAGGTCTACTTCCATGGTTCCAATGATTTGTCGGCTATCTTCCCATCTAGTGTCACGAAGAACAATTAGAGCATTTGTTCCTGCACTTCTCCGGTGGAGTGCATGTAGCCTAATCATGAATATTCCTAGGTGAATATACTGGAGCCCGAAGCTCTCAAGCTTTGGTAACTTTCTTGGTTACACAGCCGAAGGTTAACCTGATTTTCACCGACACATAGGATTCTTTGCTCAGAGTAGTGTTCATATACTCTGTGTCTCGTAGTACTTCTATTGTTTGAATAGAGTACTTCTGCTGGAACAAGACTTGCTCGTCTTTCTCTTGATATCTCAAGTTGTCTTTCTGGATCTACGACGAATTCCAAGGTTCGATTGTAATTGTTGCTTCCAAATATTCTTCTTGTTGTCCTAGCTGCTTGGTATCTGTTCCGGGTCATTTGCCGCTAACCACGGATTTGATCTTCTTGGGTTGGGAGTTCTGTTTGAGTTTGTGTGGAACTCTTATTTAGGATGCTAGGCCTTCTAGAAGTCATTTCTTTGACTCCTTCCCGAATTGTTCTTGAAAGATTTTATTGGGATCTTCAAAGACGTATATCTGTCCGTCACATTTCTTTACTGGGAATTTCCACTAATGGAGAAATTATCACGTCTTTTGGCTAAACTTGATATTGAGTCTTCGAGATCTACTGGCTGAGTCTTCTGTTTGATAACAATTTGAACTTCCTGTTTGAGCTTGTCAAACTTTTCTTCAATCTCAGTCAATTTCTGACTCTGTTTAGTTGCTAAGTAAAGCAAGGTGTTGTTTTGCTTTATGATAGCCTTCACTTGAGTAGCTAATCCTTCTTTATAATCAGTTGTTTTTGCGAAACCAACTGCTGGTGATTCAAAGTCTTCAGTAGCCTGTATAGCTTCTTGATAATCGGTAGTTGCCTTTTGATTGGCAAGACTCATCCGGTGATGAGCTTCTTAACTTCGTGGAGAAGGTGTTCAACCTTCTGGATTTTATGATTGAGGTCTTCTGTTAGTCCAAGGGCTTCCTTTTCAACTAACTTTGGCTGCTCAGCTATTTCTTGAACAAGGTTCAGGACTTCTCTTTTTGTGAGTGGTTTGGATTGATGGATCTCGGTTGAGATTTGTTGAAAGCTTTTTCTGGTTTCACTCTGGGTTTTTCTTAATAGCTCCTCACAGGATTCAAGCTTCTCTTGACAACTTTGGACTTTTAACTCAAGATCTTTTTGTTTTTCAGAAATACTTTTGAAATTCTTAAGTGCTACTTTAGAAAAGAGATTTAGACGATTATAAACACAAGCTAAATTATTGGCTAAATCGGTAGTTGTGGGTTTAGAACTATCTGTTTTAAAGACGATATATTCAGGATCTACAGTTCGTGAATTATCGTACCAATTTTGTATTTCTTGCTCAAAGCGATCGGACATAACATCAAAAAATTCAAAGGTTATATTTACAAACTTGTTTTAAGACTCACCAAACGGTTAACTTCAAAACTTCCCGACTCTTTCGGTACTTTTCAATAGAAGCAATTGCGCTGTCTTTTATCTAAAAACAAGGGTTTTTATGAAGTTTTTAATAGAAATGATTCTGTAGAAATATAAGAAATTGATAAAATAATACCTTTACTGCTTTTCCTGAATATACCTTAAGGGTTTAGCCTTCCATAGAGCTAAGAATGTTTTGATTCAAAGCTCTGATACCAAGATAAAAATTACGTTGCCAGGAATTTTTATCTTGTACTAAAGCTCAAAAACTAAAACTTTAAAGTACAAGTATTACTTAACACACCTTTTTTTTATTAAAATATTGCGGAAGCTTTGTTACAATGGTGGTGGTGGTGATTGTAGGTGATCGGATGCTCCATATAATTGTTTACATATGCCTTTTATAGGCGAAACTAAAAGGAATAAACTAAGAATATGCTTTGGCATCTAGCATATTCCAAAGAATAAACCATGGCATATGCCAAAGAATATTCCAGACCATTATTAACTTTAATACAATTGGCTGACACATATTAATAAATTGACAACGACCTTTACTTTAATAATTATACAACTGTCGATCTTTTGAAACCCATGATACGTGAAATAATTTACATATGGGCCCTTCGAGCTTTTAGATTAAGATGCTGATCCATGGGACGATTCAATTTTAACGTATTCAGACAATAATCATCAGAACCATGTCATTATTGTGTATTTTTATAGATTGACTAAGCTTGATGTGTGAATAATTTGCATCAAAAGTAACCAAAGCTAAACTGAACCTCATAAGAATGTTGACAATTAAAAGTCAAACCTAAAGAAATTGCTAACCATCTGCATACCCATAAGGCATTGAAAGTCAAAAACAAACCAAACTGAATACTTCATAACAATGTTGACAATTAAAAGTCAACTTTAATCTTAACCATGTGCATAAAGCCATAAACATACGGTAAACCGATCATAATAACAAGATTCATAACCTTCTGGGACACAACGTTACTACAATTCAAGATAATGAACATTAACCATCTCGCCTCATTACATAAAATTTAAAAAGTTATCCCAATGCATAAACAATCAAGAACAATATCCAACTGAGCACCAGGTAAATCTTCCACTTCCACACATCACCTTGAGCAGCTTCTAATCTTGCCTCAAGCTCATTTCTCCCCTTCAAAAGGCCTGGTATGATCATTCTTTAACGATCACAAATTTCAGGATCATACCATCGTATCCACCGACAAGAAGACCCCTATTCATGATTATGGCAAATGATTAAACAACAACAATTGTTACAATGTAGTTTGCTACTTGCGAAAAAAAATGATACAATAAATATTAAAAGACACTTACTTCAACAGGACAACCAAAGAATCGACGCCCTGGGTTGGCAGAGGTCCACGAAGTGCGAATTATAGCTTGCTTACCACACCAGCAACATACCATGTTGAAACGATTATCGTTTTGTAGAAGATTGTTTTTGTAGGATAGTTTAGGGATGGATGATAACTGACGACCAAACCGTGTTACACAGACATATAGCAGCTACAAACACTGTACAACGGTTTGTATAAATTACGCTACAGCGAAAGACGGTTTTGCTCTCAACAACATAACATTGACCTCGGCGTTAATGGTCAAGGGACGAGTTTAGCATATAAACTCCATGTTTTTGACTCCCAGCGATGAAAAAGGGAAGTTTTGGTTCAGTGTGATGCGCAAGTACAAGTTTAGGGACGAACGGTGTATTTTACTCTTAATATAATGATTGAAACTCGAACTTAATAGATGTATTGCATTATTTCTATTAGTATGGTGTTTCATGAACACATTTTTATGAAAAATAACATTTAGTCGCGTTTGTGATCCTGAACCTATATTGGGATACCCATCTTGTAACATAAAAAACGATCTTCTGTATTATCCCGATCATGACAACCTTTATCTGAACTAAAACGTGTTTCAGTTTTTGTTACATGTTTTAAAACTTTGTTCTCAATATGCACACAGTAGTATCTTTGCTTATTACCTAAAAAATATTGTATCACCACCCTTTGATTAATAATTTTTCTTGTATTTTTTTTCAGTTTGTTCCAGGAATAACAAACAATGTGTATATTTTTCAATCGGTTTATTCCAGGAATAAAACATGTTTCAGTATTCTTTGTTTTTGTTGTATTTTTTTCGTCAGTTTGTTGCCGAAATAACAAGCGCTGGGAATAATAATTCTTCCCAATTATAGTATTCGCGGGTAATCATGTCCAAAGAACACAGATAACTAATCCCATGCTTCTAGGGCACAAAATCACCAACACTCAAATCAAAGTTATCCCACTTTTAATCCACTAAACTTAAATTCCTTCAAATCTCATTTTTAAAAACACCAATCCATCATTTCCCCCAATTCAATTTCACTAAATTAACCCAATTTAAAAAAATCTTTGTTTTTAGGTCCATATTTGCAAAAACCCACTCTTCACTGGTGGTTCTCTTTTTTGAGAATCTGGTGATTGTTTGTTCGTGTTTTCCTTGGTTGATGGATAAGGGTTTGGGAGGGGAGGAGGACATAAACTCGTCCTTAAATAGGCTTGCTACTAAGATAAAAAAAAAAAGGAAGGAGGAAGATCACATACTGCAACAGGTGATATCCCAATTGTAACGACAAGGGTTGATGATCTTACTATGATACATGAATCAACAAGGGTTGGGAATGTGGTTCAACATAGCTTTGCGAATGTCATTATAACTGAAAGCAGAAAGTTGAAGTTGTTGGTGCTTTGAATGGAGAATTTGAGGCTAAGATAGAGTATCTTCGGTCATGGAAGTGAATGGAAGGCTAAGAAATTCAGTATATGGGTATTTTATTGGAAAGCGTGTCGCGTTTCCGGTTGTGGAGAACTATGTATGTAACGCTTGGGGAAAGTTTGGTGACGATGAATGCGAAAGGATTTTACTTTTTTAAATTTTCCTCTAAGAAAGGGGTTGAAGATGTGTTGGAGAATGGCCCATGGATGATTCGAACAGTCCCAATCATATTAAATAAGTGGTCTCCTTCGACGAGCTTAATAAAGGAAATTCAAACTAGAGTACCGGTATGGGTGAAAATGCATGACGTGTCGTTGGCAGTGTTTACTGCTGATGGCTTAAGTATAATTGCGTAAAAAATAGGTAATCCATTTATGCTTGACTCGTATTCAAGTATCATGTGTAAAGAGTCTTGGGATAGAAGCTTGTATGCTCGAGCCATGATTAAATAAATGCTACAAGTGAACTCAAATAATCTGTAACAGTGGCTGTTCCAGACCTTGAAGGAGACGGGTATACTTGTTGATGCGTGTATAAAGCGTTCGGGGTCAAAGGAACTTCCTTTTCGTCGAGCAAGTTTTTCAACACCCTAGGCAGTGAACCTAATCGTTGTAGTGTAGTATTGGGTAAGCCTCGGGTATTGATATCGTTCTCCAAGGGAATACGAATGCTAGTGAGAAGTGTACTACGCTAAGGTTGAGGTTAAGGAAGATTATTCTTTATCTTTTTTTATATTTTTTAGAAAGCTAAGGGTAAAATCTCGGGGTTTGGTACTTTTACCGATTACTCTACTATCTAATTATCTAAACTAATGGGTAGTCTTATGTCTATTGATGTGTGCTCGTATGATGATTAAAAATGTGTCTACCTAGATACTATTACTCCCTAGTTATCTTTTATTGGTGGTTGAATTGTCACGTCCTTATTCTTAACGCGTTGTGTTTTCTAAGGCCGTAGGGTATGCTTTTATCCCTAACTCTTTGAGACTACCTTAAGGTTATTGCCTACGAAATTTCTAGGATTCATAAACTAACACTAAGGTTATCTTTGGATGTTTAGCCTACAATTCCACTAAGAGATTTATAAACTAAGGTTCACAAAGATTACTCAAGAATTAAAAACACAACGATGGCCTAACACTCCTAATCCAATTACAATTAAGATAAGAGACAACCAATCAATAATTAATAACTAGGTTTCATAGCTCTAAGCAAACACACAAGAAATTTAGCCGGACATGTTAAACATGCAAGCATATACACATACAATCGAAGACATAATGAAATCAATGAAGTAAATTACTTATCTTGATGTAAAATAGGGTATGAGAACCCTAAGATACTGTCCAAACCGGACTATAATCGTTTTAGGTTTTTACTCCACAAGTCTACTTCTAAAATTCTGAAAATTCGATTTCTATATATAATTTTACATTTGCAGCGGCGTCACCTTATAGTTGGGACGCCATCAGATCGCCGTCATTAGGGTTTCGTCTTGGCCAAGTCATCATTGGGACGGTGTCACGTTGTGGTTGTAACGCCGTCAGTCTTCGCGCGATGGCGCGTCGAATCCTGATCTAGGCCGCCCGAGAAGAAAAGTCCTCGTGGCGCCCTTACTCTTCAAAGCTGGCCGTCGGTGTAAGTTAGCAAAAGTCTACTGAGTCGTGCAAATTTAATTACGTAGAGAGGGCGGTGTCACCCTTGGATTGTGACGCCGCCGCCAAATTTTAATTCCAGACTTGAGAGTCTTTGATCTTGACTTAACCATTTTCATCATATATTCACTCCTTTTCGTCCAAATATGCATCATTCCAACATTTTGCTTCCAAGAGACCTAAAAAGTGAAAAGGAACAAAATTAAGCAGTAACAGATATAAAAGTGGGCGATTAAGGGCTTAAATGACCCCTTAAAAGTGTACGTTTTAAATCCTTATCAATTATCCCTACACTTGGTATTTGCTTGTCCTCAATCAAATGTGCTTTTGGCCAATCAATTTATAAGTTAGGGGGCATAAAGCATTGGTTTAACATAATTCACAACAAGTAAAAGAACCGCAATAGTCATAACAAGCACGGAATTTATATACTAGCACCTCACAAGTGGTGTTTGGATTCTCTTATCTCTCGGGTGTATATGAAATATTGTAAATGGAAATGGAAGATAAACACTCATTAACCGGTCATAGTACATAGATTACCATAGGCTTGAGACTAGATCAAACCTCCACCGCTTTGGCGTAAGCACCTAGTAACAACTATCTAAGAGGTCTTTTAAAGGGGTTGTAACGTTAGGCTTACGGTAGGAAAACAAAGGGTTTGGTTGGATAGGCGATTTAGTGGTGGCAAGTCAAAAATCTTATGTTACAAGCATGAAAAGAATGGCGTTGCTAAGCCAAAACTCGACTCACTAAACTCTAGATAATTTGAAACAAACAAACATAAATATAAAGATAGATGTAGGATGGTAGTCCGTATGTTTTTTTTTCAACACTCTTTTTTTTCGATTTTTTTTGGCATACACTTTTACTCTACCATCCTCTACGATAACATCAAAATATAATGGATTTATAGGAGCATCCCTACACTTGAGTTTTTTATTACTCTAACACTAATTTGACCCGAATTGAAAAGATCAAAACACTTTGAGTACTTTATCACGTAAATAAAGGGAATTTGAATTTAACGTTCTTTCCCGTCGCTCCATACAATTTAACTTTACCCATGAGTCCCAATCGTCCCAAAACTGTGTAAAAAAGATATGACTCGACTTAGCAACCATGCAAGTAACTAGATAATTGAACTAAGGGTTTAGTATGATAACAATAATGCACTAAAGGTGAGTGCATACAAGGTTGGATAAGGCGATTTGGGTGTACATTTGGGGGTGAATTGTAAACAATGCTCTTCATTGATATTTCAGAAAACCAAAACATCACGAGAACCGCGAAAAGGATATGCTCTGAGGGGTTACCTAGGGGTATCGTGTACTAAAGATGAGTACATCGCAAGGGTGTGAGGGAATTACTCAACCAATGTGGAAGAAGTAATTATAATACGGGTATCAAACAAGGGTTATCCTAATGCCTCTTATCATTTAGTTAGTCCTAACTACACAAGTGTAGTCTCACTAGCGATCTCGGAATGCATCACAAAACAAGTTCTAGAATCTATTATACTACCGGTACACTCTCGAAGCATTAAAGGTGAATGCTTTAATTCCTATAGATCTAGGGGCGAACCTCACATTTTTGGGGTGGAATTTGAGTGGTAAAAGGTTTTTGTGCTAGTCATATAACTCCTATCCATTAGACGCTTTATTTAGAGTAAAGTCCCACCCGTACATGTCATGAAAATTTTTAAATTTGGCGCTAAAATTGCCCTAACAAATATTTCTCATGGTTTATTACACAAATGAAATAGGACAAGACAAATGATCAAGGATAAAGCATAGTTTCAAAGTTTCCGTTTTATTCTCCCTCCCTACACTTAAACTGAACATTGTCCCCAATGTTCCCCGAAAGTATCAAAGTTATGATAATGGAAGGTAATTAAAATAGAAAGAAACTAGTACTCCCCTGATTAGCTCGGTAGGATCCGTGTGAAGTAAAGGTTAAATTCTTTCCAAGAATAATGTATGCGTGAAAAGCTTCATCCAATCTTATGTTTCTTCTTCTTGATAAATAAAACCTGTACACTTTAAGAAAATAGATCTAAACCTTCAAGCGTAAAATCGTGGTAAAACTATATATGACTCTACTACACTAGGATATAATGCTTGTGGAATGGATGTTTGCAGATTTTCTTAAAAATTAAGGCCTGAGAATTTCCAAAAATTTATAATTAACACAAAAAAAGAGAGAAAGTTATAAGCTGTTTCTGCTCCTCCTGACGTCGTAAGGTTATGATCCTGACTTGTCGTTATCTACGAACCGGTCCTCTGCTACGTTTTTCTGGAAAAATTTTGGAAAAATTACACCTTTAAAATCTGGAAAAATTCCTGCAAAACATCCATTATGACTCGATACAAGCATTTGACTCTAACAAACACACATATATATCTTTTCACTAATCTTAGTTCTCATGTTCACGTTCTTTTGAAAACGTGTGTAATCCTCCCTACACTTATCCTTTTTGTAAAATACCTTTATATGTAATTAAGAAGAGGTTAAAGACAAAATAAAGTATTTTCACAAATTTAAACATGACGACATACAATAATGACAAGATATATGACACACAAACAAGCAAACAATTAAGCATGAGTTACCTCCCACGAAACGCTTTTCTTTATTTATGAGTCAGGTAGCTAGACTCGAAGTCGTGCTCATACGTGACTACATTGCCGTCCTTTTTTCCTTCCACTAAGTCTTCATCATAAGGTTGTAGACGTTGTATGCTCACCGTGAATTCTCTTCCAACGTCGTCTATTATGATAACGGTTTTATTTTTTAGATTAGTTTCTTTCACCGTATAAGGTCTAAACCATTTTGGCTTATTCCTTCCGCTTAATGCTTTTATTCTCGATTTAAACAAAAGCACATTTTCTCCATTCAAAAATTCTCTAGGGTTCTTTTGAGGTTGTGGCTTTGTCATGTTTATCTTTCCTAATTTTTTATCACGTTTCCACAATGTCGCATTTAACCCTTGACCCATGAATTCTCTAAGCCCTATTTCCCATTCATTAATCTTCTTCTTAACATTATTATTGGAGACCTGTGAATTCTCATCATTGATCTTCTCTATAATTTTCAACGGGTATCTCGGAACAATGGGTATCCTAATATATCCTTTGCCACTTTTGAGTATCATGATACCCTCACCGCATTTGATGGTTGCCTTGGCGGTGGCGAGAAAAGGTGTTCCAAGAATTAGTGGCATGTTTCTATCTTCCTCAATGTCTATGATCACGAAGTCCACCGGATAGACAATATTGGCCACCTCAATTAAGACATCCTCCGCTATTCGTACGGGATAAACATATGTGTGATTTGCTAAGGAAAGTCTAAGATTGGTCTTGGTTGGCTCCTCCTTAGTCAACTTACTATAGACTGATAGCGGCATTATGTTTACATCGGATCCCTGATCGGCTAGGGCATTTATATTCTCAAAGTAGCCTATGCTACATGGTATTACGAAGTTCCTTGAGATTTCTCGTTTTTTAGTTATTGGTTTACTCAGAACCAACTCATACATAGGTCCCATAGGCATGGTGTCATATTCTTCTTTTTTTATTTCGCCTACGAGGGCTTTCCTAAGAACCTCATTGTACCTAAATTTGTTTACTTGGTTAACAATTGTTTTCTTATTGATCTCATGCTTAAGGTAGTATTCAATGATCTCGGGTTCATTATTAGTCTCGGCCTCATCCTTTTCCTTACTATCCTTTCGCTCTCAAACTCCTTCTCTCAACTACTCCACCTCATCGAAAACAATAGAAATGGCGTTAACAAAACGAGAAGTGGGGAGGGTGATCATCGTTTCTAACTAACACCTTCTCGGGAACCTTCGTTTTAGTGTACTCTTTCACCAAGTTCATCATTTCCGTCATTTTTGCCTGCATTTCTTCCCTTTGCCTATAAACCTCTTCTTCAAATTTGGCTAATCTTTCCTAATGGGCCGCCATGTACTCTCTCATTTGTGCCTTGAAGCTGGGTGAGAGTGGAATTGGAGAGGTAGAACGAAAGCGTTTTACGGAATTGGGATTTTGCTCTCGGCTTGGTGATTCAGAGAGAGGTGTTGGGTGGTTGGCGGAGTTAATGGAGTTAACCGATGCTCAAGGGATTGGTCGAGTACTCTCTTTGCCTCTCAATTAGATAGTCGATCCTTCTTTCAAGAGCACTCATTTGCTCTTCAGTAATGTTGGAAGGCTCATGAGGAATTGATACGGCATTAACCATTCTCACGGGAGTTTCATGGGATTCACTCCAATTTCCGTACCTTTGATTGGCAAGCTCTTCTATTATATCCCATGATTCTTCTGCGTTGAAATCGCTGAGCCTTCCACCAGCCGCCCAATTAATGGATTGCTTGGTGAGGAAATTGGTATGATCGTAAAATATTTGGACTTGAAGCCAAAGATCAATGCCGTGATGAGGGACTTTATGGAGCAAGTCTTTGAATCGAGTCCATTCCTCGTAGAGAGATTCGCCTTGATGTTTTTGGAACGTCAAGATGTCCTTCCTAAGTTTGGTAGTTCTCCCCGGTGGGAAAAATTGGGCCAGGAAACGAGTGGTGAGATCATCCCAACTTGAAATAGATCCGGCGGAAAGTCGCTCAAGCCAATTACTAGCTTGGTCCCTTAGAGAGAATTAGAAGAGGCGCAAGCGCGTGGTCTCCCGTGTGGTAGCATCAAGGTCGATGGAATCAACGATTTTAAGGAAATCCTTGAGATGTTGACTAGGATCTTCGGAACGAAGTCCATGGAATGCACATCCATTTTGCACCAACCAGATGGTGTCGGATCGCAAGGCTGTAGTTTGAGCTTGATCGGAGCTCAACAGGTTCCTATAGCCTTGGTGGCTTGGTCTAGAGTATTCACCAAGAGTACTTTGGCTCGGGTCAATGATTGGTGGACGATGAGTAGGGTGGGTTATCACCTTCCATGATGAAAAGTGATGGGATTACTAACAAAGTCACGAAGAATGGGGATAGACTACTTAGGAAGCTAAAAAGAAAAAAATTACTTGATAGGAATCAAGCAAAGAAACCTAAACGAGATAAAAATCTAACTAGCTATTCTATTCCATGCCAAACGCCAAAAACTTGATGCGCGATAACACGCTCGTCAAAGGAACTTCCTTTTCGTCGAAAGCAAGTTTTTCAACACCCTAGGCAAAGGAACCTAATCGTTGTAGTGTAGTATTGGGTAAGCCTCGGGTATTTATATCGTTCTCTAGGGGAATAGGAATGCTAGTGAGAAGTGTACTACGATAAGGTTGAGGTTGAGGAAGATTATTTTTTATCTTTTTTTATAATTTTTAGAAAGCTAAGGGTAAAATCTCGGGGTTTGGATTTGGGAGTTTGGTACTTCTACCGATTACTCTACTATCTAATTATCTAAACTAATGGGTAGTCTTATGTCTATTGATGTGTGCTCGTATGAGGATTAAAAATGTGTCTACCTAGATACTATTACTCCTGATATGTGTCTAAAAACACATATATTTTATATTGTTTAAACCCACTAAAACAACCAAAAACACATAAATAACCTTATAAATGTTACAAATATCATGAAAATGTGTTTTTATGTGAACCAGGTACAAAAAGAGTGAAACAGTTCGATTCTCACGATATATCGCGATGGTTTCTTCCGAAGCCTATTCTAAATCGAATCAATGGTTTCTTTGAAGTAAAATGCGCCGATGGTTTTCAGAAGACTAACGCGTTTGCAGATACTTCCACTAAATAATATCTGGTTCTTAAATAATATCTGGTCAATACCAGTCAAACCAAACCTCCTGTTTTCCCTCTCCCTCACATACCCCACCAAAACCCTTCCACCTCCACTTGCTTACCCACTCTCACCACCTTTTCCTGCACACCTATTCCAGCCCACAACTTTACCTTCCCCTGTACCATCACATACCCTACTTTTGCTATCAACTCCACCACTTGACCTCTAAACCTACCAAACATGTCCCATCCACCTCTACATGTAAACAAGAAGCATTAATTCAGCCCAGAACCGCCTCGATCTACTAGTAGCACTTTTGGCGCCAAAAGTCACTTAAACGGCTAAGATGATTTCTGCTTATCCAATGGACATGAATTAAAGTGGGATTTGATTGGAATGCTGGTGGGAACTCAAATGACTATAAATATCGAGGAGAGGCAAAGAAGAAGTTACCTTTTGGATTAGCCTAGGTCAAGTAGTTAAATAACCTTGGAATAGCCAATGGTTTCGTAGTGTAATTTTAAATGCTTTCTTTAAATTACTTGTCATTTACAGTTTTAATGTTGTAGTCTTTCTTAATTTAGTATAATGAAACTTTATTTTCAGTTTAATTTCAAGTCACTTTTAAATTTCATGTTTTGCTTAAATTCATTTAAATTTCGGTCATTTTAAATTTTGTTATGTAGTTGTTTTATGAACTCAATTAGCTCACATAAGCTCCTGACAAAAGCTTTCAAGCTTTTAGAGACATTAAAACAAGTTTAGTCTTTTAAATTGAAAAACAATGAAAACCAAAAATAATGGAGTGATCTTGGTGAAACTGTATGGAGCAAGGTTAATTGTGGATTGCCTTTGGTTTAGAAGCTTTGTGGAAAGCCTTAGGATGTGTTCTGTGACCATGATTCTCAGTTTCAACTTGGATTCACTTGTAAGCTCATGTTTACCATTTTTGCATTTTACTGTTTCAGTCTTTTATCTGCTTTAATTTTCATGTTTCTATGTTTCTTTGCTGTTTGTTTATGGTGTTATAGCCTAATCTTAGGTTGTTATGTTTTGGATTTGATTGTGGTTTGATACTGTACTTGATTTGTTAATATGCCGATCTTTGATGTTCATAGGCTTAGACTTGGTTGACATCTTGTTTATGCTGAAAAAGGTCTATTTTGACACAATATGACCTCTGGATTTTATATGATGGGTTTATGCAGTCATTTGTTATGAAAACTTCAATTTTGTTCCATTAAAGGATTGTTTGGATTTAATAATGAAACTGTGAAAATGGTTGTGAATGGTGTAGTTCTTGTTTGATTTACACTATATGTAACCTATTTGACTCAGTGAAATCCTAACCAAAGGGTGTAGCATGGTAGAAAGTCAATTTGACACTTGACAATCTCATTATGAGCACTTTGAGGTTGTTAGATCCTAGAATCTTGCATACTTGTTTAAATGTTGTTTATCTTTGTTAATTTTATGTTCTTATAGTTTATATTAAGTTATTTAATCTGTAGTTTAAGTTTTAAATTCGGTTTAGTCAACTTTTCAGTTCGCCGAATTATTTTTGATTATGCTGATTTTGTTTTTAGTTTTCCTGTTTTTGATTTAATTGTTTATTTTCTTATGTCTCTATTACTTAGTTTTATGTTTAGTGCTTTTAGTGTTTTAATGTTATGTTTCTTGTCTTCATTAGTATATTTTTATTGATTTTAGTTTTATGTTTAAGTGCTTTATTTGATTCTGCCCGATTGGTATCTTTGGATTTTCTTTGAGTACTGTTTCTTTTATGTATGTTTGTTTTTTTTAGTTTGTAGCTTAAATTAGATAGTTTTTTCCCAAATTCTGGCGAATTTGATCATAAATGTACCCTTTTAGTCCCTTTTTCCCCTAAAATGGCCAAATTTTAAAAATTTTTTTTAGTGGAAGTACTATGTACTAAATACAACAAATGGTAATCAGTCCACCATGTCTAATAAACATAAGGATTGGCTAATCCAGGAGCAAACGGCTCTTGGTAAAGATATCTCAAATCCGTTTATGGCTTGCAATTTGCCGAAAATTGTATGGTTCTCAACTCACCATATCCTTAAAAGTGAAGAGTTGGCTAGTCCAGAGCAAACGGCTTCTGGTAAAGACAAATCAAATCCGTTGGAAGCTGGTGGTTTGCTCAAAATCATTTGGTTATCGGTGTACCAAGGTTCTTACTTGAACTGAAACATTTGGCTACTCCAGAAGTAATGGCTTTTGGTAAAGAGATTCAAATCCATTAAGTTTTTCTCAAAAGATTGCTAGGGACTAGCAATATTTTAGTGTGGGGGATTTGATATGTGTCTAAAAACACATATATTTTATATTGTTTAAACCCACTAAAACAACCAAAAACACATAAATAACCTTATAAATGTTACAAATATCATGAAAATGTGTTTTATGTGAACCGGTACAAAAGAGTGAAACTTGATTGATTCTAGCCGATAATACCGATGGTTTCTTCGAGAAGCCTATTCTAAATCTGCTGAATCAATGGTTTCTTGAAGTAAAAATGCTTGATGGTTTCGCCAAGACTAACGCTTCAGATACTTCCACTAAATAATATCTGGTTCTTAAATAATATCTGGTCAATACCAGTCAAACCAAACCTCCTGTTTTCCCTCTCCCTCACATACCCCACCAAAACCCTTCCACCTCCACTTGCTTACCCACTCTCACCACCTTTTCCTCTGACACCTATTCCAAAACTTCACAACTTTACCTTCCCTGTACCATCACATACCCTACTTTTGCTATCAACTCCACCACTTGACCTCTAAACCTACCAAACATGTCCCCTCCACCTCTACATGTAAACAAGAAGCATTAATTGCGTGCTAAGTGCCTCGATCTACTAGTAGCACTTTTGGCGCCAAAAGTCACTTAAACGGCTAAGATGATTTCTGCTTATCCAATGGACATGAATTAAAGTGGGATTTGATTGGAATGCTGGTGGGAACTCAAATGACTATAAATATCAGAGGAGAGGCAAGAGAAGAAGTTACCTTTTGGATTAGCCTAGGTCACGTAGTTAAATAACCTTGGAATAGCCAATGGTTTCGTAGTGTAATTTTAAATGCTTTCTTTAAATTACTTGTCATTTACAGTTTTAATGTTGTAGTCTTTCTTAATTTAGTATAATGAAACTTTATTTTCAGTTTAATTTCAAGTCACTTTTAAATTTCATGTTTTGCTTAAATTCATTTAAATTTCAGTCATTTTAAATTCTTGTTATGTAGTTGTTTTATGAACTCAATTAGCTCACATAAGCTCCTGACAAAAGCTTTCAAGCTTTTAGAGACCTTAAAACAAGTTTAGTCTTTAAATTCGTAAAACAATGAAAACCAAAAAAAATAATGGAGTGATCTTGGTGAAACCGTATGGAGCAAGGTTAATTGTGGATTGCCTTTTGGTTTAGAAGTGCTTTGTGGAAAGCTCTTAGGATGTGTTCTGTGACCATGATTCTCGCTTCAACTTGGATTCACTTGTAAGCTCGTTTAAATGTTTACCATTTTTGCATTTTACCTATTGCTTTAGGTCAGCTTTTATCCGCTTTAATTTTCATGTTTCGTTTTGCCGCTTTGTTTGTTTATGGTGTTATAGCCTAATCTTAGGTTGTTATGTTTTGGATTTGATTGTGGTTTGATACTTCCTTATTTCGTTAATATGCCACTTTGATGTTCATAGGCTTAGACTTGGTTGACATCTTGTTTATGCTAAAAAGGTCTATTTTGACACAATATGACCTCTCGATTTTATATGATGGGTTTATAAAATTCATTTGTTATGAAAACTTCAATTTTGTTCCATTAAAGGATTGTTTGGATTTAATAATGAAACTGTGAAAATGGTTGTGAATGGTGTAGTTCTTGTTTGATTTACACTATATGTAACCTATTTGACTCAGTGAAATCCTAACCAAAGGGTGTAGCATGGTAGAAAGTCAATTTGACACTTGACAATCTCATTATGAGCACTTTGAGGTTGTTAGATCCTAGAATCTTGCATACTTGTTTAAATGTTGTTTATCTTTGTTAATTTTATGTTCTTATAGTTTATATTAAGTTATTTAATCTGTAGTTTAAGTTTTAAATTCGGTTTAGTCAACTTTTCACTAATTATTTTTGATTATGCTGATTTTGTTTTTAGTTTTCCTGTTTTTGATTTAATTGTTTATTTTCTTATGTCTCTGTTACTTAGTTTTATGTTTAGTGCTTTTTAGTGTTTTAATGTTATGTTTCTTGTCTTCATTAGTATATTTTTATTGATTTTTAGTTTTTATGTTTAAGTGCTTTATTTGATTCTGCCGATTCAGTATCTTTGGATTTTGCTGAAGTACTTGTTTCTTTTATTATGTGTATGTTTGTTTTTTTTTAGTTTGTAGCTTAAATTAGATAGTTTTTTCCCAAATTCTGGCGAATTTGATCATAAATGTACCCTTTTAGTCCCTTTTTCCCCTAAAATGGCCAAATTTTAATTTTTTTTTTAGTGGAAGTACTATGTACTAAACACAACAAATGGTAATCAGTCCACCATGTCTAATAAACATAAGGATTGGCTAATCCAGGAGCAAACGGCTCTTGGTAAAGATATCTCAAATCCGTTTATGGCTTGCAATTTGCCGAAAATTGTATGGTTCTCAACTCACCATATCCTTAAAAGTGAAGAGTTGGCTAGTCCAGAGCAAACGGCTTCTGGTAAAGACAAATCAAATCCGTTGGAAGCTGGTGGTTTGCTCAAAATCATTTGGTTATCCGTGTACCAAGGTTCTTACTTGAACTGAAACATTTGGCTACTCCAGAAGTAATGGCTTTTGGTAAAGAGATTCAAATCCATTAAGTTTTTCTCAAAAGATTGCTAGGGACTAGCAATATTTTAGTGTGGGGGATTTGATATGTGTCTAAAAACACATATATTTTATATTGTTTAAACCCACTAAAACAACCAAAAACACATAAATAACCTTATAAATGTTACAAATATCATGAAATGTGTTTTATGTGAACCAGTACAAAAAGAGTGAAAGCAGTTCGATTCTCTTATGATGGTTTCTTCCGAGCCTATTCTCTATTTGAATCAATGGTTTCTGCTGAAGTAAAATGCGCTGATGGTTTACGAAGACTAACATTTCAGCAGATACTTCCACTAAATAATATCTGGTTCTTAAATAATATCGGTCAATACCAGTCCAAACCAAACCTCCTTTTTTCCTCTCCTCACATACCCCACCAAACCCTTCCACCTCCACTTGCTTACCCACTCTCACCACCTTTTCACACCTATTCCCGACCCACAACTTTACCTTCCCCTCACACATACCCTACTTTTGCTATCAACTCCACCACTTGACCTCTAAACCTACCAAACATGTCCCCTCCACCTCTACATGTAAACAAGAAGCATTAATTGCAGCAGAACTGCCTCGATCTACTAGTAGCACTTTTGGCGCCAAAAGTCACTTAAACGGCTAAGATGATTTACTTATCCAATGGACATGAATTAAAGTGGGATTTGATTGAATCTGGTGGGAACTCAAATGACTATAAATATGAGGAGGCAAGAGAAGAAGTTACCTTTTGGATTAGCCTAGGTCACGTAGTTAAATAACCTTGGAATAGCCAATGGTTTCGTAGTGTAATTTTAAATGCTTTCTTTAAATTACTTGTCATTTACAGTTTTAATGTTGTAGTCTTTCTTAATTTAGTATAATGAAACTTTATTTTCAGTTTAATTTCAAGTCACTTTTAAATTTCATGTTTTGCTTAAATTCATTTAAATTTCAGTCATTTTAAATTCTTGTTATGTAGTTGTTTTATGAACTCAATTAGCTCACATAAGCTCCTGACAAAAGCTTTCAAGCTTTTAGAGACCTTAAAACAAGTTTAGTCTTTAAATTCAGAAAAACAATGAAAAACCAAAAATAATGGAGTGATCTTGGTGAAACTGTATGGAGCAAGGTTAATTGTGGATTGCCTTTGGTTTAGAAGCTTTGTGGAAAGCCTTAGGATGTGTTCTGTGACCATGATTCTCAGTTTCAACTTGGATTCACTTGTAAGCTCATGTTTACCATTTTCTGCATTTTACTGTTTCAGTCTTTTATCCTTTAATTTTCATGTTTCGTGTTTCTTTCTTTGTTTGTTTATGGTGTTATAGCCTAATCTTAGGTTGTTATGTTTTGGATTTGATTGTGGTTTGATCTGTACTTATTTGTTAATATGCCCAGTCTTTGATGTTCATAGGCTTAGACTTGGTTGACATCTTGTTTATGCTGAAAAAGGTCTATTTTGACACAATATGACCTCTGGATTTTATATGATGGGTTTATGCAGTCATTTGTTATGAAAACTTCAATTTTGTTCCATTAAAGGATTGTTTGGATTTAATAATGGCTGTGAAAATGGTTGTGAATGGTGTAGTTCTTGTTTGATTTACACTATATGTAACCTATTTGACTCAGTGAAATCCTAACCAAAGGGTGTAGCATGGTAGAAAGTCAATTTGACACTTGACAATCTCATTATGAGCACTTTGAGGTTGTTAGATCCTAGAATCTTGCATACTTGTTTAAATGTTGTTTATCTTTGTTAATTTTATGTTCTTATAGTTTATATTAAGTTATTTAATCTGTAGTTTAAGTTTTAAATTCGGTTTAGTCAACTTTTCAGTTCTGCTGAATTATTTTTGATTATGCTGATTTTGTTTTTAGTTTTCCTGTTTTTGATTTAATTGTTTATTTTCTTATGTCTCTGTTACTTAGTTTTATGTTTAGTGCTTTTTAGTGTTTTAATGTTATGTTTCTTGTCTTCATTAGTATATTTTTATTGATTTTTAGTTTTTATGTTTAAGTGCTTTATTTGATTCTGGATTAGTATCTTTGGATTTTTTGAAGTACTTGTTTCTTTTATTATGTGTATGTTTGTTTTTTTTTAGTTTGTAGCTTAAATTAGATAGTTTTTCCCCCTTTATTTTATTCAGCTAACCTCCTTCCGGAAACAAACGGAGTGGAGTGATTCTCTTTAGCTTAGGAAAAGTTCCTCATTGAACCTTGAGCTTGTGATCTTTATCATCCTCGTTTTAGTGATCGTTGAGCTCTCATGAGTTAATTTGAGAAGTTTATAGGAGCTTGTTGTTTGCCCACTCATAACATTTCTGAGTAATTAGTGAACTTACACCATTACCAACAGCTCTAAAAAGCTCCTTAGTGGTGCTTGTTGATACTTGTTTATATTTGTTCATATTATTTGTGTATATCTTATTTTATCTTTCGTTTCCTGTATAAAGTTATTCTTTAAGCATTTCACACACACGAGTCGTTGTATTACAGTTTACACACCTCGTTGGGAAGAAACGACGGTTTGCAGTTTCTTCTGCAATACTTTGGAAAACACACTATACTACATTTGATTAGACGCCCCTCAAAAAGGCGACTTGCCAAATTGGCGCCGCTGATCTAAAAAATGAATGAAAATTGTAAATATTCAAAAAGAGAATAATTGTTGTGTTTCTACACTTAGCTAGTAATGTTATCCTTTTACGTTCAAGGGATTCGGCATAATAAGGACTTTGAATATTGATTCATTTCTAAGTGTGGGAAATTCTGTGGTTTGATCATAAATGTACCCTTTTAGTCCCTTTTTTCCCCAAAATGGCCAAATTTTAAATTTTTTTTTAGTGGAAATACTATGTACTAAACACAACAAATGGTAATCAGTCCACCATGTCTAACACACATAAGGATTGGCTATCCAGACAACGGCTCTTGGTAAGATATCTCAAATCCGTTTATGGCTTGCAATTTGCCGAAAATTGTATGGTTCTCAACTCACCATATCCTTAAAAGTGAGAGTTGGCTAGTCGAATCAGCGGCTTACGGTAGAAGACAAATCAAATCCGTTGGAAAGGCTGGTGGTTTCTTTCGAAAATCATTTGGTTATCGGTGTGCACCAAGGTTCTTACTTGAGCTGAAACATTTGGCTACTCGAGTAATGGCTTTTGGTAAAGAGATGCAAATCCATTAAGTTTTCTCGAAAGATTGCTAGGGACTAGCAATATTTCTAGATAATGAGGGATTTGATATGTGTCTAAAAACACATATATTTTATATTGTTTAAACCCACTAAAACAACCAAGAAAACATAAATAACCTTATAAATGTTACAAATATCATGAAAATGTGTTTTATGTTAGCGGTGTACAAAAAGAGTGAAAGCAGGTTGATTAACGATATGCTTGATGGTTTCTTAGAAGCCTTATTCTAAATGTTGAATCAATGGTTTCTTCGTAGCGAAATATTCGCGGTGATGGTTTTACGCGATAGACCGCGTCTTCGGCGAATACTTCCACTAAATAATATGCAGTTTCTTAAATAATAATATCACGGTCAATACCAGTCAAGCCAAACCTCTGTTTCCCTATACTCATCACCCGCCCAAAACCCTTCGCGTTTTCAGCCCCAACACCCATTTCTCACCGCCTTTTTCGCACTATTCCAGACCCAGATTTACCTTCCCACCCATCCACGCCTACTTTTTGCTATCTAGCTCCACCGCCCGACCTCTAAACCTACCACCAAACATATCCTCCACCTCTACATATGAAAGCAAAGCATTAACTTGCCGTGAAGCTGCCTACGATCTACTAAAGTAGCACTTTTGGCCAAAAGTAAGCCAACTGACTAAGATGATTTACGCTTATCAATGGACATGAATTAAAGTGGGGATTTGATTGGAATCTTTGAGGTGGGAACTCAAATGACTATAAATATGTCGGAGGAGGCAAGAGAAGAAGTTACCTTTCGGATTAGCCTAGGTAGTAAGTTAAATAATCACTTGAATAGCCAATGGTTTCGTGAGTGTAATTTTAAATGCTTTTAAATTACTTGTTCATTTACGCTTTAATGTTGTAGTCTTTCTAATTTAGTATATCGAAACTTTATTTTCAGTTTAATTTCAAGTCACTTTTAAATTTCATGTTTTGCTTAAATTCATTTAAATTTCACTATTTTAAATTTTTGTTATGTAGTTGTTTTTATGAACTCAATTATCTCACATAAGCTCCTCGACAAAAGCTTTCAAGCTTTTAGAGACCTTTAAAACAAGTTTAGTTCTTTAAATTCTGAAAAACAATGAAAACCAAAAAATAATGAAGTGATCTTGGTGAAACTGCATGGAGCAAGGTTAATTGTGGATTGCCTTGGGTTTAGAAGCTTTGTGAAAGCCTTAGATGTGTTCCGCGACCACATGATTCTCAGCTTTCAACTTGATTCACTTGTAAGCCTCATGTTTACCATTTTGCATTTTTACCGCTTCTCAGCTTCTTTATCCCGCTTAATTTTCAAATTTCTGTGTTTCTTTGTCGCTTGTTTATGAAGTAGCCAAATCTTTTAGGTTGTTATGTTTTGGATTTGATTGTGGTTTGACATCTGACTTTGATCAAGTAATATGCCTTTGATGTTCATAGGCTTAGACTTGGTTGACATCTTGTTTATGCTAAAAAGGTCTATTTTGACACAATATGACCTCTCGATTTTATACGATGGGTTTATGCAAATATTTGTTGGTGAAACTTCAATTTTGTTCCATTAAAGGATTGTTTGATTTAATAATGAAATCAGGAAATGGTTGCACGGTGTAGTTCTGGTTTGATTTACACTATATGTAACCTATTTGACTCAGTTGAAATCCTAACCAAAGGGTGTAGTATGGTAGAAAAAGTCAATTTGAATTTGACAATCTCTCATTATGAGCACTTTGAGGTTGTTAGATCCTAGAATCTTGCATACTTGTTTAAATGTTGTTTATCTTTGTTAATTTTATGTTCTTATAGTTTATATTAAGTTATTTAACTGTGAGTTTAAGTTTTAAATTCGGGTTTAGTCAACTTTTCATCACACTATTTTGATTATGCCGATTTTTGTTTTTAGTTTTCCCTGCTTTTGATTTAATTGTTTATTTTCTTATGTCTCCTCAAGTATTTAGTTTTATGTTTAGTGCTTTTTGTGTTTTAATGTTATGTTTCTTGTCTCATAGTATATTTTTAATTGATTTTAGTTTTATGTTTAAGTAAGCTATTTGATTCCGGCCATTCAAGTATTCTTTTGGATTTTGCTGAAGTACTTGTTTCTTTTATTATGTGTATGTTTGTTTTTTTTTAGTTTGTAGCTTAAATTAGATAGTTTTTTCCCAAATTCTGGCGAATTTGATCATAAATGTACCCTTTTAGTCCCTTTTTCCCCAAAAATGGCCAAATTTTTAAATTTTTGCGGAAGTACTCATGTACTAAACACAACAAATGGTAATCAGTCCACCATGTCTAATAAACATAAGAATTGGCTAATCCAGGAGCAAACGGCTCTTGGTAAAGATATCTCAACCGCTTATGGTTTGCAATTTGGTTTTAAAATTGTATGGTTCTCAACTCACCATATCCTTAAAAGTGAAGAGTTGGCTAGTCCTTAGCAAACGGCTTCTGGTAAAGACAAACTAAAACCGTTGGAAGTCAGGTGGTTTGCTCAAAATCATTTTGCTATCTGCGGTACTGTAAGGTTCTTACTTGAATCAAAACATTTGGCTACCCGTATAATGGCTTTGGTAAAGAGATTCAAATCCATTAAGTTTTTCTCAAAAAGATTGCTAGGGACTAGCAATATTTTAGTGTGGGGGATTTGATATGTGTCTAAAAACACATATATTTTATATTGTTTAAACCCACTAAAACAACCAAAGACACATAAATAACCTTATAAATGTTACAAATATCATAAAAATGTGTTTTTATGTGAACCGTGTACAAAAAGAGTGAAACAGTCTCGATTCTGCCGACACACTGATGGTTCCTAAGCCTATTCTAAATCACTGGCCAATCAATGGTTTCTCACAAGTAAAAATGTTACTGATGGTCAGCCGAAGACTAACTTTCACAGATACTCCACTAAATATCCGTTCTTAAATAATATCCGTCAATACTCGGGCCAAACCAAACCTCCTGTTTTTCCCTCTCCTCACATACCCCACCAAAACCCTTCCACCTCCACTTGCTTACCCACTCAACACCTTTTCCTCGCATTAATCATTCCAAAGCCCACAACTTTACCTTTCCCCGCACTATCACATACCCTACTTTTGCTATCAACTCCACCACTTGGCCTCTAAACCTACCAAACATGTCCCCTCCAGCTCTACATGTAAAACAAGAAGCATTAATTGCAAAGTAGAACTGCCTCGATCTACTAGGTAGCACTTTTATGCCTAAAAGTCACTTAAACGTGTTAAGATGATTTCCTCAGCTATCCAATGGACATGAATTAAAGTGGATTTGATTGGAATGCTGTGGGAACCTCAAAATGACTAGAAATATCGAGGAGAGGCAAGTGAAGAAGTTACCTTTTGATTAGCCTTAGGTCAAGTAGTTTGTTGGATATTAACTTTTCACATACACATCAAACCATAACACAAGGTGGCGTATAAGATGGAATTCTAGAGAGAGAAAGTTAGAGGTTTAGGGAACTTAGTGAGAGAAAGTGAAATTATTATTATGAGCTCCAACTCTACCTTGGGAGGTAGAGAGTATTTATAGTCTTACAATAAAACGCCACACATCGGCAGTGGATCGCATACAAGCTGGGTAAAGACCCGTCCGTCCTCCATGGTGTTACTTAACTAAATACTACTTTACTTAAAATAACTACTGACTACGAAGCTTTCTAACGATTACATATACTTGAGGTGACCGACTTTTAATACCCGAATTTCTAATTCTAACAATCTCCCC
This sequence comes from Chrysanthemum makinoi, assembly GCA_910596185.1. Taxonomy (NCBI): domain Eukaryota; kingdom Viridiplantae; phylum Streptophyta; class Magnoliopsida; order Asterales; family Asteraceae; genus Chrysanthemum; species Chrysanthemum makinoi. The sequence goes on along the minus strand of OU343220.1, from coordinate 284,562,393 downwards.
TAAGGGAGGTCACCTCAATCATGCACTAAAATTACATTGAATACAAACAGATATGACATTAACAATTGTTCTTGCATTCTTGATGTAGTCCTTTGTTCCTAAGCTCATAGTCATTGATTCTTCACATTGCATGTTTGGTTACTTCAAGTGGAGGTCTTTACTTCGATCCACGGATAATAATTTGAGCCAGCCTATTTGAGATCATCACCTATCAAAAATCTCCGGACATCCTTTGTGGTGTTGGTATTATGTGATGTTGTGACTTTAGGACCGACATGCTCACATTCTGGATCATGATATCTTCTCATCGAGTAGCGAAGCATTTGTTGAATCATGATATTGGAAGCAGCCAGAAGCGTAAGCATGGAGTGAAAATATCATAGTCATTGATGCACTAATCATGATTTCTTTTGAGATGAATGTGTTAAGTGAGCATGCGGCTATGTATTGACCGCTTCATTCCCAACAAACCGCAAACGTCGGGCGCACCGCAACAACAAGAAGTTATAAATCGCATCTAAAGTGTCTTTGATCACTTTCGCTGAATTGAGGTACACGCCCACGGTTCTCGCTGATCAAGACATAAGTACGCCAGGATCGTATAATTCAAGAATTTCCTTGACAGGTTTCATAGCCGCCTAGCTTCTTCAAACCGAACATCTCAAAGAAGACAACACGGAGTGAGTGAACCAAATGAATTTGACCAGTCCACTCGATTGATGAAAAGATATTTGAAAAACAATCGAGTATTGCTCAATAGAAATTGTTTTTGCAATACAATGAAGGTTTTAATGAAAATCAATTATCAATCATAAAACACCCTTTGATTTGAAAAATTAGTACACGGTCGACATGCTAATGAAAAGAGTTTTAAAGCACAAAGACTGGTTTTCAAAGGTATCCACAATCCATAACTGAACCGTGATTGATTCAAAAGATTGAATCGCCCCATTGTTTCGCTCAGCTTGTCACATGGTTGATCTCAGATAATAGATCTCACATGCCACCTACCAGAGCTTGTTAGATGTTGGCTCCGTGAAGGCTTTCCATCTTCATTGTGAATATGTAAACACATCACTCGATGTTCGCAATACCACAAGGATAATGCGTAGGACTCATGAGATATAATTTCTCTTTCCACATTGTGTGAAACGAGAGTCTTCATTGAAAGTGTCCTAATGAGATTTATTGATGATCTCGTGGCTCTAGACTCAATTTTTTGCATATTTGGATCCTCGTGTCGAGACTAGGAGAGGGTCTCCTTCTTCAATATCAACAATCTCTAAAAGAAAGTCGATAGATAATGCCTGTTCCTCAGTGAGAATGAAACAAGTCCTTTTAAGAGGAACTTGAGTGGTTTGGGAAGTTGAAGTGCAGGCGCCACCGGGTCCATGACGCCTTGTCTTCAATACCGATGTTACCATCAAGAGCATATGAATTGAACCCCGCCTCTAAGGTTGAATAAATGGAGGGCTATTTGTTTTCACCCTTTTCTCATTCAATTCTTTTTAATTCTTCAACCCCTTCAATGCTTACCGAGACTTCATAGCTAGAACCTTGTTGGGTTTATTCCAAGACTCAGCTCAGCCTTAGTCCCGACTCTTCCCATATCTCATTTTTCTCCTTTTATCATCATACCTAAGAACTCTACACTACTAGTGGATAGTCCCGGTAGATCCTCCTGCTTCCGCGGATCATGGGAACACATACCTAACCTTATCATCCTTATATCACCATACATAAAGTAAAGTTGGTCGGTCTTTTGGTATTGTTCATCTGCCATTGGAACCAATTGAAAACCATTTGAAAATCAATCCGCATACTTGTGATATATTATCAAAGCATTTTGTACCTGAATTGTTTTGATATTTTAGAACGAGAACTCCCTCAACATGTGCATCAAGTATTTGAAAATGTTTTGCACACGGAGGCAAGAGAAAGAATTAACTTCTTTGATTACCATTTTCTAAAAGATATCAACATCACTTCCCAAATCGAATCAAGTAGATAAAGCATTTTGGGAAGGATGAGGTTTTCATGATTTTGCTCCCCCTCAATATGTGCCTTCTAGGATTTGAAAAGAGTTTTACACATACTAGGGAACTCGCATATTGAGATAAATGATCACGTTTCAAATTATAGGTTTAAGATAGATGCTCCCCCTCAACATGTGCATGGAAAATTTGAAATCGCTTGTCACATACTGGGAGGCAAACATGCTAATCACTTAAGAAACCATTTATCGAATTATCAGCTTAAATCCTATTTAAATCACAACTTCTCCCCCGATCACAATTATTAAAACATTTGAGATTTGTGATCTCTTAGAGATTTAAATTGATTTTGAAAGCTTTTAAGGAGAATTGTGACTTGATTATGAAAGCTGCTTTAACCGATAAGGATCTCGATTTGAGATTTTAAACTCCATTGATTAAACATGCATGTACATCTTTTGAAAACAATTTAATGCCAAATAACTTTTTAATTTAATTGAAATCATTCTCCCTCAATCAATGACATAGGTTGTTGATTGAGAGATAGAGATTTTGACAGATAAGTCCCGATGATTATCAAAAATAGAGACCGAGTTATTTTTCAAAGCATTTAGTTTTCAAATAGATAAATGTTATAGAATCGAGCATGGAATTTGAAAACATGGTAAAACATGGCTCGTTTCTTTCTTTTAAAACCGGTTATTGCCTCAAAATGACAATAAACCATTGTTTTTTCTCCTCAAAACATAATTTTTTGATTTTTAATTTTGTGAATTAACAACATCTAAAGTCCCGTGTCATTCTTTGAATGACAAAACAAAGACCGTAGATATTATCGAACCGAGAAAACGCATGACAAAAAGACAATATTTTTTTTTAAAGATTTTTCAATTTTTCGATTTTTATATTTTTTTATGGATTTTGGAAGGTTTTATAATTTTGTATTTTGATTTTCGAATAGATATATACAAGAGATAGATGAAGATAGACCTTTACTCCTCGCCTTCCTCCTCAAGACGCTTTGAGAGTGTTTCGTTGAAGGCTTTTCGCCAAGACGGAAGAATAAACTCAAAACGCTCTCTTGAAGAGCTTTGGTGAAGATGTCCGCTAACCGATATTCGCACCTCACAAAATATAGTTCCACCACACCTTTTTCCACTTGTTCCCTGATGAAATGATGTCTAATGTCGATATGCTTTGCTCTTGAGTGTTGAACGTTGTTGCATGAGAGAGCAATAGCACTTTTATTATCAAGTACAGAGGGATTTTGTTGAATTCAAAGCCATAGTCCGATAATTGAGATCTCATCCATAAGATTTGAGCACAACAAGATGACATGGCTATGTATTCAAATTCTCAGAGGAAATAGAAGTACTCATTTGCTTCTTTGACGACCAGCTCACTAGCTTATCACCCAAAACCGAAAGCACCTCCAGCATGTACTTCGAGTATCTTGACAACCTCGCATGATCGCGATTCAGATAGGCCGTTAGTGACATACCGTGTCCTTCGTACCACCATAGTCCCATATTGATGGTTCCTTGGAGATACCGAAGACCCGCTTAATCGCTTCAAGGTGCTTTTTAGTAGGCTTAGCCTCGTATCTAGCACACATGCAAACAAATAACAAGATGTCCGGTCTACTAGCCGTGAGGTACATCGTGGATCCAATCATACTACGATATTTCGTTTGGTCAATCATGATCCCCGAAAGTGGTCCTCATCTAGTTTGGTTCGATCAATCATGGGAGTGTCAACAGGTCACATGAATCAAATCCAAATTTCTTTAAAATCTCAAGGCATATTTAGATTGATTTATGAAAATGCCTCCTGACTTTGTGAAATTTGTAATCCCAAGAAAAATGACATTTGTCCCATCATTGACATTTGAAACTTAGAACTCATTTCATTAGAAAATGATCACATTCCATTGGGTCAGCCGAGGCAAAAATAATATCATCAACATAAATTTGAACATGAGTTAAATGTTTGCCCGACTTCCCCGTGAACAATGTAGGATCAATCGCTTCCTATCAATCCGATGATAGAAGAAACTTTGACAAAGTTGTATCATACCATGCCCTAGCTTGCTTTAAACCGTGAGAGCCTTCTTCGTGACGATAAACGTGAGTAGGATGCTCTTGATTCACAAATCCTTCAGTTGGCCGACGAGACTACTTCTTTAAGATCTCCGCTCGTAAATGCCGCCTTTACATCCATCCGATACACTACCATGTTCTTACTAGCAGCGTAGCCGAAAGATTCTGATTGCCTCGATTCGAGCAACAAGAGCAAAAGATTCTTCAAAGTCTATACCCTCCTCTTGACGATATCCTTTAGCAACTAAACGAGCCTTGTTTTTCAACACATCACCATGCTCATCAAGTTTTACTTTGAAGATCCATTTGAGAGCAATAATCATAGCACAGCCTCGAGCAGTACTAACTCCCATACATCAAGTCGATCAAACTCATGAATTACTTCTTGCATGGCATTGAACCACCGGCCTTCATTCATGGCGGTTTTAACATCTTTTGGTTCGATCTTAGAAAGTACGGAGTTGAAGAAGCACCATAAGGCATCAGTTGCAAGTTGTTTCCTGTTGATACAGACGAGGGATTTCCAATGATGTTGTCTAATGGATGATCGTGAGTCCATTTTCTGAGGTGTTCATGTGGCAGCTTGTTGAGGAACCGAGGTAGCCGAGTCGATGTCTCCTCAAGAAGATGGTTCGATGATGATTCAGAGTAGCAAATATGTTTTCAAATGGAGCATCCTCGGGAGTAGCAAAGGGATTAACTTCATCATTGATGCCATAAACATTTCCATGATGTAGATTTGAAGAATGATGATTTGTTGATGAGACTCAAGGATCAGCAGCAGGTGCTTCTTGACTTAAAGATATTGAGATCAAGGATTGACTTCATTCACAGAATATGAGCATCCTCTCGCTGTGAATCATTACCTCATTAGTGTTTGAATCATACAGCTCATCAAACATAGGATCAAACAATTTCTTTACATCATCTTCCGATGGAGGTACATATGGAGTTTCTTGAGTAGAGTTTGGAACAAGAGATGAACCAATGGGACTGCCTTGAAGTGCGGTCCCGAAATGATTGTCCAGAGCCATTTGACCGTCACCATCAAACGTAACGGAATGGTTTCCATGATATTTCGGTTCTTTTGTTATAGATTCGTATCCCTTTTGTTTGCGCATATCCTACAAATACTCCAATGTCACTTTAGCCCTAAGTTTCCCTAAGTCTTGACCCTCATTAGTTGGATAGCACAATGCACCAAACACACGAAGGAAAGTGAGATTAGGTTTTCTTTCGTTGGACAAGTTCATATGGAGTTTTTCCATGTACAAAGTGGATTAGGAACCATTTTGTGTATAGCATGCAAGGGCGATTGCTTCACCGAGAAACATTGGAACCTTTGAGTAAATCAACATTGTTCTAGCTGCTTCAACCGTGAGTCCGATTCGCCTTTCAACTACACCGCTCGCTGAGGAGTTCGTGAAACACTTCTTTGATGACTGATTCCAACGCTTTCATAGAATTCATTAAGTTATTTGTTGACAAACTCGCCCATTGTCCGCTCGACAATTCTCGACGGTTTTGTTAAGTCGAACCTCGCAAGTACTGCTTGATGAGTTTGATGATGATATCAGGAGTTTCATCCTTTGTCCTTAAGAACTTGACCCACGTGAATCTAGAGTAATCATCAACCACAACTAACACATATTTCTTCCCAAAGATATTTTGTACTCTCATTGGTCCACATAAGTCCATATGAATCATATGAAGACTTCGTGACGAGTTAGTAGGTTTGGGTTTATGGGCATATTTCTTGCTTTTTCCCAATTGACATGCTCAACAAAGATGATCCTTTTCATACTTTAGTCTAGGTAAACCTACAACTAGGTCCTTTCTGGAGAGATCATTGATGGTGCCGAGGTTCAAGTGATTGAGACGACGATGCCATAACCATGACTTTGTTTTTGAAGCCTTTGATAACAAGCTGATTGGAGAAGCCCTCATCATGTCATCGATAGAGATGGTGTAAAGGTTTGAACCCACGAAGTTCCTTTTAACAGCCTTACCATTAAGATCTCTAACAAAGGTGTATGTTTTCTCAAGGCAACTTCTAGATCGAGTCACAATTGACCAACAGAGAACAGATTATGACCCAACCCTTCAACATAGTAGACTCTCGAGAGGACACTATCACCAACAACATAATCTCCATAACCCATAATATACCAAAATGATCATTACCAAATCTAATCCCCGATGAATTTGCTCACGGTTCATGAGCCGCGACCGTCTCCACCATATGCTTGGAATACCGAGTCCAGTACCACGTAACGATTTGAACGATCTCGCAGCAATTGAACACGCATAAAAATGGATAATCGATAATTGGGATCCCCATGCAAGAATGGGTTCCATTTGGTTAGTAACAGAGAATTGGAACACCCACATCGTAATCGAAACATCCATATCGAGTAGAAGCAATGGAATCATTGGGAATAGATGCAATGTCGGTGTCAGATTTGCCCTATTCAAAGTATGTTTACTTCTTAAGGAATAGTTCTACCAAGAGGCATCCATTTTCTAGTGGGCATAATCTTAGCAAGCAGTGAGAACAAAACCGATTATTCTTATGGCCAAAAGGTATCCAATAATAACCTATCTTTATAAAAGTTCTTCCCTGGGTTTCCACCGCTTTCTAATCTTTCGCTTTTGCCTTTTGCCTTATTTGCACGACATTATTAGCATTAGCAATTTTAATCGGCATTTGACAAAGATTAGACAAAGCATTCACACCACATTCATGATTAGCAAAATGTAATTCAAGCATGCAAAGATTACAAGGTTTGCATAGTATCGTAATTCAATTAATTACAAGACGCTAAGGCTAATACTAGAATCAACACGATTCGCTTTATTCAACTCAAGCTTAAAGTTCCTAGATTGGTCTTCTACTCTCTTCCAAAGCACATTCTTAGCTTGCAAGGTCCTATCATTCCTTGTATTGTCTTGAGACTTTGACCGCCGCTTTAAAGTCACCGACACTCTCAGAGGGAATGGGAACATTAGTTGGTTGATCTAATTTTTGCATTACTGAACTTGATGTGCAAGGATTCAAGTACTAGAAGGCACATTAGTGTATACTTTAAGACTGTGATTTGAGTTTTTGCAGGCACACTAAAGTTCACTTTCTTAGCACTAACATATCCGAATCGAACTACTTGAAGGCACATTAGTGTTTCCTTTTAAGATCGGCATAGAACGGATTTCGCTTGGCACTAGGCATAGAACAGGCATCACAATTTTGCCTTTTTCACCTAAGGTTAAGGATTTTGGGCATGTGGCAATTACACATTCTCGCAACTCTTGAGATCGCTTTGGCCCGAGGCAAGCAAACCTAATTTCACTATCAAGAGGTTTGTTAATGAAATCCTCTTCGACAATCTCACGGAGACATTCTAGACTATCCTTAAGGTGAGCACAGGATTCATGAAAAGCATGTTCATTATTCCTAAGATGAGGAGGAATATATTTAACTCGTCACAAAGGTATTTGCGCCAAGGGTGACTTTGAGACAACATTCTTATTGAAAACAAGTGGCAGCTTCCCATTTCCCTGACTTCTCAGATTCTCAATTTCCTTTTGTAAAGACGTTATTTTTCGTTGTTTTGGTCACGGGTGACTTTCATTGAATCATATAACTCTTTAAAATGTCGCTTAACTTTTTCATTTTCTTCTAGAAAACTCTCGCTTTCCTTTTGTAAGGCATCAACTAAGTTTTGAAGATGAAAAGTTTGAGAATTCCGAGAATCTAAAGGAGGAGGGATTTGGGAGCCCGCCTATTGTTCGTGGCTTGACCCTTTAATTGAGAGATTTGGGCTTTCAACTTTTTCGATCGCTGTAATCGAGCTTGAATCGCTCATCACGCTTGTTAATTTGAAAAACTCGCATCAAACTCGAGCATCCGACGATGTCTTGATATTTGAAGTTTTAACATTTTCTTTAAGATGTTGATATTTTAGTTGTAAATTAAAATGCTCAACTTCCAGTTTAGAAAAATGTTTAACCAAATTGTCGTGATCATCCAGTTCAATTTTCTCGTTTAGTTTAGAATTAGTTTTTCAAGCTCAATGACACGATCATGGGAGACTTTCGTGGCCAATACAGATAGTTCATGAAATTTGGAAGCATTAATAGAGCAATTTGAAGCAGTGAAAAGATATCTTGAGCAACACATTCAAGAATAAGAGTCCATTTAAGGTATGCAAGTTCTTCCTCTCAATCTCATTATATTTTAGTGCACGCTCATAATCACTAACTTCAACTACCATTGCATCAAATTCCTTTACCATTTCTTTAATATCCGATTTGTCCCCGCTTTAAGACTCTCAAAATGATCTTTTAGTTGTTTAAAGAAAGGCATGACCTCAGCTAAATAACATTCTTTCATTTGCTCAAAACCCCTTTCCCTTCTCGCTATCCCAAATGGGTGTGATCCTTTTCTTACAAGTTTTCTCAAAATCGACAAATAGTTGAAGAATAACATATTGACCGATTAAGGTCTTGCTTTTAGTGGCAATAGTTCTAGGAACTAAATGCATTGGTGTATTTGAGGATACTCACGCTTTAGGAATTTCCTACAAGGGGATTCTTTTCAACAAGATTTTCACCTTTTGCAAGTCCATATCCTTTTTCCAAAACTTGTTGTGGGTCAATGTTTGAGGCTTAAACATGTTCAAGGAAATCCAGCTTTCCTTCTTGTAGTCATGGGGAGTGATAATAATCTTTTTCTTTGCATTTAGGTCATCTAGTTTTTGTTCATCCTTTCCCTAGTGACTTCATCCGATTTCTTATCTTCCTCAGTGCACTCAACGCAACTAGGTTTCTATCTAGGCTTAAGAATTTCATTACCATCATAAAGCACCTTATGAGCATTTCTAGACTTTTTAATTACCTCCGATTCGGTTCCTCAACAAGGGGAATGCTATGCTTATCGCTTAAGACTCGATGTTTTGTGACCATGTGAGCAAATCAATGGTGTTTCCTTGTATGTACAACTTGTTCTCAAGTTTGTTTTTCAAAGTTTTCAGATTAGAAAAATCTCTCAAGAGTTTTGATTCCTTTGCATTAAATTCTTGCTTAAGCATTTTCACATTTTCTTGAAGTTCTTGTTTTTGCTTAGATGTTTTAGAAAGTTTTTCTTGCAAGGAATTTAATTCTTGTTTCAATACTTCTTCTCAAAACTTACTTTTTCTACATGATCACTATACTTGGTTATCCATTTCCTCGCCACGAAAGTGGTCAACTCAAACTTAGCACGTTGTTCATAAATAGCAATTTGTTCTTTATAGGCATTTAGTTCGTAAATAATGGAATCATCAAGGCACATGCAGGTATTCATCACAAACATAGTCATTGTTGACCGCAGAAGATGCATCACTTGGTACAACTTCACTTTCACTTTGTTTCACGTATTGATCATATGGGACAATATTGATATTACCCATATTTTCAATATTTGATTCAATAGTTTCAGCTGATTGTACTTTGTCATGCATCCGTGCACATCAAGATCATCGTGATAGTTTTAATACCTCTCGAGATGAGCTTGTCATGGATGGCCATAGTGATTAGTGAAGAGAGACTTGGGAGAAACCATTGAGAAATGCTAGCCATAAAATTGTGTGTGCCGAGGTCCATCATCCACATCGAAGTCGTATGCATCACAACAACGACTTGAAAGGCATTCGATGATTGTGACCTATCTCCCTAATAGGCCGCCATCCACATCTCAGCATCATAGGTCTTGGCATTGCCCTCAGCAAGAAATAGCAATTCCTCTTCATTCAGAGTAGCACCATTGTCCCGAAGCTTGAGCCACAAAGATCTTCTCTCTCGGTAATCAAGATTCATGGGCGCTTGAGATGTACAGCTTCCTTGCAATGTGTCCTCTCCACCACAGCTTATAACATTTGATGAGCTTAGTTTGACCTTGGTTACCATTCCTTCCTCGATTCTGGTTTCCAACATAACCTCCCACCTCCACCTCGCCCCCGATCATATCCGTCTTTCCTCGTGATCGTTGCACCATATCCTTCCATCTTTAATAGTGGCTTGATTGTGTGGGTTAGATGCGCTCGAGGTTGTTGTTGGTTTGTGGGAGAGTATTCATGTTTTGACTGATGAGAAGAGCTAGTTGATTAATGAAGCTTCCCACGTGAGTATCAAAGATCGCCTTGTTTGTACATAGGATCATGAATGAGTTTGTGATTACCATTACCCAAGGGTATGACTTGTGATGCTTTGGTTGTGATTCCTATGTTTGAGTAGAAAGTCAGAGAGTCATTAGACGAGCTTGTCTCTCCCCGGGTTGGTTTTGAACCGATTGAGAATTAATTTTTCAAACATAGCATGTCTCTCATTCTCAAGGAGGAAGGCATAGAGTTGCTCATAGTTTGTATTCTTCAATCCTTTAGTGAGCTTCACAGCGGTGACAAACTTGTGCCATTCAGGATTCATGTTGTTCACAAATTTTGAGTTCAATCAATGTTAGGCATAGTCATTCCGATGTTCCTCATGTCATTAACTAACTTATGAAATCTCACATAGTACTCATAGACACCTCTCATCCTGGTTTCATCTTGAAATGCTCAAATTGCCATAGAGTTGGGATTCTCTCGCCTTCCATAGTTAATTCAACCTCGAGAGAAGCATCTTAACATTGTCCCAAACCGCCTTTTAGCATCCGGTGTTATGATTGATCGCCTTGTAGATGTCTTTAGGAAGACCTTGAAGAACAAGGTTTGAAGCCCTGATATTTGCATCAAATCTCTTTTATCTTTATCATCAAGCTCATCATACATCTTAGGTCACATTAGCAGCTTAAAGAAAGAGTCCATCTCGCATTAGTATCAAGTATGTCTCTAGTCGCCTCAACTCGATATGGTCCTTCATCAATGGATTTGAGAATGTTGACACCATTTTCCTTTCCAAGGCAATACGGTCTAATTCGTTGAGCCCAAGAGTCGAGTCAGCCTGGCCAAGCATGGGTGGACGAAGTATCCAGCCACCGCTTGAACATCTTCAGCAATAGTGGAGATAACAGTGGGAACGTTGGTAGACATGTTAACAGATTATACGGTATTTTATAACTCTATGATTAAACCGGGAAATGGATTCTTTCACGGATTTTACCAATCAAGAGAAAACCGTAAACAATCACTCAAGACTCTCGATGATAAAATACTAAATCGCTAGAAGATAATGCACTAAGTCGCTAGAAATTAGTTCACTAAGTCGCTAGAAATTAATGCACTAAGTCGCTAACCCTTAATTCGCTACACCCCTAAGTCGCTAGAGTCCCAAGTCGCTAAACAGAAAAACAAGTCGCTAAGTAGTAACTCGCAATGACCAAGTCGCTAACCAAATTTTGGCAGCAATTCGCTACACAAGTCGCTAGAGACACAAGTCTCTAAAGAGCAACTCGCCATCACCAAGTCGCTATTAAAGTCGCTACCGTAGTGGAGAATCCACTACTTGTACTTTAACTCGCTAGGTCTAACTCGCTAGTTCCAACATCAAGTCGCTACAAAATGTGAAGCAAGTCGCTACCAAGAAACTATTCCGTGAGCTAAGTCGCTAGCTTGAAAAACCATATAAACATCACTTTTCAATCCAAAACAACCCAACCAAGATGATTCAAGCTTACCAAATGAAAACCTAAACACTTTGATGATTCTAAACATAAAAGTACAACCAAAATCTAAACTTTAACACTAGAAATCAATCAAATGATGCTAAAACCACTAAACTTTTTCAAACTCAAAAACCACCTAAAACCACTAGAAATCCAAAGATGTGTAAGATATGATCTAACCATGGCTCTTGATACCAATTGTTGGATATAACTTTTCACATACACATCAAACCATAACACAAGGTAGCATATAGATGGAATTCTAGAGAGAGAAAGTTAGAGGTTTAGGAACTTAGTGAGAGAAAGTGAAATTATTATTATTAGCTCCAACTCTCTACCTTGGGAGGTAGAGAGTATTTATAGTCTTATAATAAAAACGCCACACATCGTAATGTGGATCGTGCATACTGGGTAAAGACCTCGTCCATTCCTCCACGGTGTTACTTAACTAAATACTACTTAACTTAAAAATAACTACGACTACGAGCTTTCTAACGATTACATATACTTGAGGTGACCGACTCTTTTAATACACTGAATTTCTAATTCCT
>OU343220.1:284215244-284550013 GCA_910596185.1 Chrysanthemum makinoi | reverse complement strand
ATTTTCTCTATCTTTTTAGTATTTACTAAATTTTTAAATAGTTAAAGTATTAAATAATTAATAAATAGTTAAAAGCATAAAAAATATCTTTTCAGTTTAAAAATTAGTTTTATCATATGTTGAATTTTTCCAAGTTAAAATTTTATTTTTTCCAGGTTTGATTTACTATATTATTATTTAAGGTGTATTTTAAATAATAATTAATTAGTAATAATTAGATAACAAGTGTGAAAAATATATTTTTAGTTTTAAAATTAGTTTTATAATATTTTTAGATTTTAAGAATGTAGCTCAAAATTTTCTAGCCTTATTTCATATTTTCTTTTATTTTAGGTTATTTTTAAATAGTTTTAAATAGTTTTTAATTAATAATAATTAATTGTGGTGATAAAAATAATTTTCTTTTTCAATAATTTTCTTTTATTTTTAGGTTTTCAAAATGTCATTTTTCATATTTTTAGGTATTTTATTTCTTATATCTCATTTTATTTAGTCATTTATCGTGGTTTTTAAAGCGTAAGTTTCACGTTAGATCTTATCGATTGTTGTGCTTTCCATTTTGTATCCAATTCCATTCATATCAATGTTGGTAATTCTCATCAAAACCTTTACTGATCACTATCCTTAGTGATCACTCCTCATCTGGTTAGTTTTGACACACCATTGAGTCTCAGAGTGGGACTTGACGACGGGAATTCATTCTATTCTCCGGGACTTCATTGTATTTGTGTTTTGCGTTTTAAGTCTATTACGGTTAGCCATTCACAAGTGGCTAGCTTGTGTGATTAGACTTGGTTTTACAGATCAAATTTTGGCGCCTTGCGGGGAGGCTTTAGCGTGTGTTTAGCCATTTCGGACCCATTCTTGCACATAACCCATCATTTGTAAAAAGTTTTTTGTAAAGTTATAAAATATCAAAAAGTTCATTAGCACTTTTCCTAAAGTGTTAAAAACACACCAAAAATATAAAACAACAAAACAATGAGAGCGTTTTCTATCTTATATTGTCTTTAAGGTGATTCTTAAACGATACGATTTGGTTAAACGAGGCGACTCCAAAATATTGTCAAAGTTTTTTAAACCATCGCATATCCATACCTCGTCTTTTGGTGGTACTTAATATATACATAAAATCAACCACGCAAATCAAAGCGGTACACCTACCTGTGGGGGTGTGACCATAATAAGTTCAGAACATGGATTTAAAACTTGCCTTTGTGTCCTTGTGATTTGGTGTACCTTTTCAAAGCCCATTTCATTTGTGATTATTGGTTAAAGTTCACTTGTCGTTTTGCCTCGCATTTGTTTTGAAAATTGATTTTTTATACTTAGTGCATGCGCACTCGTTCTTCCAGTTCTACAAGTCCACTTTCAGAACTTGGAAAGATTCCTCGTGAGCGTAGAGGGCGTTGGCTCCTTCGGCCGTGGCGAGGCGTCTACCACCACCACCCTGTGTCGAAAATGGCGGAAGACAAACCGTAAATGAAGCTTCTCCAAGCACCCATCGAGGGTTCTGAGGAGATGCTATTGTTGTCCCGACCATGCGTGGTCGACACTTTGAGCTCAAAACGGGTTTGCTTAATCTAGTAACAAGCCAATTCTATGGTTTTAGCGGGATGATCCTCATGCACGCATTGATGGTTTAACAAGATTGCATCTACCATCAAATACAAGAATGTCCCACATAAAGCTATCAAGCTTCACGATCCCATTTCTAGAGGACAAGCGGGGTGGCTTGAGAAACAACCCCTCGTTCTATTGAGACATGGGAAGATCTAGTCACCAAGTTAAGTTAACGAGTTCTATCCTCCATCCCGAACCACAAGTCTTAAGAATGAGATAATGAAATTTTCTGAGATTGATGAATCATTAGGGGAGGCATGGGATGAATTACAAAGTTGCTGCAAGTGTCGCATCATGGTTTTACCGAGTTAATGCAAATGGATACTTTCTATAATGGTCTCAACCAGACTAATCAAGACACTTTGAATGCCTCCGCGAGGAGGTAATTTCTGAGCAAGACTACCAAAGAAGCCTTGCAAATCATTGAGAACAAGTCTCAGGTCCGCCCTTTCCGAGTAGAAACATGAGGTCTCATGCTGGACCTTCTTCTTCTTCATCTCCCGTGAGTACATCTATCACCGATGCTAAGATTGACAAACTCACAGATATTGTTCAAGCTTTGGTTCTTGCTAACCAAAGAAAGTGACCTTCACTCAGACACCAACACATGGTGAAGTGAAGAAAGTTGAGAGTTGTGTTACTTGTGGTGGTCCTCATGCATACTACAACTGTACTGCCACCGATGGCGATCCATTTGAAGCCAATGCTCTAGCCGGTAGTTCACATCAAGGAGGTAATCAATACCGTCCTCAAAATGAACCACACTACTGTGCTAACACTAATCAGGCCACCCGGTTTTAACGGAGAATCATAACATGCAAAACCGGAATCAGAACCAACCTAGAATGCACCAAGGTTACCAAAACCAAGGTAATTTCTATCCTGCACCAAATCAAGGTTTCCAACATCAAGGGAACCTTCATCAAAACAACTTCCGAGGAATCAATTTCATGGGAATATGAATCCTAATCAAGGAAATTTTCAAAACCAAGGCCTTATTCCTAACATTAGAGGCGAGAATTTTCCCTAATCTACCTCCACGCCATTGTTCCAAGCGGACCATCATCGATGAGTTGTTGAAGCAATTCATGAAGTCCCAAGATGAAATGAACGAGGTTGTTGGTGGTCAGATTCGATCTTAAGAGTCTTTAAATGATCAACCCTCGGGCTCAGGAAAACTTCCTAGCAACACGATCGCTAACCCGAGGCGATGCTAAAGGCGATCACAACCCGAAGTGGTGTTTCATACAATGGACCCACTATTCCTCGCCTCTTCTTCTTCTCTCCCGAAGGTAGTGGAAAGTGAACCTAGTACACACAATGGACCTACGACTCCAATGCCTCCTCCTCCACTAGGAGAAATGAGTCAAGTTACCAAGGATACAACGGACAAGGTGCATTATTCAAGCCCGCGAAGTACCGCACACGTCGCGGTAGTCAACCTCAAGTTGTCCGAAACCCAAATCAAATCCGAGGAGTTGTTTTGAACCTCCTGTAGCTCCCGTTGAGAATCAAATCAGATCTTCTATTCCCTTACCCATCACGTTTGAATGAGCAAAAGCTCAGGTAGAAAAGCTAGTCATCAAATGGACAAATTTTTCCAAATTTTCCAAGAGTTACATTTGACATAAGCTTTGCGGATGCTATCATGCTGATGCCCAAGTTTGCATCAACTCTCAAACACATGTTGAGAAATAAGGAAAAGCTGTGGGCAAAACTCCTCTTAGCGAAGCTGCTCAGCTGATTATGCGAAAAACTTCCAGAAAAGCTTGGAGATCTGGAAAATTTCTCTTACCT
This sequence comes from Chrysanthemum makinoi, assembly GCA_910596185.1. Classification (NCBI taxonomy): domain Eukaryota; kingdom Viridiplantae; phylum Streptophyta; class Magnoliopsida; order Asterales; family Asteraceae; genus Chrysanthemum; species Chrysanthemum makinoi. Next base: position 284,546,593 of record OU343220.1, on the reverse strand, counting down.
TGTGTATTTCGGGAATGGTTGAATGCTTTGCCCTAGCAGATCTTGGTTGCAAGCATCAGCTGATGCCTTATTCGATGTGGAAGAAACTTTCTCTTAGGAACTTACTACATGCATGACTCTCGAGCTTGCAATCGTTCCATATCCGTCCTCTTGGCATTGCGAGGCGTTATTGAAAGTAGGAAAGTTCCATTTCCCAGGCGACCGTGGTTGTTGATTTTGATGCGATCATCGGGTTCCTCTCATTGTTGGTCGAGGATTCACGAGAGCGGGCCGTGCTCTCATAGATGTATTTGAGCAGGAAATCACATTACGTGTTGGTAATGAAGCTGTAACCTTCAACCTTGATCAAACTTCGAGGTACTCCGCAAACTATGATTCGAATCGGTTAGCGAATAGATATCATTGATGTTTACTCTTGAAGAGTACTCTCAAGAAGTTCTTGGTTATTCTCATAATTACGTGAGTGGGGATCCACCACATCTTCTCAACCTATCATAGCCAATTCTACCCCTTCTATCACTCCTTTTGAGGGAAGAGACTTCATCTTGGAAGAGATTGAAGCGTACTTGGCTAGTGATTACATTCCGTGGGAAATTGATCACGCTCCAATTGACATTGAGGGGGACATACTTCTTATTGAAAAGTTGCTTAATGATGATCCATCATCACCCCTCACCTAGTGATTCAATTCAGATGAGATTAATCTAGAGGAGATATTCTTCTAAAGTTGTTAAATCGGGGCCTTCTCCTCCTCTCCCTCCCGTCAAACTTCATAACAAGGAAGTCAAGTCGGTTGAAAAAGCGAAGAATTTCACGAGGTTGAGCTTAAGGACTTACTCTCATCTCAGTATGCATTTCTTGAAGGTGATGATAATTACTGTCATTGTTGCCGATTTGAGTAAGGATGAAAAATTTGCTCTCATAAAGATTTTGAAGTCACACAAGCAAGCAATTGCTTGGAAACTCTCCGACATTAAGGGTATCAACCACGAGTTCTACTCATAAAATCTTGATGGAGGATGACTTTAAACCAGCGAGTTCAACATCGAGAGAAGAGTGAATCCAAAATCCATGATTTATCAAACAAGAGGTTATCAAACTTCTTGATGCGGGATTGATTTACCCGATCTCAATAGTCCTTGGGTCGCCCAATTCATTTGTGTTCGAAAAGGGTGGCATAGCTGTTGTCACAAATGAAGATAACGAGTTAATTACAACTGGTGGTACGGGATGGCGTGTTTGTATTGACTATCGTAAGTTAAATGGCGCCAGTAAGACCATTTTCCTCTACCCTTCATGGACCGATGCTTGAAGATTAGCGGGAATGAATACTATTGCTTCCTTGATGGTTTCTCGGTTATTTCAGATCCTATTGATCCAGGATCAAGAAGACCACATTCACACCCATATCGGAACTTTTGCCTTGGCGTGTGCTTTACGTAACAATGCCTTACGTTCCAACGATGTATGATGGCCATGCAGTGGGGAAACAATGGAGGTGTTTATGGATGACTTCTCAGTCATTGGGGATTCGTTTCAAACATGCCTCTCCCATTTAGATAAAATGCTTCAAAGGTGTGAACACAATCTTTGTCTAAATTGGGAGAAAAGCCACTTTATGGTCAAAGAAGGCATAGTCCTTGGCCATCAGATTTCAAAGAATGGGATTGAGGTTGATAGAGCAAAAGTTGATGTTATTGGCTAAATGCCTCATCCTACTACCGTCAAAGGTATTAGGAGTTTTTAGGTCATGCGGTTTCTATCGTGATTCATACAAGATTTTCCAAAATCGCAGGCCTATGACCCATCTTCTTGAAAAGGATGCTCCTTTTATCTTCTCACCAGAGTGCATCAAAGCTTTTGAAACATTGAAGAAAAACTGCGAAGCACCATTCTCGTTGCTCCCGTGGGGTTTACCCTTTAATGTGATGCAAGTGATTTTGCTATCGGGCGGTCTTAGAACGCGTAGAAACAAGCATTTTCAGCCTATCCACTACGCAAGTAAAACTATGACTGAAGCTCAAACTCATTACACTACCACTGAAAAAGAGCTATTAGCCGTGGTGTATGCATTTGAGTTTAAATGATACTTAATCTTGACCAAATGCGTAGTGTATACGGATCATTCGGCTCTCAAATATCTCTTTGCAAAACAAGATGCAAAGCTGAGATTGCTCCGTTGGATTCTCCTCTCCCGAGAATTTGATATCATTATACGTGATAAAAAGGAGTGAGAATCTAGCTGCGATCATCTGTCCAGTTAGAAACCTCACCAAGATGTTTGAGAAAAAGGAAATAAATGAAACATTTCCTCTCGAGACACTCAATGCGGTTTCTTTTCGTGGAAACTCCACCACCCCATGGTTTCGACTACGCCAAATTACCATGCGGGTAACTTCATAGTGAAAGGAATGTCGACCCAGCAGAAGAACAAATTCTTCAAGGATGTTAAACATTATTTTGGGACGCCCCTACTTATTCAAAATCGTGCGAGATCAAGTCATCCAGCGGTGTATTTATGGACAGGAAGCTTTGACATTTTCTCACAGCTTGCCATGCTAGACAGGACATCATAGTCCAAACTACGCCAAAGGTGTTTGATTCCGGGTTTTATTGGCCCACAATCTATAAGGATGCCTACGATTTTGTCAAAACTGTGGCGCTTGTCAGCGTCATGGAAATATATCTCAAAGAAATGAAATGCCACAAAATGCCATTCAAGTTTGTGAGATATTTGACATCTGGGTATCGACTTTATGGGGCCATTTCCTTCGTCTCGCGAAACAAGTACATACTCGTGGTACATTGACTATTTGTCAAAATGGGTTGAAGCAAAAGCTTTACCCACCAATGATGCCCGAGTGGTTGTGAAATTTTTGAAATCTCTTTTTGCCAGTTTGGAGCTCAAGGCGATAATCGAGTGATCGTGGTACTTTTTGCAATGACCAATTTGATCGTGTCATGCAAAAGTATGGTACCTACACGTCTCTCTCACGCCACCCCCAACAAGTGGGGGTGGAAGTTTCAAACGTGGTATTAAAAGAATCCTTGAAGGGACGATGGCGAAAACGTGCATCACGGTCGGATAAGCTAGATGGCGCACTCTGGGCCTTCCGTGCGGCTTACAAAACACCCGTGTGTCCTTACAAGCTAGTGTGGAAGGCATGTCATCTTCGATTGAGTTAGAGCACAAGGCATCTTGGGCCTTAAATGCCAATTCGATATCAGACGGTGGTGATCATAGAAAAGTTCAAATGAATGAATTAAATGAACTTCGTGATCAAGCATACGAGAACTCTTTGATCTATAAAAAAAAGACAAAGAAGATTCTGGACTCTAAAATCAAGAACCGCGTTTTCAGCGTTGGTGATCGAGTCCTTCTTTTCAATTCAAGATTGAAGATTTTCTCGGGAAAGCTCAAGTCCCGTTAGTGCGGTCCATTCACCATTGCTAAGGTTTATCCTTATGGTACCGTTGAGTTATCTCAACCCGATGGTTCTAATTTTAAAGTGAATGGTCATCGAGTGAAGCATTATTTTGGAGAGGACATTCCTCTGTGTTGGTCCGATTACAAACATTCCCATGAACCAATGAATGCGGTCGAGGTCAAGCTAATGACTTCGGTAATCAAAACATTAGCACACACCATATGGGTTTTCACCCATATTTACGTCTTCTTTCTCTTTTCTACCACCTTAGTGTGGGGAGTTGCCCACACATTTGTATATAAGATCTCAAAAAAAAAAATCTTTCCAAATAAGGCCGTAGTATTTCCCTTTACGTTCTTAGTTTCGGCATAACCGCCGGTACTTTGAATATTGAGGGCAATATTCATTTCTAAGTGTGGGGGGGGAATTCTCACGAATTTTATCATATTTATCCACCAATTCCCGTTGGCCAAATTTTTTTACGTTTGGAGTAAGTGTTCTACACTTTCGACTGGTTATCGATCGCCATGTCCTAATAGACAAAAAGGATTGGCTAATCCAGGAGCAAGCGGCTCTTGGTAAAGATTTCTCAAATCCGTTTATATGGCTTGCAATTTGCCCAAAATTGTATGGTTCTCAACTCACCATGTCCTAAAAAGCAAAGAGTTGGCTAGCCAAGGGTTATGGCTTGTGGTAAAGCGGTGGAAAAACCATAATTGGTATTGACTCACCAAAGATAATTACGATAATTTATCTAAGAGTTGGCTAGTCGGAAGCAAGCGGCTTACGGTAAAGACACATCAAATCCGTTATATGGTTTATGATTTGCCAATAAATCGGATGGTTATCGATTGTACCATAGTTCTTACTTGAGCTGAAACATTTGGCTACTCCAGAAGTGATGGCTTTTGGTAAAGAGTTTTAAAATCCATTAAAGATCTAAATCATTGCTAGGGACTAGCAATATCTGATAATGGGGATTGATGAGTGTCTACAAATACTCATCATTTTGTATAGTCTAAAGCGCAAAATCATCTGAAAACACTTCAGAAACACATCAAAATGATCAAAATATCACAAATCAGTGTTTTATGTGTTTTAAATGCAAAAATACCAAAATCAGGATGAAAAATGATTCAAGTTTGCAAAATTGGCAGTTTTAGTCCCCCAAGTTTCAAAAGTTGTCAAATCTAGTCACTGGAATTCAAAAATGTGGAATTTTATCATTCAAGGCCCCTGAAGTATTCTAAGTTGTTAAAAATGGTCCTTGAATAATTCTTTGGTCAAATGTGAGAAAAGGTCCCTAAAGTTTGAAAATTTGCAAAATTAGTCCTTGGACTTATAAAAAAGGAATTTTATGCAAAAAGGGTCCTTGTACTATCAATGTTTGTCAAGTTTGGTCCTTGTGATAAGTTTGGAAATGTGGCATTTTCGGTCCTTTATCTTTGGTTGAATTGCATTTTTGGTCCTTGTGTGCTAGCTAAACCAAACGGACACCCTTTGATATTATATCAAACCCAAAACAAGCACAAGCCCAAATCAATATCAATCCAACCAGCCCAATCCCGCTTGACCCTTGACCCCAGGTCAAATGTAATTGTGAACCCAGCCATAACCTATTTTGGACCCCGTTTAATATTAATCCCTCGGTCCTTGAAGTCAAATGGCGGATATACATATCATGTTCATCTCTCACACAACCACTGAAACACAGAAACCAGGCGGTTTCCACTTTTTCAACCTCACTCTCCATACCTTGTCCCCTCCACCTCCACTAACACCCAAAAATCCTTAATTGATTGAAACCAAACCCATTAAAGCTCAAACACTGCTAAAAGAAGAATTTGGCCAAAAATCCACTTGGACGGTTTTGATGCATTTCAATGATCCAATGGCTCAGATATGGTGGGAAACAATCGAAGTCATCAGGAGTAATAAAAGTCTATAAAAGAAGGATGAGAGGCATTGTATGAATCTATCTAGCATAACTTAGTTTTCCTTAATGTCGTTTTAGCTTAACTTAAAATTTCAGTGTATGTTTTAAATTTCAAGCTTTGTATTTCAACTCTTCAATGTATTATTAAACTTTTGCAAGAATCAATTTAAAGTTTTAAGCTTAATTTCAAGTTTATGCTGTTTTCATTTCAAAATCTCAATATGTGCTAATGTTTTTATTTGTTGTTTGTATGGGTGATATAATACACATAAGCTCCCATAAAGCTTATTCAAGCTTTTAGAAACACTAAAATTCAGTTTAGAAGCAAAAATAGAAAATCACCAAAAATACAAAATAATTAGTGAAAAATCAAAAATTCCATGGAGGTGATATACAATTTGGGCGAGGGTAAATTTGGATGGCCTTGGGTTAGAAGCTTAGTGGTAAGCTAATAGGGGTGTTCATTGGTCCTTGTTCTCAGTTTTGAGCTTGGAAGCAATTGTAAGCACTTTTGATCATTTTGGCATTTCACTATTGTAGTTGTTCATTAGCTTAAAATTCTGTTTCTTTGTGTTATTAAGTCTTAGTTAAGTGTAATTAATCATTAAAACCAGTGGGTTGGTTCTTTTTTTAAATTAGTAGTTAGCAAAAAGTTCAATTTGGCCAGTTAAAATAGCTAAGTCTCAATTCTTAGTGTTATGTTGCTATTACTGTTGGTTTAAGCTTATTTGGTCTTATTTAATGATTACATAAAGTCTGAAATCAGTTTTATGGTTTAAAATTGTGATTTGCTTTGAAAAAATCACCATAACTGATGAAGTAAAGGTGTTTGGACTAGCTTGTTATTCTGTCTTAAAAGGTTGTTTGAATGATTGCTAGTTATTGATTTGTATCACACTTGGTCTAATAACTCATATCAGTCAAGAAAACCTATCCTTGTTTCATCAAAAGTCAAAATATGGTTAATCATGTCTTATGTGCTCCTTTGTTGGATTTTTATGATACATGATCATGAATTTGTGTTTACAAGTTGTTAATCTTGCTCAAATCATCTCTTTATATACCTTAAAACATCACATTCAGTGCTCAAGATCAGTTCAAAGTTCATATTAGTCAACTCTTTTGGTTTTGATAAAAAGTCAAATTGTCACTTGGTCGTTTTTGAATAAACTTTAGGATTTCATTGGGTGTTTAATAGTAAGTTTTAGCTTAAAAGCTCTTAGGGGTATTAAAGTTCAGTTGCTAAACAAAAATAGAAAAATAGTAGTTCACTTCTCATCAGCTTTTTAAGTGCTTTTTAACTTGCTTCTTTTGAGTCCATTGTCTGAAACCATGCTCTGTGCACAGTTGGGAGGTCCAAATTGATAAGCTCACCCAGAGCTTAATTGTTGGTCTTAGCCTGTTATCTTTGGTTCTTTGGATAGCCAACCTAGCTATCTTGAGGTTCCAAGTTTACTTTTTCAATTACTAGCTTGTTTACTAAGGCTGCTAGTGGTTTTGTTTACATCTAATACTGGTTGATCTTGAGTCAGCTCAAGCTGGCGGTGATTTGGTGTCATCTTCATAAGCTCACCAAAAGCTCTATAGTTGTCCATAGATTTTGATCTTTGGCTTTTTGGAAAGCCAACCAAGCCATCTTGAAGTCTCAAGCTTGGTTTTCATTTTCTAGCTTGTTTGCTAGGCTGCAATAATAAGCCACAACTTTGTCCCATGTTTAGTTCATCAATTTAGTCAAAGTGCTTATTGTCTTTTTCCTAGCTTTTCAGTGTGCTTATCTTTGTCTATTAGCTTCATTTGAGTAGCATTAGCCTACTTGCATCTTATTTTGGCTTTTGTTTTAGTTTGGTGGGCTTGTTTGAGCTTATTTCTCCAAAATAAGCTCATTAAATAACTGTTGGCTCATAAGCTTCTTAAATAGCTTATTTTAGTTTTGTAAAATTTTTGTCTTTGTTAAAGTTTCATAATATCAGTAATTAAGTAGTTTCAAAAGAAAATCCAGAGAAAAATCTCAATTTAAAAATCAGTGATAGTGTTTATTTAATATTTCTTAGCTTTTTGAATTTTCTTTTTAGCTTATTAATAAGCAAATCTTGTTTTTTCACTTTTGTTAGTTTTCTGTCATCATATAATATTTTTAGAAAAAGTTTCATATTTTTCTCTATCTTTTTAGTATTTACTAGAATTTTAAATAGTTAAAAGTATTAAATAATTAGTAATAAATAGTTAAAAAGCATAAAAATATCTTTTCAGTTTTAAAATTAGTTTTATCATATTTTAGATTTTTCCAAGTTAAAATTTTATTTTTTCCAGGTTTATTTGATATTTTCTATTATTTAAGTGTATTTTAAATAATAATTAATTAGTAATAATTAGATAAAAAGTGTGAAAAATATATTTTTAGTTTTAAAATTAGTTTTATAATATTTTAGATTTTTCTGAATCATAACTTTATTTTTCTAGCCTTATTTCATATTTTCTTTTATTTTAGGTTATTTTTAAATAGTTTAAAATAGTTTTTAATTAATAATAATTAATTAAATAGTGATAAAAATAATTTTCTTTTTCTAATAATTTTCTTTTATTTTTAGGTTTTCAAAAATGTCATTTTCATATTTTTAGGTATTTTATTTCTTAGATCTCATTTTTTATTTAGTGCGTATACGTAGTTTTTAAACGTAAGTTTTACGTTCGTCTTATCTGATTGTTGTGCTTTCCATTTTTGTATCCAATTCCATTCATATCAATCAGTAGTGTAATTTCTCATCCAAAACCTTTACTGATCACTATCCTTAGTGATCACTCTATCATCTGAATTAGTTTTGACACACCATTGAGTCTCCGTGGGACTTAACGACCCGAGAATTCATTCTATTCTCCAGGACTTCATTGTATTTGTGTTTTAAGTAGTTTTAAGTCTATTACGGTTAGCCATTCACAAGTGGCTAGCTTGTGTGATTAGACTTGACTGGTTTAGCACAGATCAGGTATCCTAATATATCCTTTGCCACTTTTGAGTATCATGATACCCTCATCGCATTTGATGGTTGCCTTGGCGGTGGCCAGAAAAGGTGTTCCAAGAATGAGTGGCATGTTTCTATCTTCCTCAATGTCTATGATCATGAAGTCCACCGGATAGACAATATTGGCCACCTCAATTAAGACATCCTCCGCTATTCCTATGGGATAAACATATGTGTGATTTGCTAAGGAAAGTCTAAGATTGGTCTTGGTTGGCTCCTCCTTAGTCAACTTATTATAGACTGATAGCGACATTATGTTTATCCGGATCCCTGATCGGCTAGGGCATTTATATTCTCAAAGTCGCCTATGCTACATGGTATTACGAAGTTCCTTGAGATTTCTCGTTTTTTAGTTACTGGTTTACTCAGAACCAACTCATACATAGGTCCCATAGGCATGGTGTCATATTCTTCTTTTTTTATTTCGCCTACGAGGGCTTTCCTAAGAACCTCATTGTACCTAAATTTGTTTACTTGGTTAACAATTGTTTTCTTATTGATCTCATGCTTAAGGTAGTATTCATTGATCTCGGGTTCATTATTAGTCTCGGCCTCATCCTTTTCCTTACTATCCTTGCTGCTCTCAGCCTCCTTCTTCTCAACTACTCCACCCTCATCAGAAACAATAGAAATGGCGTTAACAAACGAAGTGGGGGGAGGGTGATCATCGTTTCTAACTAACACCTTCTCGGGAACCTTCGTTTTAGTGTACTCTTTCACCAAGTTCATCATTTCCGTCATTTTTGCCTGCATTTCTTCCCTTTGCCTATAAACCTCTTCTTCAAATTTGGCTAATCTTTCCAAATGGGCTGCCATGTACTCTCTCATTTGTGCCTTGAAGCTTGGTGAGAGTGGAATTGGAGAGGTAAAACGAAAGCGTTGTGGGTGGGATTTTGCTCTCGGCTTGGTGATTCAGAGAGGTGTTGGGTGGTTGGCGGAGTTAATGGGTTAACGATGTTAGAGGGATTGGTCAGGTACTCTCTTTGCCTCTCAATTAGATAGTCGTTCCTTCTTTCAAGAGCACTCATTTGCTCTTCAGTAATGTTGGAAGGCTCATGAGGAATTGATACGGCATTAACCATTCTCACGGGAGTTTCATGGGATTCACTCCAATTTTCGTACCTTTGATTGGCAAGCTCTTCTATTATATCCCATGATTCTTCTGCGTTGAAATCATTGAGCCTTCCACCAGCCGCCCAATTAATGGATCGCTTGGTGAGGAAATTGGTATGATCGTAAAAGATTTGGACTTGAATCCAAAGATCAATGCCGTGATGAGGGACTTTATGGAGCAAGTCCTTGAATCGAGTCCATGCCTCGTAGAGAGATTCGCCTTGATGTTGTTGGAACGTCAAGATGTCCTTCCTAAGTTTGGTAGTTCTCCCCGGTGGGAAAAATTGGGCAAGGAAACGAATGGTGAAATCATCCCAACTTGAAATAGATCCGGTGGAAAGTCGCTCAAGCCAATTACTAGCTTGGTCACTTAGAGAGAATTAGAAGAGAGCGCCTTAGTAGCGTGGTCTCCCGTGTGGTAGCATCAAGGTCGATGGAATCAACGATTTTAAGGAAATCCTTGAGATGTTGATTAGGATCTTCGGAACGAAGTCCATGGAATGCACATCCATTTTGCACCAACCGGATGGTGTCGGATCGCAAGGCTGTAGTTTGAGCTTGATCGGGGAGCTCAACAGTGTTCCTATAGCCTTGGTGGCTTGGTCTAGAGTATTCACCAAGAGTACAGCCTCTTGGCGGGTCAATGATTGGTGGGTCGATGAGTGGTGGTGGGTTATCACCTTCCATGATGAAAAGTGATGGGATTACTAACAAAGTCACGAAGAAGGGGGATAGACTACGAGGAAGCTAAAAAAGAGAAAAAAAAAAACTTACTTGATAGGAATCAAGCAAGGGAACCTAAATGAGATAAAAATATTACTAGCTATTTTATTCCCCGGCAGCGGCGCCAAAAACTTGATGCGCGTATAACGCGTTCGGGGTTAAAGGAACTTCCTTTTAGATCGAGCAAGTTTTCAACACCACTGGCGTTGAACCTAATCGTTGTAGTTAGGGGTGTCAAATGGGTGCGACCGACCCGACCGAACCGACCGAACCGATAAGGCCTTATAGGGTCGGGTTGATTCGGGTCCAACTTAGCTTATCGGGTTTATCAGTCAACCGATAAACCCGATAACCTTATAGAGGTCGGGTTAGGGTCCGGGTTGATTCGGGTCCATAGCCTTATACCGGAATGCATAGCCTTATAACCACGACCGACCCGACCGGACCCGATTAGACCGAACCCGATAACCCGATTTCTTATAGGGTCGGGTTGCGGGTTATATTTCTAAAGGTGAAAACCCGATTCAACCCGACCCGATAGAGGCTTATCGGGTCGGGTTGACCCGATTGACACCCCTAGTTGTAGTGTAGTATTGGGTAAGCCTCGGGTATTTATATCGTTCTCTAGGGGAATAGGAATGCTAGTGAGAAGTGTACTACGATAAGGTTGAGGTTGAGGAAGATTATTTTTTATATTTTTTTATAATTTTTATAAAGCTAAGGGTAAAATCTTGGGGTTTGGATTTGGGAGTTTGGTACTTCTACCGATTACTATACTATCTAATTATCTAAACTAATGGGTAGTCTTATGTCTATTGATGTGTGCTCGTATGAGGATTAAAACTATGTCTACCTAGATACTATTACTCCCTAGTTATCTTTTATTGGTGGTTGAATTGTCATGTCCTTATTCTTAACACGTTGTGTTTTCTAAGGTCGTAGGGTATGCTTTTATCCCTAACTCTTTGAGACTACCTTAAGGTTATTGCCTACGAAATCTCTAGGATTCATAAACTAACACTAAGGTTATCTTTGGATGTTTAGCCTACAATTCTACTAAGAGATTTATAAACTAAGGTTCACAAAGATTACTCAAGCATTGAAAACACAACGATGGCCTAATGCACTCCTAAGCCAATTACAATTAAGATAAGAGACAACCAATCAATAATTAATAACTAGGTTTCATATATCTAAGCAAACACACAAGAAATTTAGCCGGACATGTTAAACACGCAAGCATACACACATACAATCGAATACATAATGAAATCAATGAAGTAAATTACTTATTTTGATGTAAAATAGGGTATGAGAACCCTAAGATACTGTCCAAACCAGACTATAATCATTTTAGGTTTTTACTCCACAAGTCTACTTCTAAAATTCTGAAAATTTGATTTCTATATATAATTTTACATTTGCGACGGCGTCACCTTATAGTTGGGACGCCGTCAGATCGTCGTCATTAGGGTTTCGTCTTGGCCAAGTCATCATTGGGACGGCGTCACGTTGTGGTTGTAACACCGTCAGTCTTCAGGCTTGATGGCGTCGTGCGAATCGGATCTAGGTAGTGCGAGAAGAAAAGTCTTTGTGACGCCCTTACTCTTCAAAGCTGGCGCCGTCAGTGTAAATTAACAAAAAGTCTCTTGAGTCGTCGCATAAATTTAATTACGTAGAGAGGGGGCGGCGTCACCCTTGGATTGTGACGCCGTCAGCTTCAATTCCAGCAGCTTGAGAGTCTTTGATCTTGACTTAGCCATTTTCTTCATATATTCACTCTTTTTCGTCCAAATATGCATCATTCCAGCATTTTGCTTCCAAGAGACCTAAAAAGGGAAAAGGAACGAAATAAAGCAGTAACGGATATAAAAGTGGGCGATTAAGGGCTTAAATGACCCCTTAAAAGTGTACATTTTAAATCCTTATCACTTGTGAAAAAATAAATGTCGAATACGAATGGAAACCACCTCATTATGTTACTTGCAAGACATTTTGTCATGCGTCAGAAGCTTGTCCTTTGATCGTGAAAGAGATTCCTAAGAAAAATGTGGAGGTTCAAGACGATGGTACCAAGTGGTCAAGAGTCGAAACAAAGGGAAGAAACCGAATGACATGTATTTCGCGATGAAACCAAAGCCTAATCTTGCATTTAGGCAAGTACCATACAATCAGGGAACATGGAAACGTAAGAATGATGCAAAAACTTCCGCATCTAATCCATTCTCAGTGTTGGCAAATGAAGGTCCTAGTGGTGTGCATGATGAAATAATGCTAGAACAGTAGGTAGTATACAACAACCTAAAGTGGGTGAACAAGATGATGATGATGATGAAATAGAGAATGTCTATGATGAGACAAATGTTACTGAGGTGGTTGATAAGTCGACACCAACAGCATCGGGGGCAAGCACACTCATTGAGAAAGTTCCCAATGTATAGTATCGTTGCATGGAACATCAGGGGATTGAACCGCACCCCTAAACAAAATAAGGTTCGTCAAGTTATTAGTGATAATAACCTTGTTGTGTGCACTATTTTTGAGTCTCATGTAGATATTGGGAAACTAGAGAAAGTATGTTCTAAAGTATGTGCTAGATGGAAGTGGCTATCGAATGGTAGTGTTTGTTTGAAAGGTACTCGAATTTTACTAGGATGGAATGATGACTATGTTGACTTCATGACCTTGTCATGTACCAACCAAGCTGTTCATGCCCAAATAATGCTAAAATCTGATCAAAAGGCGCTATACTGTACGTTCGTGTATGCTGCTAATTCGTATGTTACTCGTATAGATCTTTGGCAAAGCTTATGTGAGCACAAGCAATTTGTGCATGATAGTCCATGGATCATTATGGGTGATTTCAACTTAGCCCTTTTCATTGAAGATATGTATTATGAATCATTTGATGTCAACATATCCATGAGAGAGTTTAATGATTGTGTTAATAACATCAAGGTAAAACGATGTTAATATGCATTTTACTTGGAATCAAAAACCAAATGCGGAAGTTGGAATTTTAAAGAAGATTGACCGCGTAATGTGCAACACGAGCTTCACAATAGAGTGTCCAGTATCTTATGCTATCTTTCAACCATATCATATATCCAATCATTCCCCGGCGGTATTAAAAATCAGGAAGGTGACCAAAGACAAACCTAAACCATTTAAATTCTTCAACTTTCTTGTTTATAAACACCTTTTATGAACTTGGTTGTGGAAAATTGTTGTTTGAATTTTCAAGGTCATAATATGTTTAAGTTTGTCAAGAAAATGCGCTACTTGAAAAAGCCTCTTCGAAAACTCCTGAGTGATCAAGGAAATATTCATGATCGTGTAGTTATACTTTGACAAGGTTCAAAAAGAGCTATCTAAAATCCCATCTTCAACAGCCCTTCATGATGAAGAAGTGCCTTACTTTACTGCCTATACACAAGTTGTGCTAGATGAAGAGCGGTTTTTGAAGCAAAGGGCAAAGATAGATTGGCTTCATGAGGGGAATTCTAATACATCCTATTTCCACCGATCTATCAAGGCTAGAGTAAGTAGAAGTCGAATTGATTATTTCATGAGCCATGATAATATCATCTATGAAGGAAGTAATGTTCTTAAAGTATTTGTTGATTATATGGAATTCCTTGGTGTTGAGAGCCTTTTTACGCCTCTTAATGTGCATGGGATGTTTTCGAAAAATTTAAGTGCTGAAAGAGTTGGTCATATTATTAGTAAGCTCTCTAATAACAAAATTAAAGATGATATGTTTTCTATATGTAATGATAGAGCCCCGGGCCTAGATGGTTTTACTTCGGTTTTCTTTAAAAAGGCTTGGGGGTCGTGGGAAATGACGTTTGCAATGTTGTTCGAGATTTCTTCTCTAATGGGTGTATTCTACAAGAAATTAACCATAAAATCTTAACCTTGCTGCCTAAGGTATCTTTTGCTTCTCGAGTTAACGACTATCGTCCAATCTCGTGTTGCAATGTCATTTATAAATGCATGAGCAAAATCATTATGAATCGAATCAAATGTGGCCTGACATTGTTATAAATAATCAGTCGGCATTTATTCCGGGTCGTAGTATCTCGGATAACATTCTTCTAACTCAAGAGTTAATGCACAATTACCGCTTGAATAGAAGCCCGCCGAGATGTGATCCAAAAAGCGTACGACATGGTTAGTTAGATGTTTTTGAAGAATATTTTACATGGATTCAAGTTTCATGATAGAATGATTAATTGGATTATGGCGTGCGTTTCTAGTATGTCATTCTCTATCAATGTGAATGGTGACTTGCATGGGTACTTCAAAGGAAAATGTGGGTTGCGTCAAAGAGACCCAATGTCCTCATATTTTTTTACCTTAGTGATGAAGATTCTTACACGTATTTTGAAACGAAGGGTTCGTGATAATGACAAGTCCGTGTATCATAACAAGTGTAGCAAACAAAATATTATCAATATTTGTTTTGCAGATGAATTGATCATGTTTGCTCATGGCAACATTGATTCAGCGAGAGTTCTTATGGAAGCGTTAGATGAGTTCAAAGGTGTTTTCGGAGCTGGTCCCTAGCATCCCAAAAAGCACAATCTTTTTTTGTAACGTTCTTGGTAGTGTGAAATCATCAATTCTTCAGCTTATGCCTTTTGAGGAAGGAGTGCTTCCTATTAAGTATTTAAGGGTTACCTTAATCTCATCTAGACTCCTCTACAAGGATTGTAAAGTTCTTGTTGAGCGAGTTCAAAAGAGAATGGGAGACTGGAAGAACAAATGGTTGTCGTTCGTTGGGAGTAGGGGTGAAAACGAGTCGAGCCGGAGCCTGACAGGGCTCGAGCTCGGCTCGTTTATATATAAAAAGCTCGAGCTCGAGCTCGAGCTCGTTTCGAGCCTCACATTTTGAGCTCGAGCTCGGTTCGTGAAATTTTTCACAAGCTCGAGCTCGGCTCGAGCTCGGCTCGTTAACACAAAGCTCGGCTCGTTAACACAAGGCTCGAGCTTGTTAACATGGTTATCATTATAGAAAATATATATACGTTATATATTTTTAAGGCTCGTTTAGGCTCATGAGCCTAAGCGCAATTTGTATATAAAGCTCGGGCTCGAGCTCGATTATTAAATGAGCCCAAACTTAGGCTCGAGCTCGTTTAGGCTCGGCTCGTTCGAGCTTTTTACCGATCCGATCCCGAGCTTTACACGAGCTGCTCGGCTCGTTTCCACCCCTAGTTGGGAGGCTTCAACTGACTAACTCTGTTATCTCGGCTATGCATGGTAATTGGGCATCCGTTTTTATGAAATTGAGCAAATTTTATGTGGCTTTTTATGGTGCCAAGGGGATATGAGATGGGGTAAGGCGAAAGTCTCATGGGACGATATTTGTCTTCCTAAATCAGAAGGTGGGCTAGGTATTCATAATTTGGCTCAGTTTAATGTTGCCTTGATGACATATCATATTTGGAAGTTGTTATCCAATAAAGAATCCATGTGGGTGAAATGGATCTAGGCATATAAGCTTAAACATAGGAACTTTTGGGACACTAAGCTTGCTACGAATGTAAGCTGGGGTGGCGTAAAATATTGCAAATTCGTGATCAAGTTCGTCCTCACATTATGTATAAAATCGGTAATGGTAATGATGCATCTGTTTGGTTTGATAAGTAGGAGGATCGATGCCCTCTCATGAACTACTTGACGTCAAGAAATGTATATAGAGCATGTTACAATATGCAAGAAAAAGTGGCAGACCTAATTTCGCATAGAGAATGGACCTTTCATGTTGCATGGTACGATTTGTACCCGGTTCTTATTCATATTAGCGTGCCCATTTTTGTGTGACCAGGTTGACAAGTTACAATGGCGAAAGCATGATGAGAGTTTGGTGGAATTTTCTGTTCGGGAGGCTTGGGAAGCTATCCGTGATCATGGTAGTCTCGTCCCATGGTGTAACTTGGTTTGGTTTCGACATTGCATCCCTCGACATTCGTTCCACATATGGCTTGTTATGCGGAGGCGTCTAAAGACTCAAGATATGATGAGGCAATGGGATGTTGGCATCGATGTCGACTTAAACCTGCTTCGGTGCCCTCTTTGTAAAGCACAACCGGATTCTCACGAGCATTTGTTCTTTGAACATAGCTATTCGGCGAAAGTTTGGACGCAAGTCTTGAGTGTAGCTGAAGTGCCAAATGTGTCGCCTATTTTGGATGATATCATGATTTAGATTATTCCGATATCTTATGATAACACTATTGAAAGTATACTTGGTCTTCTTCTCATTGGCGCATCATCTTATTATTTGTGGCAAGAGAAAAATAATAGAAATCATGGTAAAGGTGATAAGAACACTGATCAGATAACGAACTGCATTTTGGATGTGGTTAGGATGAATCTCGCTTTTATACGTCTCAAGAAGTCGTATCAAGCGGAAAGGTTGGTGAAAATTTGGAACATTTCAAGCTTGGTGATTGAAGGTGGCTAATTTGCACACAAAAGCTAGGGATCTCTGAAGCATTTTGTTGTCATATTTATTTTATGTAGATTCCTAGTTTATGTTTCGTGGGTGTGTTATGCTTTGACTTTTGTTCAAAGTGTATTCTCGATGTTCATCTTTAAAAGAGGGGCTCATTACCTCTCTTTCATGTACGTAAACTCATATATGTTTATTTAATATATTCACCGGGGTATAATCCCTTTACCAAAAATAAAAATAAAAAATATTATTCGCGAGGGTGGGTGAAATTAATATATTTAGAAGAAAAAATGATAAAAGTTTAAAATAATAATTTTTGTAACACCGTCCTTTGATTAATAGTTTTCGTTTTACAACAAAAATATTTAAAAAATGAATTACGTTGAAGGTGCTTCTAGGTGGTGGGTGTTTATTAGTAAGGTACAACCCATAACTTAAACATAACATTTTTAAAAAGAACAATATTCAAGGTGATTGTTTTCTTGGTTCACATATAGTGAATAACTTAGTTGGGACACTAGTAAACTTGACTACTATTACATGAAACATTTTCTCGTATAGTAAAGTAACTAAACGATATGACTATATCGTTGAACTTATATAAACATAAAATAAAAGAGTTGGATTCACCAACCACCACGTCAGAAATTGTTTCTACATCAACACGACACTGAAAACCGCATTTTAAACCTTCTACAAAAACCTGGACCTTTTTTCATTTTTCTTTTAATCACCTAAAACAACACAAAAAATGTACACTCAAAAGTTGCATAACACAACATGTTGGTAACTCATGTGTTGTATGAAACCTCCAAGTATGGTTATTGGTTACGCTCCGAGCAGACCAGCAGACCTAATGGATGGACCCCTCATTGCCCGAATAAGAGGTCGATCAAGGAGGGTGGATTCTCTATTTCCGGTCCGGACGGGAGGTGAAGGCCATAAGAGAAGATTGCCCTCCCGGTGATGGGAAACCTTCCCGCACGGTTCGGAGAGCACTGAATTAGAATGAGAGGTTCACCACCACATCATTGCATGCAAGGGGAGCTCGCTCGATTCGCAGATTGGTCCGACTCGTAATTCACTTCTGACCCGTGTACGATAGCCCGACCGTAGTGATGTTAATTGTGTTTACATCCATAAGTAGCTTGCTCCATCTTTATTCCGTTTCATATATGTCTGAGGATCCGCATAGCCCTCGATTTATGTGTTATTTATCCATTCCTACTTTTTTTATGCCAATGTTGGTGACTGGAGATAACTCTCTTCAATTATTCTTGAGATAACGTTGAGTGATCATAATGTCGAGTATAATGCCCCTTTACACAATACTCTTGGTACATATTTAAAAATTAAAAACTACTTTGCATACTTATTATGATCTTATAAGCATCTTACGATATGTTTCTTTTTTTTTTTCTTAGTTAAAGGATTGAGATCACAAACCCATTTAATATTGTTTCTTTTTAAGTGAGCTTCATTATTTATATTAGTTGGTCTATATACCCAAGGCAAAAATTACACTGTCCTCCTTAATAAATGGCTCAAATAGATGTGGACCTCACATATATTTATAAGCCTCTTAAATAATAATAATAATAATAATAATAATAATAAAAAAAACCTTAGTCAAATACTTTTGGTAATGCTAAGAGTATGTTTGGCGCAATGGGCTGGGACTAGAGGTGCAACATTAAACCGGTTTTCAAAAAAACCGACCCACAAAACCGGAACCGGTTTTCTAAAAAAACGGTTTTTACTAAACCGAAACCGGTTTTCTAAAACCGAACCGGTTGTACCAGTTTTTAGTTTTATAGCCGACGGTTTTTACGGTTCTAAAACTGGGTTAAACCGGTTTTTTGAAAAAACCGGTTAAAACCGATTTTTTTTTTGGTTGAAAACCGCTAAAAACCGGTTTAAACCGGTTTTAAAAACCGGTCAGCGCAAAGTCAAAATAGCCGTTGGATTTGAATATCGGTGAAAACCGGTTTTGAAAACCGGTCAAAATCTGACCGTTGGAATTCAAAACCGGTTTTAACTGGTTTTGACCGGTTTTCACCGATTTTCTTGAAAAGTCTGTAGCACGATGAAGCGTTGGGACATGTTTGTTACCGTTTTTTCTTGTTTTTTTTTTTTTGATTTTTTGAGTATTTTGAAGCTAGAACTTGTAGTATAAATATGTGTTTTGGGTTGAGGCTTAAAACACATCAAATATCTCTTTAATCTCTTTAAATCTCTAATTTCTTTATAATGGAAAACACAAAATCACAACAAGCTTCCACTAATCCTCCCTCCGTTGGGTCTTCCAGGTCACGAAAACATTACACACAAGATGATGTTGCTCATGTTAAACCAACTTCACGAAATCTCGAGGTTTTTAATCATATGGATTTGTGTGTTATGAAGGATGGGACGGAAAAGGCGTTGCAAAAATGTTTGAGCTTTTATGCTTCCGGGGCTAACACTACACTAAAGGGTCATATAGCCAAATGTTTCGCGGTACCTCAAAATGCCGACGGTACTATTGGTGAGGATGGTCAAATTTGTGTATATGATAATGATGCGCTTCAAAGAGATTTTGCGGGGTGGGTCATTCAACATACTTATCCATTCAACCTCTTCGACAATGCCAAGCTTACGGCCATCATCAAAAAGAGGCTACACTCGCGGTATAAACAAGTAAGTCGTACTAAACTTAGAAGTGATGCTTTTAAATTATGGGAAACAGCTAAAAATGATATTATTAATGGTTTTCGTGATTATAAATATGGTGTTTCTATAACTACGGATGTTTGGACCGCATCACATGGTTCGGCAAATTCTTATCTCGCCGTTACGGCTCATTGGTTTAATCCCGAATCTTGGTTATTAATGAAACGGACAATTGCTTTTAAACTATTTGGTTATCCACATACGGGATCTAATTTAAGAAAATTTTTACATGACACTTTAATTGAATATAATTTAGATGATAAAGTTTTTACGATTTCACTAGATAATGCATCTAATAATACTAGAGCTATGGAATTGTTAAAAATACGTATAAAACCCATTTTAGATGGTGCTTTTTTTCATTCCGTTGTGTTGCTCATGTTATAAATTTATCCGTTCAAGCGGCATTAAAAATATGTGAGAGATTACGTTTGACATTTAGGCGTTTGTTAACAAATATATATATTCGGTAATGAGCGACAAATTAACTATAAACGTTTTCGTAAACAATGTGGTGAACCATGGCTAGGACCGAAATTTGATACACCTACTAGGTGGAATTCTACTTGCATTATGTTTGAAAATATATTACGACAACGTACTACTTTAGATGCTTTTAATGAATTACTTGTTGAAAAAAACCGTTCTACTTCGATAGATGAACAAGATTGGCAACGACTACATGCTTTAACTATTTTTTACAAGTTTTTAAAGAGGCAACAACTATAGTATCGGGTGTTTATTACCCAACTAGCCCATTAGTTTTAAATCAAGTTTATGCTATGACGGAAAAATTAGACGAATTAAAAGACTCACCTAATCAAATGTTTAGAAAAATGGTTAAAGTTATAAAAAAGAGATTTATAGAATATTTTGCTAGTTTACCTTTGGTTTATACTTGTTTCGCCGCACTTAATCCATGTTTAAATGTTGGAGGCGTAGAACTTTTAATAAGAAGAATAATGGAAAATTTAGAATTATCTTTTGGGTTGGACGGTGAAGATCCCAACTATATAGAATCTCAAGTTTTTAAATTTAATGATTATTTTAAAAAATTGTTTGAAATTTATGCAACAAAATATAGTCAACAACCAAACCCAATTGTCGACCCAATGCGGGCCGGTTCGTCTCGAATGACAAAGGACATTAACATAAACCTTTATAATACTTTACGTGAAGACGCTACAAAGCGTCAACGATCATCGGCCCCGACAAGCGAGTGTTGGCTCCGTTTCACAGGTTCTAAACCAAGCCATTTGCGTGACATAATAGCCTTATGATTCACCATGTCAATGGTGTATATGAACTCGACAAAACGTAAATAAACGAGATGTTTATGATAACAATATGATTGAACAAAAGATTAAAACAAAGACTTAATATATAAAAGTAATCGTTGTTTACAAACATCCTAGACTCGATCTTAAATAGGTTATGAATCGGTATGATCACCATTCATGAAGCGTTGCAATGCTTCATGAAGTAACCGCTTTCTAACTGCCATACCGGCCCATAACTAACATATGAGACAAAGCTGTTTAACGGGGTGTTTGGTTGTAAGTCCAACCCAATGTATCTTAACCCGTTTTGACCCAAACAATAAACATAATAACATTGTTTTCCAAATTAACTTAACAAACATTAAACGGAGTTTACATCTTCCCCGTAATTTTGTAAAGTTAATGCCTTCATGGTTCCATTCCTTCACGCCAAGATGGCGAAGTCATCTTCTTTAATTGCGTTCTCGCCATAACCACTTGTTGAGCTTTCCACATCTTCTTCCATCTTGACCTCTCCATGGACATGCTTGGTTCTTTTCCTTGGCTTTTCTTCCTGTGCTTCCTCCATGTACACGCTAGTCTCCGCATCCCCACATGGTTCATTTCGACCATATTCCGTGGTTCTCCATGCCCGCCTGCGTGCTTCCTCATAGTACACCTTTACCAACGCTATATACTCGCGGTAGCATTCCTTAACATCATGTCCATCCTCTCGTGCCAAACCCAATGGAAGTGCTATGTCGCCCCATAAGTTATTGAAGGATACGTTCATGTATCCTCCCATATAGATCTACAAACTTATATAAGGCAAGTAAATCTATCCTAACCACTCCTATTGTTGGTGGTAAGTCACCCAACGCTTCCATACCCATGTACTCGTGATAAAACCATCCCAACAAACTTATAAACTTTTCTCCCATGATTTTCCAGTTCTTGAAGACTAACTTATCAATTTTGACTAGATCTAAAAATGATAAGAAACGTTGAAACGTATTTATTTTAAGATGGATAAAGCGTACCATTCAAACTAATGTACTCTTCATCGATGTAATCATGGTTGTCTTCTTTGTTCATCTCGAGTTCTTCCATTCCTCTTACTAGTGAACATTCCTCGCTCGGATCAAGTGACTTGTAGTACCCTTCCATGAATTCCTCATGTGCCTGGATTGCCTCTTCATCTCCCTTGTCTACGGTTTCTTCGTCTTTGTCAAACATATATTTCACTTGACATGTATGCGTCTTTACAAGTCACAATAAACCCTTGATCCTCGAGTTGTTTCATACTTAATACATTCATTGTAATCTCAGGCGTATATAGTACGCTGGGAATTACAATTTCTTCCTCCTTGTTATCAATGATTGCCTCTCCTATTCCGTAGGCAATAACAAACCTTCTCACCCTCTCGTCTTTCCCAACCAACTTGAATTGGTTTGCCATACGTTTGAACATATATCTTGAAGGGGTCATGTGTTTAACAGCGGTTGTACTCACATACCAGATATTGTTCCAATTTCCTTTGTCAGTTCCCTTGATCATGTAGTCGGTGTCCACATGAATCTTTTCCGATGGCCAATTGAAGATTTCTTGTTTAGATGCCTCGCTCTCCATTTTTTTCTTTAGAACCGGTGTGTTTTTTGGTTGTGCAGTTCCAATAGAAGTGTCCTCTGCCTTTGCACATATAACACCGAGATCTCTTTTCCTTTCTGGAAGTTGTGCAAATCTTTTCTTGGAAAGTGGAGAACGGTTGAGAGTTTTTAGGAGCGGTTAACTTTGAAGTGTTAAAGGATAATACTTCATTAAGTTTATCCTTTAAAATTTGTTTTCCAAAGTTGGATAACCGTTTTTGTTTTCCCTCCTCTTTTCGAACAATAGATGGTTCACATCTTTGTAAAAAGTTCTTGTTTAACGTGGCCCTAACTTCTCCTCTTGATGACTTGTTCCATGAATCGTAACGTGGGCTTTGATACCAATGTTGGCTCCGTTTCACAGGTTCTAAACCAAGCCATTTGCGTGACATAATAGCCTTATGATTCACCATGTCAATGGTGTATATGAACTCGACAAAACGTAAATAAACGAGATGTTTATGATAACAATATGATTGAACAAAAGATTAAAACAAAGACTTAATATATAAAAGTAATCGTTGTTTACAAACATCCTAGACTCGATCTTAAATAGGTTATGAATCGGTATGATCACCATTCATGAAGCGTTGCAATGCTTCATGAAGTAACCGCTTTCTAAGCTGCCATACGGCCCATAACTAACATAACAGACAAAGCTGTTTAGCGGGTGTTTGGTTGTAAGTCCAACCCAATGTATCTTAACCCGTTTTGACCCAAACAATAAACATAATAACATTGTTTTCCAAATTAACTTAACAAACATTAAACGGAGTTTACAGCGAGTTGGGACAATATATGGCTACAAACTTTTTAACAACTTTAAGTCCCGATGAGTTTGCAAACTTTGACATTTTGGCTTGGTGGAAAGAAAGGGAAATCCAATTTCCAATTTTAGCCGCTATGGCTCGTGACTTATTAGCGGTCCAAGCTTCGACGGTAGCTTCCGAATCGGCCTTTTCTCATAGTGGTCGAATTATATCGGATAAAAGGACAAAACTTAGCCCCGAATCCGTGGAAGTATGTGTATGTTTGAAAGATTATATGGACGGAGTAGATAGGGTACAACATCAAACATCGTTGGAAGGTTCGATTGAAGAAGTTGAAGAAACTATAGCACAAGAAGAAGATGACATGGGGATATCATCTCCAGCTACCGAATTAGATGAAGGTGAATTTGAACCATTTGATGTTGAAGAGTTAGATGTAGAAGAATTTTTGGATGATTTAATTTCTTGAGTATACACGGGTGATGGCAATGCCGAAGCTCGATATACTTGAGTATACTAATATGTTTTTGGGTGATGGCCATGCCGAAGCTCGAAATGTATTAGTATTTAGAGTTAATTACATAAATCGTCCTTGTGGTTTGGCTAAAATTACGGATCTTGTCCCTATACTTTTTTTTCAGTGCGTTTCGTCCCTGTGGTTTACAAATCTTACGGATTTTGTCCCTGATCCGACCCAGTCCGTTAAGTGTTTTGCGCTGTTAGTCCTTCGTTAGTGCAGTCCGTTAAGTGTTTTGAACCGTTAGTCCTTCGTTAATAAATTTTGCACCGTTAGTCCTTATTTTTTAAAATATAGTTTTCCCCAATTAGTCCCTCCGTTAATAATAGTTTTCACCTGTTTTTATCCGTTTTCGTTCATTTTTTATCCGTTTCCCCCCGTTTTTTTACGTTTTTCGTCCGTTTTCTTTCGTTTTTTATAGTTTTTGTCCATTTTTCTTACGTTTTTCTTAAATTTTTGTCCGTTTTTCTTATGTTTTGTCTGTTTTCTTTCGTTTTGTCCGTTGTTCTTACGTTTTGTCCGTTTTTCGTACGTTTTTATCGGTTTTTCTTACGTTTTTGTCCGTTTCAAAAAAAAATTTGAATAAAAAATTTCAAAAAAAAAAAATTTTGAATAAAAAAAATATTATTCAAATATATATATATTTTTTTAAAATATGTCCGTTTTTTTTCAATATTTTTCGGAAAATTTTTAAGATTTTTTAAAAAAAATATTTGAAAAAAAAATATTTTTCGGAAATTTGTTTTCAATGTCCGTTTTTAAAAAAAAAATATTTGAAAAAGAATATTTTTGTTCAAATTTTTTTTTGAAATTTTTTATTCAATTTTTTTTTAAAATTTGATATTTTTTTTTCAATATGTAAGAAAAACAGACAAAAATGTAAAACAACGGAAAAAACGGACAAAACTTAAAAGCGGCGGATAAAAGCGGAACAAAAGCGGATAAAGCGGACAAAAGCGTAAAAAGCGAGCATATAAAAGCAGGCGAAAAGGGATAAAAGCGTAAAAAAGCGACGAAAAGCGAAAAAGCGAGGGAACGGATAAAAACAAGCGAAAACGGATAAAAGCGGACAAAAGCGTAAAAATCGGGCGATAACTATTATTAACGGAGGGACTAATTGGGGAAAACTATATTTTAAAAAATAAGGACTAACGGTGCAAAATTTATTAACGAAGGACAAACAGCGCAAAACACTTAACGGACTGCACTAACGAAGGACTAACAGCGCCAAAACACTTAAGCAATTTGGGTGGGATCGGGACAAAATCCGTAAGATTTGTAAACCACAGGGACGAAACGCACTGAAAAAAAAGTATAGGGACAAGATCCGTAATTTTGACCAAACCACAAGGACGATTTATGTAATTAACTCTAGTATTTATTTATTTTTAGTTCTATAATTGTATTGTTTAAATAAAAGTTATGATTGTATTCGAAATGTATTAGTATTTTATAGTTTTAGTTGTATATTTATATTGTTTAAATAAAAGTTATGATTGTATTCGAAATGTATTAAATGTTTTAAATTCCGGAAAAAAACCGAACCGGTAAAATACCGATAAAAAAGGATCCGAACATTTAAAACCGAACCGGTAAAAAACCGATAAAAAACCGATTCCGAACATTTAAAACCGAAAAAAACCGATTCCGGAAAAACCGAAAAAAAGCGATTTTTGGCAAAACCGGTTTTTTAAAAACCGGTTTTCCAAAAACCGAAAACCGGTAAAAACCGGTTTTTGTGCACCTCTGGCTGGGACTGAGGCTAGGGCTTGGGCTTATAAGCCGCAAACTGAAGTTTATATTTTTGTAAAGCTGTTTGACAAATTAATTGAAGCTTAAGCTTATTAATATAAAATCACATAAAAATAAATCAAATTAAATTCACATATATTTTCAGCTTTTACGTGATAATTCTTTATATATTTAAGGGTATTTAAGTAATTTTATGAATAAGTCCCTATAAGCCTTTTTTACGACGGGCTTGGGCTTATGAAAGCTTGTGACTGATTTTATAAGCCATAAGTCTCTATAAGTCTATGTGACAATATGTGACAAACGACACTTATTTATAAACCGACTTATTTTAGAACCTCAATCCCCTGTAAACCTCCATAAGCCCTTGGCGAAACATATATCCTAAGAGTTCATTTTGCACTCAAAGGTCTCGTTTAGTCAAGTGAGATTAAGCCATTAAGGCAGAATGGTGCAAGGCCGCAAGCTACGGAAAATGATTAGCCCATTTCAGTTTGGGCCATATGGATGTCATAAAACAGCATGCTATCCATATATTACATCATTGGTCAGTTGGTTGAGCAAGGGCTCACCACTTTGGGCCTATGCACGTATTGTATTGTTTCATTTTTTAAATAGTTCCATTGTTTCGTTAAATTTTAGTAACTCATTTTTCAAAAAACACCGTTTTCCGCACACTTTTATCTATTATCAAGCCTTTTCTGCGACCAAAATGATAAATATTATACGATGAAATGATGAATTACATATTTAGCATACTACCTGAATAAAATCATAAGTACTACCTACATATAACACGATCAATATTTTTTTTTTCTTGGATCCATATGTGACATATTGCCTTGATATTTCGATATTTAAAACGTTTCAAATTTGTGTCGGCATTGTAATTAGTCTAACCCGTGATGCAAGTTTATTTAAGGCTGGAGCCTCGAGGCATTCAGACAGACCAAGACCATATGTTGGTTACATAACCACTGAGGCACATAAGGTACTTCTGGAAAAAAAGAAAAAAAACAGTATTTCGTTTGGATTGTGTAACATGTCTGCTTCTTGATTGTCTATATCTGAGGTTCTAGACCAACTTCTGACTGTAAAAATAAACACCAATTGAACTTGAAGTAGTCAAAAAAGATCACCTGTTTGTTGAGAAAACAGAAAAATAAACCTTTTACTAAAGATTGGTTGGAGTTCTTCGTTTTAAGAAGAAACTCTCCAAAAATTGGCGTATGCCATTTAATACAACAACCACACGGTATTCTTTAGTAAAAGGCGAAAGAATAGTTCGCTTTGTACTTATTGCATGGCTGCGTGCCTTTCACCTAAAGCAACTTGGTTATTATATACAATCATTCTCATTACCAGCTTCCACTGGTCAGCCGATGTGGGATAAATATCTACTTGCCCCTCATTCTTTCCACTAAATTTCATGTTTTTTAATCTTAACTTGCAATTGGTGGTAACCAGCAAAGCTGATCATTTTCATGGTTGTCAAAATGTTTTTATATAAATAATACTCGTAATTCATTAATTCTGTATAGAAAGTTATATAAATGTTCTTTCTATATATGTGTAACGTTAGCTGCAGTGCTTTGCTAGGTTAAGGCACATAACTATATTTTACGGTCTAGCCCGATTATAAGGTTGGTTCTCTTGTATAACTAGTGGTTTAGGTGGTGTTTGTTTTTTAAGAGGCTCTAAATCTGAATCTGAACCGCACATCTGAATCTGAATCTGAGGCGTAAATGTCTGAATCTGACCGCATCTGAACGGGAAAAAAAAACTCATGTTTGAACCGCACATTTGCTTGCTCGTATTAATATATTTTTGGTTTTTTTTTGTGTCAGCAAGAGGCAACAAGAGCATTCGGACACCCCACTCAAGTCTGACCATTAAGATCTTCTGTCTCGAGCGCGTCTGAGCGGGGAAAAAAAAAAAGCGGTACGAGCGACCAAAATGCGACCGGCGTCACGAACGGTTCAGATTAAGAGGCTGTTAAGAGCTTTTTTATGAAAAACAAACACCACCTCCGAATCATAGTTTTTAGGTCTTACGATTATACAATATTCTTTAAGATAAAAACGGCGTGTGATGCACGACATATATGTTTAACTAAGTAATGAACAAATTCATCTGCACAAAAATATGACTGCATAAACTCGTACAATACTCGTCGGTGACTGCGTATCTTTACGTATCTTTCCACATCCAGGCAGGATGGCCAAAAAATAAGGACTTCGGCAACATCATAACATCCAAAACAGATTGTAAATCATAGACTTGAACAACATGGTATTACATAAACTATTCAGTAGAAACAAAATAAAAATATTCCTCATATAAATTAGCACTATCATGAAGACTTTTTAAGTTTTTAGTTTGTTTCTATTGAGTATTCTATTGGTCGTCTTAAACATTCACGTGACCCTCTAATTGTAAAATTACTAAAATAATACTGTTTAGAACACCCGTGACTATTCCAATATAAGATTATAAAAAAATTATTACAAAAATTAATTAAAAAAAAAAGAACCAAAAATATATATTTAAAAAAAAATATATATATATATATATATTTCACACCCGGTGGGACTCGAACCCACAATCGCCTGATTAGAAGTCAGACGCCTTATCCATTAGGCCACGGGTGCTTTTTGTGTTATTACATATTAGAAATTATACATAAAGTGTATTTGTAACAAGATTCGACATAGGATCCATCTTTAGGTGTATAAATGCTTCTCTTATAAAAATGAAAAGACTACTCCTTTATTATAAAGTACATTCTTTTTTCAATTCCAAAATTATGGATGTGCATTTATTTCACAAAGATAATAATACTTTCATGGTATGTGAGACCTTTATTATCGAATACTTTTAGAAAGGTTGAGGAAACTTTATTCGAATGATCATAACTATATCTACATGGCTAGATTTTCATAAGATACCTCTAAAATTACATACTACATCCGTCTTAAACAAGTGTCCAGTTTAACTTTTTAAAATAAAACTGGTTCAACTTTGACCTTAACTATTTTTACGTGTTTTATATAATAATTTATGCAAAATAACATTTTCCAAAGTAAATTTACTGTAAATGAACAATAAATTGCTTTAGTAAATATCAAAAATAGTTTCTCAAGTTTAATTACATTTCAGAATTAGTCTTTAACAGGTTGCAAAGTTCGTACTTATATGATTATAAGTTTCATCGATTCCGCCTCAAGTTCGGATTACCCTTACCTTAAAGGTCACGCTTTATTTTTGGATAAGACCGCTCTTGGTATTCGAACTAGCATTTTGCTCTAAAAATATAGTTACCCAACCATTTTGGACGCAAAATAACATATGAATGTGAATATAAGTTCTTACAATGACTTCTTGTAATGTTATTATTACACGAGAACAATACATATATTCACGACTTAAGACCGGTCACAAACCTTTAATTCCGGCTTCATGTGCTCGTGTTAAGTGCTTATTCAAGTAACCTTAAGGATTTTATCACCAAGATCATACATAATTCTTGTGTATACTCTATGATTCTTGATGCCAATTAAATTTAATCAAGGTTGTTATTATGGACACACTTTGATTAGACACATAATTCAAATTATTAATAATGACAAATTATCCCTGAATGATTGAAAAATATTTATGGGCACTTGCATCATTGTGGGTTCTACCTCTCTATTATTTTGTAGTACTACTAAATAACAGATAGGGCCTCAAAAAGTTATTTTTTCTCATTCTCCAATTTATTGCTCTCATATTTCTTCCCTGTCATTTAAGTTGTGTCACAATGAATTGACATGTTATGGGCCATGTACAACAGCATAACGTTTGTCCTATTATTATTATTTTTGAATTATAGTAAAATAAATATTCTAAGATTTATACAAAGGGAATATCTTAGCTTATAAAACATCTAAAACCTAGTGCCGGCCGATGGGATGTGCAACCAGTGCGTCGGCACAAAGGTTAAGGGGCCTTCAATTTTAGCAAATAGCCATACATACATTATATGGGAAGGGATGAAATAAATAAATAAATAAAATAAAAAAAGCTACACATTTTAAATATGAATAAAATTTTTAAAAGAATATGCATCTATTTTTGTAAATACATCTGAAATGAATAGTTGTGAATTTTTCTCATAATTCTCATTTTAATTTTTGTTCTCGTTGATCATATCTCTGCATTATACTTATACAAACATTATTGGAGTCCAAACTAGTATTTAATTAGTAAGAGTTCAAGAGGCCCATTTTATGTCGGTTTATACGACTTATGCACTATAAAACATTCTATATTTGTCCTTTTTCTTTGTGTTGTAAAGAGTAATTTATTAGAGCACAAGGTGCCATAACAATTAACAAACTCAAATTACTTATTCGATGTCTATGGGTGTCACATCACTATAACAAACATTCACAACTAACCCCCTCACTTATAACTAACCTCAACTTACTCATTTGAGGTCCACCACATCCTAAAAATACAAATATTACAAGTATGAAGAAAAAAAAAAAAAAAAAAACTGACACAAAACCTTCGCCGTGCGTGGCACGAAGGTAAAATGCTTGAAAGATGAAGAGGAGGGGGGGGGGGGGGGGCATGGCTAGCCATGGCAAGCTTGCCAAGTTGGAATGACGAAGGTGATGGCAAGCCACACCTTATGCTCTTAATAGTAACATTTACTTGAGGTATTATAATTTTTGTTATTCAAATATGACCCATTTTTTTTTATCTATATAGTTTAGTTATCAAACTTTGAAGCGTAGAATTGTTTGTATATAAATTTTGTCTGAAGTAATGTTCTAAAATTCAACTTAATATACAAAAACTTAGAACACAATCACACATATCTCAGTTGAAATGAACATATTTCTATAAAACTCTAATTTGCATATAAGAGACGAGTGCACTTAATCTCCTAACTTTTTTTTCTTTTTTTTTTCTTCTATACCAGTAACAACTTTCGCAATATAATGAAACTTTTGCGGTATATGTAAATATATGAGCGCCTGGAGGGCCTCTATGGCACATGTCACCAAAAACAATTAGACGGCCTAGTAAAACTTAGGTGGTGTTTGTTTTTTAAGAGGTTCTGAATCTGAATCTGAACCGCACATCTGAATCTAAATCTGAGGCGTAAATGTCGAATGATCGCAGATTCGA
Source organism: Chrysanthemum makinoi (assembly GCA_910596185.1). Lineage (NCBI taxonomy): Eukaryota > Viridiplantae > Streptophyta > Magnoliopsida > Asterales > Asteraceae > Chrysanthemum > Chrysanthemum makinoi. The sequence continues at coordinate 284,516,072 of OU343220.1, read as the reverse complement.
GCGGGAAAAACTCATGTTTGAACCGCACATTTGCTTGCTTTCATTACTAATTTTTTTAGTTATTTTTATGTCAGCAAGAGGCATTAAGACACCCTCTCTCAAGTCTAAGACCATTAAGAACTTATTGCCTCATTAAGGCGACTGCGAGCGGAAAAAAAAAAACAACGGTCGAGCGGCCAAAATGTCGACCGCGTCTGAGCGGTTGGTCGGAGGTGTTAAAATATTTTTTTTTAAAAACAAACACCCCCTTAGAGAAATATCTTTCAAAAGAACATCTGAACATGTGTTTCTTACATTTATTTTCTAAAGATCGGTGGTCTAGAAACTATAAAACATGGCCACTTAACACATATGCAATGACAATTGTCTTGTTTTTATCTCGTTCAGACGGAATTAGATATTGTTTTTGTTGTTATAACTTATTTTGCGGTATATGTAAATTATAGTGATCTTTAAGATAACAAGATAATCATATATGAGAAAATATAAGGAAGACAAGAAGAAAAAGAGATGCATAGACTTAGACAAGTACAATCATTTTTAAAAGTATTTGATCATGTTTGTAAAATGAATTGTACACCCTAAAAAAGGCAAAGGACTTGTTCAAGTATGGATTCTTGAACACTGCAAATGTCCAAATAAATATACCCAAATTATGGATGGGGGCAGCTTGGAATTTTGCTCATATACATATTTTGACAATAAACAGTGACAGCCTGTCTACTACTTGCTAAGTTGCTATCTTCTATTCTTCTAGACAGCAAGAAGAAGCAAAATGCCAACCTTACCCTTTGAAAAACTAATTGGTTAATATAGGGTATGGAGGTAGGCAGCCATTCTTTAATGTCATGGAATGGAAGTATATATACAACACCTTAAACTACCCTTATAAGAATCTTAAAGAGGTCAATTTTACATGTTTACAAATGTGAATCAACTTAAGGATACATGTCTCTATATTAACTAAGTTTTACAATAGTTCAATCTAGGCCACTTAACAAATTAAGTTTCAATGTTTTATTGTAGTATTTTTCGTTATGAGACGTTATGTGACATATATAAACGTTCTAATTATATAAAACTGGAAACAGATCGTCATGTCAACTATTCAAGACACTTGATCCATTTTAACATAGTTAAAATGTCATAAGATTAAACTGTCACATTACGTCAAGTATTTCCAATAAATGAATAAATCAACTTATATCTTCTCAGTTATCGTTTAAACCTAACATTGTGTTTCACATATTGTTCTCGTTTCGCAATCAAAACACAAAAACATGTTTACTCGTGTCTGTTTTTAACTACCAATTTTTCTTCAAACACTTAAATGAATATTTGGAATAACAAAGGGGCAAGTTATCCACACCCTCCCATATGGAGGGTTTGCAATGATTGGACGCATTGACGGATTATACGATACGCATCGCGAGTTGAACGGTTTGATCAAACCCTTATGATGTGACAATATAGGGAGAGTTCCTATATCACATCTCATAACAAAATGCACAATTATTATTTAGCTAGTTTGTACTTAAACATTATTTAAACAATAATTCCAACAATAATTCTCTAACTAAAATATAAGCACCGACTAGGCACAAGATGGGCACGTGGACTGTATAGCTAAGAGCATAAGGTATGGGCAATACCAATAACACGTTATTGGTATGTCACCTCAGCGACACATCATACACCTCTCAATAACACACCACTAACTAAAACACTCTCTCTCATAACACACCACTAACATGTTATTGGGTCCCACAAAATACCCACTAAAAATATTCATTCACTCACAATACAAAAAAAAGAAAAGAAAAAAGACACACAATAATGCAAATGGCTTGAGCCATTACATTGGCTCAAAATGCTACCACGAATGGCACGATGCTCCGGTATGGTTGGCACACAAATGACATGCATTTGGCACACCAATGGCACCCCATACCTTGTGCTCTAAGTGTCCACAAATTCACACTACTAGTATAACTATCAAGTGTGCACAAGTACTATCTTTTAAGCATATTTTACAATTCCAAAATCTTGTTGGGTTCTTCATTTATGTTTAAAATCTTTATAAAGTCATAAAAAAAGCCCACCTCTTTATTATTTCTTGATCTGTGTCATCAGAAAAAACCCATGTGGATACCACTAAATGCATTGGAAATTAAATTTTATGAATTTTTGTAATTAATTTTCAACTACCCACATCATATTTCAGCCTTCTTGTCTACTTACTATCTTTGATTCCCTCATTTTCATAAAAAAAAAATTCTAGTCTTGGTTTCACTAAAAACAGAGTAAAACAGAGGAAACAGGGGAAAACAGAGCATTTTATTTGTCTGTTTTTTTAATGTTTTTAATGTTTTAAAGGTTGAATCTTGACTTATTTGTCTTAAAGATTCTGTTTTTGTGTTTGTTTTAATGTTTGTCTTGTTGGGTTACTTTCAAAAAAGTTAGTTTATTTATGTAAAGTTGATATTAGCAAAAATCAAACAGAGCATTTTCATGGCAGTTTCAAGGTTTTCTGTGTTGTTTTTGGCTCTTTTATGTTGTTTTCTGTTTACAAATGCAATCCAATCCTCACAAAAACAAGTGTTGCTTCAAATAAGAAAACAATTGGAGTATCCAAAGCAGTTGGATTTTTGGGTCAATACTAATGATGATTTATGCTACTTTTCATCACCACAAGTTAATATCACTTGTGAAAATAATTATGTTACTGAGCTTAAAATCATGGGGTATGATCTTGATCAACAACCAATGAAGGTAAGTTCAAGTTTTGATGGTTTTCCAATCCCTTCAAAAACTTTGTCACAAAATTTTTCTATGGACTCTTTGATTGCCACTTTGTCAAGATTAACAAGCTTAAAAGTTCTTAGCTTGGTTTCTTTAGGAATATGGGGTCCACTTCCTAATAAGATTCAAAGATTGTATACTATTGAGTATGTTGATTTGAGTTATAATTTCTTGTATGGTTCATTTCCTCCAACTTTTACTAGGTTGGTGAGTCTTAAAAGTATAAATATTGATGGGAATTACATGAATGGTAGTTTTCCTGATGGAGTTGACTTATTGTCAAGTTTGACTAGTTTAAGTCTAAGTGACAATGGGTTCTCAGGTCAATTGCCAGATGTTACCAATTTACCAAATAGTTTGGTTATTTTATATCTTAGCAAGAATTCATTTTCTGGTCAAATTCCAGTGAAATATGGTCAACTCAATCACCTTCAAGAGCTTGATGTTTCATATAATTCACTTTCTGGTGTTATTCCACCTTCATTGTTCTCATTGCCATATGTTACTTATTTGAACTTGACATCAAATAAGTTGTCTGGTCAAATACCAAGTCAGACACAATGTGGGAGTCAGCTTGCATTAGTTGATATTTCACTAAATCGGTTTACGGGTGGTTTGCCTTCTTGTTTAAGTACTTTTGTGAACAATAGAAGTATTAAGTATGATGGGAATTGTTTAATGGTTGATGTGAAGCATCAACATCCATCAAGTTATTGTGTAGAAGAAGCTCGAGGAGTTGAAGTAGATCCAAAGAATTTAAGAGAGTCAGGAAAAAGAAAGAGTCCTGTTGTACTTGTGGGAGTGATTGTAGGGAGTGTTTTGGTTTTGGTGCTTTTGGGATTCGGGTTTGTGGTTGGCTTCCGAAAATTTTGTGTTGGAGGCTTCTCGGATGAGAAACTTCTGCATAAGTCGGTGCAAGATTACTCTAGTACGGGCTACCCATCTGAGCTCTTAACCAGTGCAAGTAAGTCTTTTCGTGACGGTATCAAAATTATTTATTTGATGATTTTATATCTGATTTTACGTGTTACTATAAACGAATAGGTTGCTAAAAATGTTAGTTCTCCCAATATGTTAAAATCGATGTTTTGATACCCCATGAGGCAAAGTAAGACTATGATAATTATATTATTTAATTCTGATTTATTTCTTTTTCGTTCCAGGGTTTGTTTCTGATGCTGCAAAGTTGGGTACAGAAGGAATCCCAGTGCACAGATTATTTACATTTGAAGAGTTGAAGGATGCTACTAATAATTTTCATAGATCTACCTTGATAGGGGAAGGTTCATCCGGAAAGGTACATATCTTGAAAAAAATGTACACATTTTTAAGGGATACCGCACGTAAATGCAATGTACTTCATTTTTCATCATTATGTGCAACATAGTATTTCTAAACCGTTTACTGCAATGTACTTATTAACATGCACAAACATAAGTACCATTTCTTTAAGCACTCTATAAAAAAATTTACTTGGGGAAAATGGTAAGTAATTTATGATTTTCAGGACATTGCATGTTTCTGTATAAACGAGTAGTACATAGTTTTCCGGTTATTAACAAAGGACATTACATGTTTATACTTTCATATCTTCTTTTTATAGATCTACAAAGGAAAGCTAGCAAGTGGGACGGACATTGCGATAAGGCATTTGACCGTGTCCAAAAAGTACACGATCAGAAACCTTAAACTAAGGTTGGATTTGTTTGCAAGGCTTCGACACCCTAATTTGGTTTGCCTTTTGGGACACTGCATTAGTGACGAAAGACCGGATGACAATGATGCAAACAAAGTATACCTTGTGTATGAATATGTTCACAATGGGAATTATCGTTCAGTTCTTGCGGGTAAGTATTGGTACCCCAAAAGAGCAATGAGCATAAGTTAGAAAATTTTGACTTTGAGGTGGTTAATTGAAGTTTAATTGTTTAATGCAGGAAATAATCCCTCAAATGTTCTTAAATGGGAAGACAGATTGAGAGTTTTAACTGGTGTGGCGAAAGCTGTGCATTTTCTTCACACAGGAATCATTCCTGGTTTCTTCAACAACCGCTTAAAAGCAAATAACATTTTGTTGAATGAAAATGGAATGGCGAAGCTGAGTGACTATGGGCTTTCTATTATAGCAGAAGATATTAAACCAGAAGATGTACGTAAAATACTATGCGAAAGAAAAAATGGTTTAGTATAGCTTTCACTTCATGGAATCGCAAGATCTGACCTTTTTTTTTTTTTTTTTTTTTCCGTTTTTCAGGCAAATGGAGAAGGTGTTGAATCATGGTAAAGGTTCTTTCTTGGTGAAAACTACAGATGACAAGTCAGGCGGGTCAAATGGGTCATTTTTAATTACGCGTCAAACCGCGTTGGATTGGGTTGACGCACAAACACTTTTACCCACTTTTTTAATAAATAGATATTGAGTTTAAAAGACAACCCAAATTGCCCAGTAAAAAATAAATGGGTCGAAATTGCTATCTTTATGAGAAAAGTCACTTTTTAAGTTTCTCATGAATCTTAGAAAGTACCTACTTTTGCAGGCAAATGAAGAACTTAGAAGACGATGTCTACAGCTTCGGATTCATTCTACTCGAGTCCCTTGTCGGGCCTTCCGCAATTTCCAGAAAAGAAGAATTTCTGATGAACGAGATGGTATTTTCTACAGATTTCAGTAAAATCATATATGTTCAACAAAAAGAAAAGCCTTTTTGGAGCAACATAAAAAAACTTACCCCCCTTGTTTGTGCAGGCTTCATTTGAAACCGAAGACCAACGAAAGAAAGTAGTGGACCCCGTTGTACTCAGTTCCGGTTCACAGGAATCACTGTCAGTTATAATCTCCATAACGAAGAAATGTTTTTGTAGTGATTCATGGGCTCGGCCGTCTTTTGAAGATGTGCTTTGGCACCTACAGTATGCTGCTCAAGTTCAAGCAAATGCACAACGGCCTGCTGAAACAGTTCTATTCATGGAGTGTTGATGTTGCGGTAATTGTATAGATAGTATCTCAATAAGCAAAATAAAATTTGAGAATTCCTTCTAATGTATTAATTATTGTACATATATTATATTATATAAGTACCCTTTTCAATTCATTGTAATAAAATGTTAAAAAGAGATCAAAACTTTGGTTTCATGGTCAGAAATATTACAAAGATTGATTAACCAGAAAAATGATGTCATCAGATATTCTTGTTTCTTTTTGCCTCGGTTTCTTCTAGTGAAATCCGATGCTGTTTCAAATCGAGCAAGCGTGATTGCAAGTGATTGTTCATCTCCATCACGCGCTTTGTCATGTCAATAATCCATAACTTATTCTTGATGTTGGTTCCGACTTTTAACTGTAAGGCCTCAGGTGTCCTTCCCACCTGTTAAGAAACAGTATTAACAACACAATTCAATAAGAAATGACTAGATTCATCCAATCTTTCTAAAATAGGAAAATTAGCGGTTTTATTTAATCAGAGAGTGGACCTCTAAATCATGAATCTGCTGGTTGAGTAAACTATCACTTTGAAACTGATGAGTAATTTGCTGGTCTGAAGATGATGATATAAGGGTAACGGTGTCTTTAGACGGATCAGTCTGTTGAGAATATTTTTGAAGCAACGACACAGGAAAATGAGTAGATTTGCGCTGATGAACCGTCTAAGGAACTAGGGAGGATTTTGGGATCACGGCCATGTTTGTTATAAAACCTGCACACAGATAATAACATTCACTAGCATGATCAAATAAGATTCTTTAGCTGTGTTTGGTGTATGTAATGCCACCAAATTTACTTGTAATGACTTTAAATCCGCAAGTTACCTTTGTGATGGTAAAATCTTCGAATAATTACACCCTCGACTACATCCCATAAGCAAGCAGTACAATCTTCTGAGGCAGAAATAAGACCTGATCTACTAAAGGTCAATGCTGTAATCGATTCCCTATAGTTTTCATTGCACCAAAATTTGAAAACTTGTACATTATATCAAAATTGTGTTCACCATGTTACACAGCTTATATAGTTAACAGAAAAGAACCTACTTGTGGCCACTTAACTCAATTTTTACATCCTCTGAATCAATACAAGATTCCGTCATCAGTCCAACATCAAACGGGCTCATAAATATCCTTCCATCTGCACTTCCTGAGAACAGAAACCTTTCTGCAAGGTCAAGGACCACTGTGGTTATTGGTTGTGGAAAAGATAAAGTTTTCAAAAGAGTCCCTTTTACGAGATCCAATACCTATGGTTAATATATACAAAAAAGCTAATTCAGTAACATTTATTATACTCATATCATACTTTGGTACAAAAATATCAAGCACAATATTTAAGTAACCTTGCAAGTGCCATCAAGAGAGCTCGACACAAAAACCGAGCAAGATAGTAAAAGTCCAGTTATGAAGGATTTATAGTCGGTTGAAACACTTAGTGGTGTATGAGAGTATACTAGGTTTGTCTCATCTAGCAAACTGTCATGAAATTATGATGATATATATTGAGGGCTGATTACACGTAATTGAATGGTTTGTGATAGCTAATATTTGAAACAAACCATCGACATTGTTACCTTATCATCGGCCATACAACTATCATTCCATCTTCGGAACCAGATATAAGAAGAGAAGAATCATTAGAAAATGCCAAGCAGGTTAACGGGCATGCCAAGTCTTAAGAAGTATCCCATTTATTACCTGATAAAAACGAAGATAAACTTTGTAAGCAAACGGATAACTGGACTAGGACACGTTTTTCTTATTGTTCATTTTCGGAAGAGTTGTACTTATAATCAGTGAACCTATTCATGACATATGATAAGTGTGTTTGAAAATTACTTGTGACACCGAATAATCAAAATCAACAGCTTCTGGATGTGCTTTTGTCGGTTAAGGTTGTACAAAACCGGTAATAACTTGTTTGATCTGTTAAAATTTAGTTATAAGAAGGGATAATAAGTAACTTTTTTTTCTTAGATATTCAACTGTATTGCAGCTAGTTATGTGGAATTGAATATTTGATACTAAGATGCAAAAGTATATATGCTCAGAAGGTCAGTTCTAAAATGCAAATCCAAACAGCCCCTAAGAATCAGGGCAATAAGCCAATAACCGTAACTGGCTAGCAAATTGGCGAAACACGTTATTTACCTCCCAAAGATAGACATTTCCAGAAGTGGCTCCACCAGCTAAATATACACCATCTTTTGAGCTGGAAAGATGCTCAATGGCTTCAACAGTATAGTTTCGCAAACATGCACGAGGCTGAAATCATTTAGTTAATTAGTATGTATTTATTTCAACAACTATTATTTGACTCCCAATGAACCTAAACACTGTAACTGATTTTATGAACTTGAAAAGGCAGTAAATAGAGAACTACTGCTGAACACGGAACACCTCATCTGTCACACGACAAATAGTCGTGTATGATATAAACTCATGCCCATAAGGCCATGAACTTCTTATTATACTCATCATTTATGTAAAAAAAAACATTTATTATGTTACCAATGTATGTAAGTGACCTTTTATAACATGCATGTAACCTATAAAACATCAATTACATACATAAATTGGTAACAAATTTGTTACATCAAATGTACAAAAACATCGTTCTTACATACAATGAATAAATGGTCAAACCGACTTAATGCAATCAACACGAAATAACCTTAGTAAAGCAACTAAATGAAATCATGCATATAACTTATCAAACAGTTACCTTAGAAAAAGGCCAGGTGAAGATGACGCCACCCGCGACAGAGCCAGGGTGGTGAATTTGAGAAGCAACCAAATACTGATCTCTCATACAAGTGATCCCATGAAAAGGTGAAGCACATGTTGGTATGTGAAGAAGATGATCACCAGTTTCTATGTCCCAAATCGTTACTCCAACCGTTAAGTTCTTGCTTCCACACACCACTAGTGCTTCCTTCATTCCGACTCACAGCGAAATCTAGTTTGAATGCTGTGATATAGTTAAGAACTCACGATGATCGTACATCCATTTGCATGCCACTGAAGATACCCCATGTCATTCTGTGCAATTCACAATGGTGATACTATGCATGAAATCTTATTATCTAGCTATATATTGGTCTTTCTGGCTTCTTTTGGAGGTTTTGTTTTGTATGGACAATGGTCATATTATGCTCACATTTTAGGAGACATTAAAGTGTGTTCTGTTTTAACATAGTAACTTGAAACAAATATTTCACTTTTACACTTATGTTACTCTTTTTGAAGTCAAAATTACACTTTTCAATATTATGAAACAAAGATACTATACTTTTTGATTTGTAAAAGTAAAATAATATTTTTCCTAACTTGCATGCTTCAAGATTGGGATCCTACCCAGGGATCGTTTTGTCTTTGCAAGATCGTGATTGTAAGATCGGATCGGGATCTTAAGATCCTACTCTAATGTTATTTCTTAATAGTTTATGTAATTTTATTCAAATCTACAAATTCTAATACATTATAACCACAAAATACTATGAATGTTTCATATAAATGTTGTCCTAAATTATGATTATAAAATGTTTAAAAATATTAACATGTTGTTTTTTGAATTCTACAAACAAACAACCCATAAATCTGTAGTTTTTTAGTTTGTAATCCGAGAAGAGTAAGATCGGATCGGATTAGATCGTATGGTCAAGATCGGGATCGTATAAGATCTTAAGCTTGCAAAGATCCTATATAGGATCCGGATCGTTTTTGCTTTACAGTATCGTAAAATCGTAAGATCCTAAGATCAGGAACGGGATCCTGACAACCATATTTATTCTAGCTGTGTAATTGTAGCATATGACAAATTAAAAAGAATATATGATCGGAGACCTCATAAATTTTCATAAATAGAGGATGTTGCATAAATTTTTTTTGTATAATTATAAATAGTTAAGTTGCACCATAAATAAAGGATGTTGCACAAATTTACACTTCCTGACTTAAAATCGGGTGTGACTTGTGCCACACCCGACTCTCATGTGAGTCTGTCATTATATATAATAATTTATTAGAGATGAAGATGTAGGATCGTAATATTATTATGTTATGATGATTCGGGTGGTCTTGGATGATGGAAATACATGTTAGACATTTTAGAGAGAGAAAGTAGAGAGATGGTGTTCTTGGTAGAGAGTTGGTTCAATAAAAATGAAATGTTAGATTCCAAGCCACACCCCTTCCAAAGATGGAAGGGGTATTTATAGTTACAAGACTACACGACCTCCTGATGGCCTGTGGATCAGGTATACAGTGGGTAAAGACCCGTCCTTCCTCCACGGTGTTACACTAAACTAATCTACGCTACTAATTAACTAATTAACTACAAAACAACGTAAATAACAACAAGTCCGCGAGCTAACATATGCTAGACTATAATTGGGGTGACCGACACTTTAACATGGAATTTCCAATTCCTAACAATCTCCCCCTAAGGGAGGTCACCCCATGAAATACATTTTGCATCATAGCATTCTTTCTTTGTCTTTGTTCTTGAGCTCGTAGACTTCAATTCTTCAATTCCACAATCTTTGTGCTTTTGTAGCGATTCTTTAAAGTCCGCATTGATTTGTACTTTTAATGGAGGCCTTTAAACTGATCCACATCTTTGATGATCTTCGAGCTTTCTTTGAGATCATCAGCCACAGTAAATCTCTGGATCACCCTTTGTAGTGTTGCCTTCATGTGAAGTTGTGACTTTTGGACCGACATGCTCACACTTTTGGATCATGACATCTTTCCATTAGAGTAGCGGAAGCTTTATCGACTCATGATATTTGCAGCACAGCAGGAAACATAGTATAAAAATATCGAGCCGGTTCTGTAGATATGCACCAGTCATGATTTCTTCAATTAAGTGAGGATGCCGTGAGCATGCGGCTTTGGATTGACTCCTCAATTCGATCACCGCAACCGTCCAAATGTACCTGCAAACAACAGTTAGCAATAAAACACACGAAAGTGTCTTTGATCACTTTCGTTGAATTGAGGTACACGACCCACGGTTCCCCGTTGATCAGACAAGTACGCCTGTGATCGGTAGGATTCCTAAGAATCTCCTTGAGGGTTTCGCATTTGCTCTAGTGTTCTCAAACCGAACGTCTCAAAGAAGACAACACGCGAGTGAGTGAACCAGCGAATTGAGATTCACTGATTGATGAAAAATTGATTTGAAAAACAATCGTGTATTGCTTGAAGAAAGAGTTTTGCAATACGACGAAGGTTTTATGAGAAAGATCAATTTTCAATCAAAATACTTTTTGTATTATAAAAGAGTACACAATCGATGTGCTAGAGAAAAGAAGAGATTCGCACATCGAACGGTTTTTCTAAAAGTATTTTTTCACTCAAAGATACTTTTTGAATTTAAAAATGAATACACATTCGACGTGCTAGAGAAAAGAAGATTTGCACATCGAATGGTTTTTCCAAAAGTATTCTTCAATTCCATTCCTGGACCAAGGTTGATTCAAGATTGAATCGCCCCATTGTTTCTATCCAGTTGTCACAAGCTTGATCTTACGAGAAGATCTCACATGTCACCCACCAAGAGCTTGTTTGATGTTGGCTCTAGAAGGATTTCCATCTTCATTGTGAATATTTTTACATATCACTCGGATGTTCTGGCAATACCACAAGGATAATGCGTAGGACTCTTAATATATTCTTACTTTCCACATTGTGTGAAACAACAAGTCTTCAAGAATTTAGTGTCCTAATGAGATATTGTGGATGATCTCTTGGCTCTAGACTCAATCGTGCACATTTGGTTTCTATGCCGGAGACTATGGAGAGGGTCTCCTTCTTCAATATCAACAATCTCTAAGAGAAAGTCGATAGATTATGTCGGTTCCCCGTGAGAATGAAACAAGCCCTTTTAAGAGGAACTTGAGTAGCTTGAGAAGTTTAGTGCAGTGCATCACTGGGTCCATGATGTCTTGTCTTCAATACCCATGTTACCTTAGTAAACACCAGTAGCATATGTATTGAACCCGGTTTCTGGCCTAAGGTTGAATTAATGGAGGGCTATTTCTTTTCACCCTTTTTCACATTCAATTCTTTTTCATTCTTCAACCCCTTCAGTGCTTACCTAGACTTCATTACTAGAACCTTGTTGGGTTTATTCCAGTTCTAGCTCTATCTCAGTCCGCACTCTTCCCATATTCTCATTTTTCTCCTTTTTTCAATATACCTAAGGACTCTACACTATCTAGTGGATTGTCCCTGGGTAGATCCCTCCGGTACTGGCTGGATCGTGGGAACGAATACCTAACCTAACCATCCTTATAACACCATGCATAAAGTAAATTGGTCGGTCTTTTGGTATTGTTCTTTCCTTCCATGAGACCAATTGAAAAATCATTTGGAAAAACAATCAAGGTACTCGTGATACGAGATCAAAGCATTTTGTACCTTGATAGTTTTGATCATTTAGAAAACCTCCCCCTCAACATGTGCATATGATTTAGAAATTGTTTAGCACATGGAGGCAAGAGGACTTTGAAATATTTTCTTTGATCACTATTTTCATAGAAAAGCCATTTGATTTTCTTGGTAAATTCTCCCCCTCAATATGTGCATATGATATTTGAAATCATTTTATCACATAGAGGCAAGAGGTTTTTGAAGTAGTTCCACGATTGCATTGCCATACAGAAAACCATTTAGAAAATCAATCAAGGTACTTTATGTTGAAACATAGAAATCTTATGTACCTTGAAAGTTTGTTTTCTTATTGAAATGCTCCCCCTCAATATGTGCTTCGAGATTCGAAGCGCTACACATATGAGAGAAGCGCACAATTGAATCAAAACGATCACCTTTTATCAAATTTCATTATTAAATCACAAATTCTCCCCGATCAAAAATATCAAACCCTTTGAGATTTTGGATCCCAAGTGATTTAATAAGGTTTAGAAAACATGGGAGAATATGTGGCCATGTTTAAATACTCATCTCGTTTTTGGATAAATCCTCCTCCTCAACATGTGCATTGTGTATTTGAAATCGTTTGGCACATGGAGGCAGAGTGCCTATAAAGGACTAAAACCGATTCCATTAAAACAGATTTGAGATTTAAATCACGATCTCTCCCCCGATCAAAATTTCAAACCTTTTGAGATTTGTGATCCCAATTGATTTAAATCATTTATAAAATTTTGGGGAAAGACGTGGCAAAATTTAATTTTGAAAAATGACCGATAGGAAGTTTTTCAACATTAAAGATTGTTAGTGTCAGGTATGATAGTTTTAAGAGATCTTTAAGTAAAATAAAACAATTTCACAAAGAAACAAGAACAGAGAAAATTTCATTTTGAAAGATCTTGATTCTTAAAAAAAATCATACCATGACATAACATTAAATCTTTAGATCACCACTTTATTTTGTACAAATCGGAACTCTTGTGAAGAAATATCGTTTGAAAACATTTTATTTTAAATCACTCTCCCCCTCAATCGATGATCGTAGTCGATGATTGAGTGACTTAAGTTTTGATAAAATGAAGTCCCGTGATTTTCAAAATTAAGTCCAATTAATTTTCAAAACAATATTTTCCATTTTCAAAACAATTTTATCAAATATTTTGAAAAATGGTATTATTCACTATTTATCCTCGACAAAGATACGTTAGGTGGTTGAAAGCTTTTGTTGTTGTTGATGTAGGTCTGGAAGAAAACCGTCTGCTGATGCAGTGAGACTTCTTACGTTGCATTTTAATGCCAACTGAGATCAAATTAAGCTCCGTTTCTTCATTTGATGATGAAGAAAACCATCTGCTGATGCAGTGAGACCTCTTACGCATTTTTCCATGCCAACTCTCCATAGAAGTCCAATTAAGCTTCGCTTTCATTTGTCAACCCAAGATATAGTTACCCTTTCCTTTCGGCATCCAATCATCTTCATTTGTGGGATCCGGATCGGAAACATTCTTTTAAGCCATCTATTCGCATATGTTAGTCAACACATACAAATATATGGTGGTCACCCAAACAACAATCGACTAATAAAAGTCAATCCAACAATCAATCGGATCATAAAGGTGGTATAATGTGTTTATCAAACTCTAATCATCTAATCCTAACAATCATATCCTAGGCACCTAGTCCTTCAACGTAGGTTAACATCATTTTTCAGTTAAGCATATAGGATAATTAGATAAGTCCGATAGATGATATAAATTTGATAAACATTCTCCCCCTCAATCAATGACTCATTTTTCTGAAAAGGTTAAAAGCGCTGAAGTCATTGATTGAGTTTTCAATTTTATAAAAACACTGAATCTGATTGTTTTTAAAGCAACTCATTTTCTACCATTTTGTTAAAACAAATATTTTTCTGAAGAATTTTAGAAAGAAAAATATTTGAGTAGGAACATCAGTCCTTTGACATACTTTCCTCATTTTAGTTTTAGGATAAGTGCACGAAATATTTGAAAATTGGTTAAGCGCAACACTTTCCTTTCTTGAAGAACGGGTTGCTATCTGAAATAATAGCAAACCATGGTTGAAGCGTGGGTTACAGTCTGAAATAACTGTAAGCCATTTTTGAAGCGGGTTACAATGAAATAACGTAAGCCATTATTTGAAGCCCGGATTCTGTTACTGTCGAAATAAGCGTGCCATATTTTGTGACATGTTTTGAAAAAGAATATTTACACCTCCGCTTCGAACTTCATCTATGGTCACGTGCCATTACTGAATGACATTTCTAAGACCGTAGATGTTATCGATACCGGAAGACATGTCTTGATTTTTATGGGTTTTTGTTGATTTTATAATTTTCTATTTTGTTTTGCTGGTTTTATATTTTTGTATTTGGTTTTTTTAAAAATATATACAAAGATAGAGAAGATGATATAGTTAAAGAAGATGATGATACGAGTACCGAGATAAGGATATCGAGTTGCACGTTGTAGAAGATAGAATTCGTCATCTCTTAAACATTCACCACCAAAGCTTCCGAGGCTCCAGAAGATAGAACATGAGCCTTTGAGAAAGAGAGACTTTGGTAGCTTCCCCAAACCGAAAATCCTTTAGTTGAGTAGATTCAAAGCTTTCTTTCAAGCTTCCATTATGCACAAAGAAGCATACCATTATCATCGATCTTGCTGCTCCTTTTAAGAATAATCACTGTGATTCTTCGCTCGAGGTTATATCATCCAAGAAAAAGACAAAGAAACGTATCATCCCCACATAAATAACTCTTCTCACATTTCTTTTCAACTGACGTCTGAAGCGATCCATTCCAAAAGGTGTCAAGAGAACAATTCCCCCAAGTAGTTGAATTGATGCAGTCAGTCTCTTTATATAATGCTCAAGAACTCTCCCGAATACACATCATGAGGGTAATGAAAAACACCTCCCCAATGTTCACATCTTTCGTCCCTGATGATCGTGTATGAAGCTCAAGAACCCGAAGTACACCAATATCCAAGAACTCTCCCGAATACACATCATGAGGGTAATGAAAAACACCTCCCAAGTGTTCACATCTTTCGTCCCTAATGATCGTGTATGAAGCTCAAGAACCCGAAGTACACCAATATCCAAGAACTCTCCCGAATACACATCATGAGGGTAATGAAAAACACCTCCCCAATGTTCACATCTTTCGTCCCTGATGATCGTGTATGAAGCTCAAGAATCCGAAGTACACACATTCCCAACGAGAGAATAACTGATAACACCTCCCTCATGTCACACATTTATCTCCCCTGAATATGTCATACTTGTGTACCTCTTTTATCTTCAGAAACTTTCTCTAACATCACTTCCCCCATGTAGTTGGAATAATAACACTAAAAGCCTTGATAAGTAAAACCTTGAGTTTCTCTGCGGTCATGACATTCGTCTTCCCAGGATATCTTCAATCACTTAGAAGAGTTAAGTTCATCAAGTTTACTCGCGTTTAGATGCTTATCTCCTTCCCCCTTGCTGGTTTTGATACTTCAGAATCAGCAAAACATTATAAGCCCAAATACTTAAAATCTGTTGAGAAGATCGCTTGAAGTCTTTGTGAGAATCAACATGCTGAATAATGTGAGCAAGTCTAATTGGGGATTAAATTCGACATATCACTCTCCCCCAATTAGTGCTCTCCCCTAAACTCGTCTTTAGTCTTCTATCATGCAGCAGAAAGTGTAGAACAGACTGTAGAATCGACCTTCTTCAAGATTGTCCAGTTGGGGAATAGTTAGTTAACATCTTCATCACTCCAAAAAGAATCCCAATTAACTTACATCTTGCAAATCCCCTTAACTTAAAATCCCTCCCAATCAAACAAGAACAGAAAGATGATCATTAAGGAAATCATCAATCAGCCCGCAACGAACACACGTAATGGTAACACCAAGCAAACAATCACATCAAACAAGAACAGAGAGGTTGTTCGGAATCATCATGTTGATGTGCACGTGAAGCATTAACTGGAAGCACTTTGTCATTAAACTCAACAGTCCGTGAGAAGATGTCAACCAACGACTCTTAGAAGAAAACTTCATGTGAAGATGACCTGATACGAAGAAGCTCGGTTCTTACATGATTTTGGAGCCGTTTGACCATTTATTCTCATATAATAATCAACCATGCAGTATTATCACACTTCTTTCTCCCCTCAAGAATTGCAGACGAAGTTGCCATTCTTGACTAAATAAGTGAAATCATCCAAAAGTATTCTATTCACACTTCTCCCCGCAAAATTAGCACATGATGTCACCATCGTCATTATAGTTGAGCAAGTGGAATAAGAAAACAATCAACAAGATCAAGCTCGGTTCACTTGATGACCGAAGCATGGAAAAAGTATAAAGCATGTTGATGAGAATGGTCATAATAAGAAGATTTCTTCTTCTCGAAGATAATGCGACCACTGAACGTACATTTCTTTTCTTTAGAGTACGAGGCATGAATTGATGTGTTCATACGTCATTATGTTGAAGTACGAGGCTGAATGATGAGAACAGAGCGTCATAATCTCTCTTTTCATCATCTCTTTTGGCAAAACATGTAATCAACCCCATTATCATTCAGAGGCTCTTTGTGATGGTGATGGAGAAAACCAATATGATGAATTTGACCCTGAAGTAAACTAACCCGAATTCGTTACTTAAACTTGCACATATGTAACAAAGAGCAGTGCTGAGACTTCATCCACCATTGAATCTCTAAGTACTCTATACTCTTCAACCAACCAACCATCAAGTAATAGACGTACATTACCTCTTGAAAATCCACAATTGAATGTGACACTGAGCACTACAACGTAACTCCTTAAAGTGATAGTTATTTTGAGGTGGTAAGAGCCCAATTCCCCCAAGTAGTAAAAAGAAAAGGTAAAAGTCACCCAACAATAACTAGATTTCCAAGTCTTCATTTTTGATAATAAGCTTGAACAAGGATCTTGAAGAATCTTCATCCATCCATCCCCGATACCTTCAGATACTAAGTACACTTGCCCGTGATATTTTACTTCAACCTCAAATAAATAATAGTGAATTAACCCCGTTGTCACATCTTCTAATTAAATGCTCAAATCTAGCATTCTTTGATGTTTTAAGTGAACTATGATAATGGTTTTCGTCCCGACCATGGTTAAAAGCACATAACCCCGTAAAACCATGTAATAACCAAACTGCCATGACGAATATCCAAACACACATCCAATTCATGAAGTACACCCTTTTATCCCTTCTTCGAAGTAGAAACCGTAGCACCAGCATCAAATAAGATCCCGAAACACACTTTCCTTTCTCCAGGATGGTTCCATCAATATGGGATTTTACAATTCTATGGTTTAAACCGAGAAATAGTTACTTTCGCGTAATTTTACAAAACCAAGAATAAACCGTAAGATAGATCAGGAAATGCACTTTACTATTACCAGGATGTTTCCATTGTCACGGGATTTTACAAGTCTCTGATTTAAATCGAGAAATAGGTTCTTTCGCGGGATTTTACAAAATCAAGACAAAACCGTAAACAATGTCAGCTTGAATGTGTTATGACGACTTTGGTTTCGGTGAATATCTGTTTTTAGGGAATCATGCAGTGGTTCATCAACGGTTCATTGTCCAGCATCAACAATATCATCACCCATCCAGTAAACACTTTGGTAAACACATCATTCAGGCATTCTGTCGGCTATTGCAGTGACAACATGGTGAAGTAAACCCGATAAACCAAACTTGATCATGAAGTAGAATTCCCTATATTTGTTACTTAAGCTTGTACTAATCCTCGTGAAAAAGAAACGGTGTACCCAATGTACAAAACCTCTTGACATTCTCAACTGAGTGAGACATCGAAGTGATAGCTAAGTTGTGGGTTAAGCGAGAAAGAATCACAAACGTAACTAAATAGCCAAGTCTTTATCACACTCTATAAATGCTCAAACAAGTCATCTCCGCGGAAGGGAAGAAAGAATGAAGATGAAATAAGTAAACGCGTCCGGAAAACTTTCACTTTAAATACAAGTAAGAAATACCAAATATAAACCACCTTGTAGTCAACTTTGTTCATCCATCAATTCAAGCCGTGATATACACACCCCTTAATATGTGCTTCGAGATTCGAAAATATTTTAGCACGTATTAGAGAGCAGTATGCACTTTGAGACAGAAAATGGTCATTTTTTATCATCTTTCATATTTATATCACATTTTCTCCCCCGATCAAAAATTTCAAATCCTTTGAGATTTTGGATCTCAAGTGATTTAAATATGTATGAGATAAAACATTTGTTGGAGAAAAATGTGTCCAATTTTATATGATCAGAAGTGGACAACACTGAAGTTTTCCCTTTTTTGACACAAAGGGAAACCACAGTACATAACCTAACACTATTACATGCATTATAGTTGTTTATAGTTTGTACACCACATATTACACATAAATAATACAAAATAGAAACTACTTCCGGAAGATGTCTTCATTAAGTTCTTTTAAGTAGTTTGTAATGGCCTTCACGAAGTCTACCACCAACAAAGCTTTCAAGGCTGCGGAAGATCATTCAAGTTTTAAGTCTTCGCTTGATTGCATCAATGAAATCTTCACACCTCTTTAAGTCCTCATCAGTCCAAAATTTAGTCTTGTTCCACGGCTTCAGATCAACTCGGATTTCTTTCACTCTGGTGTTCAGTTCTTCTTCGACCATCTTGAGATTACCATCACTAAATTTGTAGAGCTCACACAATCTCATCAGCATGCGAGTCCCGTATCTGTCGTGGAAGAGGACGGCTCTGGGGATGTCAAGCACTCTATAGTCGTGACGAAATTCATGTCCTGAGGCATCCCATTGTGGCCTTGTTAAGTTGACCCGAGTCTGGTAGCTTTCCATTCCAAGCTGAAAGTCCTCAACCCGTTTTCGGATGACTATGCCTCTGATCCAAAGATTGACAGCGGCAGAGAGAGCTTTCTTTTCACGAACAGGTAGGTGATCAAGGTGTCCTTGAAGGTTCAGAAGGTATAGGTCTTCAAAATCATTGGGCATCAAGTGCTTGAAGTCGTTCTCTTCAATCACATTATCTTTTTGGTCTGCTCTTCTAAGAACGATCTTCTTCAGATACTCATAGCCATGGATTGGGAAGATCTCTACACTGATAACACTTAGAATTCGTAGTTTGGATCTAACACATTTTCGTCTTTTCTCAGCTCCATGTCTCTCGATGTAGAAATTCTTCTTTTTGTACCACCAGTGAGAAATACCATATGAAGCGGAAATGTCGTACTTTTGTTCTTCGTCAGCCCAGAATTGATCAGGAACCATCTGTTCAAGTCCCTAATCGAGTAGGTAGCAGCTTTCATCTTTGAGATCGATAAAGGCTGGTCTTCTTCGTAGTATGAGCACAAAGATAGCCTAGGTCATGGTTGAAGAAGAACTCGGACTGAATGGTCATTTGTCCAGGTTCACCACCGAGAGGAAGAGGCTTGTTCACATCGAAGCAACTGATCTGCTCACTGACTTGATCATTCAGCATCCTATGACATTCTTCCATCTGGTATTGTAGTTGATTGGCATCCGAGTGAAAGACCTTGACAATTTCAAACGCTTGTCCTTCAAGATCCTTTGGAGTGATTGACGCGATTCCCCTCTGTTCACAAAACCACTTAATGAAGCTGCCCATATCTCCAGTGGCATGAAGTAGAGAGTCTTCATCTAGAGTTTCATAGTTAGTAGAAATTGTGGAAGCCCAGTTGTTGTCAGGGATCATCGTGGGTCTGGGATAGACCATGAGGGTTCTGGTGAATGAGGTCTCTCTTCGGGTAGCCAACTTCGAATTGTGTCCTTTGAGGGTGCCACTTTAGATGTGTTAGAACGTTCTCCCAGCACGTATGAGTCAAACCATTCATCTTCAGATGGCTTGGGAATGTGCTTGGTGGATGCATCATTTTCATCAGATTCCGACTCTGCCATGACATACGACTCTTCATGAACCATTTGATCTTCAGGAATAGAAGAGATTGTGGGTGTGAACCTTGAATCAACCGTTGTCCAAGCTGCAGATTTCTTCTGAGTCCCATTATCTCCGGGAGGACTAGATTGCTTGGAAGGTTTTGGTGGTGATGATTGTGGTTGTGGTGAAGGTGTAGTAGTTGTGCCTGAAGTTCCACCTGTACCAGAAGCTCCAGCTCCTCCAGTTGGAGGTGGTGGCTTGGGACCTCCAGACTTATCAGTAGTTTTCTCTAGAACAATCTTTCTTTTCTTCTTATTATCTCTTTAACGAACATCGACTACAAACTGCTCATAATCATCTTGCCTCATAGATTCTTCGAGAGCCTCTTAAAATTTCTTATGTGTACTATGCAAGTGCTCTCCTGCCTCATACATTTTTTCTGAGAGAGCTGAACTCATGTCGGAGATCGGCAGATCTTTGAATCGCTGGAGAAGTGGAGCCTTCATTGCCCATTCCACTGCATCTTTAATATCCGCTTCTATTGCCTCTGTGACAATTTCATTGAGATTAATATTCTCCAGTTTCTTAACACGACTATCAAGATTGTTGACACCTATAGGAAAATGTTTCTCGATAGTTGCAATGCGCAACATGGCCTCTTTAAGCAATTCCTCTGTTGTTTTAACAGGAGGAGGTGAGGCACGAGGTGGTAAGGTAGGAGGGGTGACAGTATCAGAGACTGTAATCACTGGTTCAAGTGATTGAACATTAGTAGGATCAGGTGGTGGAAGTGCGGTTGATTGAGCAAGTTTGGGTGGCTGAAGTGTGGTTTTAAGAGTAGGAGCAAACATTGGCGGGATTGTAGAAGTGTCTTGTTGTATGTCAACGGTGAACATGGACTCTACTTCATCTTTCTCCTTACCTTGCTTCAGAGTCTCAGTGTCTGTGGGTTTGTCGTTTATGAACTGATCACCAAAGGAGATGTCTGTATCAAGATTCTTCAAAGAGGGTAGAGAGTCATTTGACAGATTTGGTTCTTCCAAATGTCTGGTCTCATCAGATCTTGACTCAAGGTTCTCCTGTGAGACATGTTGCAACTCTTCCTCAACATTTTGCTCAGACTGGGTATCACTTGATACAAGAGTTTCTTCTTGTGTTTCAGATACCTCCTTTTCCAGTCCAGATTGTTCTTGAGCTGATGTCGATTCAACACTTCCTTTCTTCAGCTCAAATTGAGTTGTAGTTCTTGATGGTGAAGAGGAGAAGGTCAGAAGCATGTGAGCAGCTTGTTCTACACCAACAATCCCCTTCCCTTTGTCTTGTATGATAGGTGTTGTTTGGCGAGGCACTTTTTCAGGTTCTCTTAGCACTACTCCTCCAGTTGGTGCTCTCACATTCCGACTTTCTAGGCTTTGCTTGATACCTAGTTGCAGAGCAGCATCATCTACATCAATCAAACTAGTATCACCCCTCGAAACCTCATTTTCCTAAACATTTCCCTTTACCACTTCCTTCTTCTTTCTTTTCTGCTTCTTGGTTGTGGTGTCAGTAGGTTGAGACCTTTTAAGTCCCTTTTTAGGAAGAGCAGCATATGAAGATTTTGATTCTGAGGTAGACTTGGCAGCTTTGGTTTGTGGTGGAGTAGGATGGACATCATCATTACCACCAGATCTGGAAGCCCTTTTCTTGTATAGTTTGAAGTAATCCTTCTTCTTAATATCGTCAGTGAGAAGACTAACAGGAATTTCCAGACCAAAGATCTCCTTATCCATACCTTTAGGAACATATTTAAGGTTACCCAGAACAAATTCTTCCTTGGCATCATGAAGGACTGATTCTGTAACACCCCCAAATTTTGTTTAGCGGAAGCATACGTGTTATTCGGGAGCGTTACGGGATTGGTGAATCATAACACAAGTAATAAAGAACGGAATACATACTCCGTTTAATTTCATAAAATACTTTAAAACATTGTCTTACAACATAGTTTAAATAAATGGGCACATCCCATTAGTTTTAGTGGTCCCAATGTAAAAACATCATTTTTGTGTAAAAACACTTCTTTAATACTACTACGACCATACATCCACTTCTTGCCTTGTCTTCATGAACATAACTTAAACACCTGAGAAAATATGCTAAAAGGTCAGCTAAAAGCTGGTGAGTTCATAGGTTTAAGTTTAAATAGTAAATTCGGACCATAAGCAAAGTCATATAATCATTACAACGAATATAATGATATATGGATGAATGTCTATTACGTTAGCTCTAAGTTCATGCAACCGATACTATGACAGTTTCTGTATGCTAAAAGATGTCATACAATATAGGGGCCCATAGCAAGTGTTTTGTCCCTCAACACTTGGTTCCGACATGGTATACGTTTCGCTTTGGCCCAAGCATGGCCAACCGAACTGAGGAGTCACCCTCAATAGATCTATTTATAACATTCGCGTTTCCCAATGGGGAATTGACGGTTCATGAAAAGGGCATTCTCTAGGGACATAGGGGCTTAGGCTAAACCACGTAATAGTAATCATGTTATAGTTTTGGTCCATAAAATGTTTTGCATATTTCTCACCCCAAGATGTATAAAACAATTTATCAAGTAAAAGTGGGGCTATGAAACTCACCTTAGCAAATGTGCAATCCAAGTGTGGGATTAGTGATTGTTGTGAAGCGGCACCGACACGCGACCTAGATAAGGAGGGTAACGTTTTAGTTCATTGTTTTAAGTATTGCTTACTCAAAATAGTTTAATTGTATTAAAGTTAAACTTTAATTTGTAAAATTCGTAAAAAGGATTTTTCTAACAAGTATATGAAGTATATATACTTTTCTTGTTGACAATGATATGGTTTTAACTTCCAAGTTTGATATGAAAAATATTTATAGCATTTAACTAGTAAGTATATAAATGTGTATATACTTATTTAAGTTGACACGAAATGGTGTTGCCAAAAAATATATATATATATATATATAATTTATTTATTTTCTAATTGTATTTAGAAAACACTTAAGTTACATTTGAAGACTTTCGAATTTAATATATCACAAAATGACATAGTGGTCTCTATTTATTTATCGTAACTTGTTCTATACATATATAGTTCCATTAAGAAGTTTACTTGACATCCATGCATTTGTACAATGCCGTTAAATTTTGACGTACATCATTACGGGAATCATGTTTTTAGAATATTTGTTGTTTATACTAACTTTCATACATTTTGCTAAGTTATGACTTGTACACATAATTGATGTTAAGACTATATGTTACGAGATGAAAGAAAGAATAGACGGGGACGGTTTACGCTTATACTTTGCCTTCCGGTTATATGATACATGTTTTATTTCGTGAGGTAGTTTAAACAGTCTGACGAGCACCCCGAGCCACCATGGGCTGCGGCCTGGTGTTGATCACGACTAAGGACCCCATATGGGCCGAGCCCCACAAAATAACAGACTCCTATGCCACTTAACTCATTAGTTGGGCTGTGGCCCAATACTTGATGTCTAAACATTAGTTAGTACTTGGTAGTGCCTTTGTTGTGCCAAATTCTTTGTGGGTAGATCACACGAGAGTAAAAAAAAAGATTGATATAGCAAGTGTTCACTTAAGTGAATAAGGTATTAACATTTCGAAGCTAGACTCGAACCTAAGGTGTCACAGTTGATGTGTTCCAAGGTGTATTCGACTACCCGATGTTTCTAAGTGCCTAGAATATTACTCAAGTTTGATACATTAACGGAAGGTTGGAGCAACGAGGTGACAAAACCATGTGTTTGGTCGAGTACTACTCAACTCGGTTCCTTGTTGCAAACTTGAGACACAAGACCATAAGACCCTTGTATGTTTCTCATGTTTAAACAAGGTAAAAATTAAAGTTTGACATACTTTTAAACAACATAAATGTCGACTGAAACAAAAAAATATGAGTATCGACATGGGTTACTTGTAGGCTTCGCAAACTTGACTCGTATACCTTATTTTCCTTGTTCCCTAGTCTCGATAGAAAACCAAACGGACTCTAGTGCAAATGACCACACAAGTACATGTAACCAAGTTTGTTTACTAAACACAAGAAGTAAAATTTGTAAAAACTAAATCTCTCAAATTCTTGTTTATGCAATTCGACAAGACCCAAACCATTATTTGACCTCATAACTTTGATGTACATTTTCCTTACACAACTAAGTTAACTTCAAACCAAATATGTGATAAATCATGAGTAGCTCCATTTTTTACAAATCGACTTTCGCCTCGACTAACCACTGCGGCTAACCCACGTGAGGTCTCATCCTCTAATTTTTGATGCCAAGACAAGATAAATAAACCAAAGCATTCCTTTTGACTAGAAGTTCATGTGGTTAACGATATGACAAGATTTGTAAATCCATAAACTAAATGAATGACCAACTTCAAAACTTGACATGGTAACCAAAAACAATAAGAAAATCGATGTGACCAAAACATATAACAATCTTATTGATAAAAAATCTTTCCAACATAATATCATAAAACAATACAAATATTACAACAAGATAGGTAAATAACCTCAAATCCGAAAATGGTGGATGATGAACGAAAGGTTGTTCCTTGGATTCGGACCAAATAAAACTTGGATTAGCACCAAAATACCTCCAATTGCAAAACCCCCAAATCAATTTTAGAAAACCCTAACTTTCACAAACCCTAGTTTTTAGGTAAAATTGAGATTGAAACTGAGTTTGGGTTTTTTGCATCTCCACAAGAGATATAGAAGTATTTTGGGAATGAGCTTGACCTCTCTCTCTTCATGGTGTTTGGATTGAAGCCGAATTTGGCTAACTTCCAACCTTAGAACGTTTTGGACTTTAGCTCAAGGTAGACACAAGTGAGGATATGATTCTCTTGAGTGATCTTTGCCTTGATTCTTTCTTGGATTCGTACGAGTGGTAGCAGGGATATCAAGAATGGATTTGAGGAGTAAAGCTTTCATGGATTTGGTATGAGAGAAGGTGATTGATGCTGAACCGTCAAGTTTTCTCACGCAAGCTGACCACTTGTGAATGGCCAACTGTAAGAAACTTAAAACAGCTTAAGCACAAATGCAATGAAGATCTGGGGAGTATAGTGTTTCCCCGGGTCGTTAAGTCCCACGGAGGATGAATTGGTGTTAAACAACTTCAGATGTCGAATAATCACTAAGGATAGTGATCAGAAAGGATTTTGAAATATTTATACCTAAAGAAAAGATTAATAAATTACAGCGACTTAAATGCAAATTAAAAGAAATTAAAAGTTAAAATATATTAAATAAACGCTATCACTATTTTTACAATGATGTTTTTATGATTTTATAAAACAAATTATCTTAAATAAATTATTTAAACTAAAACGTAAACTCAAATTACCTAAAAACTAGATTAAAAATGAAAACGTACGTTAAGTCTAAAAATTACGCGAGTGCATAAGCAAAAACGTAAAATTTGTGAAATAAAAGACCTACGAGTGTAAAACCAATTTTCTTGCGTACTATATGATAAAAGAAAATTTTAGAAAAAGAATTATATTTTTTTGATTTTTATTTTATTTATTATGAATTAAATACGGTTTTAAACTAATTAAATGATTAAAAATACTAAAACTATTAAGAAAAATCTGAAACTTTTTTGTAAATTACTTTATACTAATACAAAGACAAGAAAAATACAAAAGGTGAAAAAGCTATTATAAATAAGCTGGAAATAAGCAAAAAGCTACGTATAAGCTTAATAGACAAAATGGGGTTATGTATTTAATTATGCAAAATAAAACTGAGACAAGTCCCAAGGGCAAACGGTAAGGCGTGTGTGTGTGAGCTGGGTGGCGTGGGTTCGAATCCCAGCAATGCTATTTTTTTGCAAACTATATTTTTTGGACTTTTCTATTTCACAAATTTATTAAGTTCACTTAAATAAGCACTTTTCACTACTAAAACTTTTTCTAAAAACTGATAATAAGCTCTGTATTGAGCTTATAATCTCAACAGTAGCTAGAAAACTTAATAAACACAAGATTTTAAGCTAATTGGCTTATAAGCTATTCAAAAAGCAAAATGTAAAATGGAAATAAGCTAAATAATGGTAATAAGCTAATATAAAAACTGATTAAGATTAAGGATTGACAAATAAGCTCTGAATAAGCTCAAATAAGCACAAGTATACCTGTTTGCACAGGACACTGTGTAATTTTCTGGGCACCTATGAGCTAAAAATTAAGCACTGAGATAAGCTATAAATTGAAAACAAATGCTTGGATAAGCTAGATGACCAGTTAAGCTATTCAAAAAGCTAAATTACTCACTGTTTGGTTCACTAGATAGCTTGTGAGAAGCTTATGAAATAACTTATAAATACTGAGTAAATTATGTACTAGTTAAAATGGACAGAAATATAAGCCATGAGCAGGCTTATCAAATAAGCTATAAACTTGAAAATAAGACTTGGAATAGACACACAGCTAGGTGGCCTACTCAAAAAGCTAAATTATATAAGCTAGACTTTATTAATAAGCTCTGTAAGGGCTTATGAATCTAGATAGCTAACTGTGTGCACAGGGCATATTTTGAAAAAGGGACTTAAAAGAAAGATGAGAATAAGCTATCTATAAGCTAATTTTATGAAAGCTAGTATTTTTATATTTTTGTTTAGCAACTAAATATTAATTTCCCAAAAGGGCATAAGCTAAATATTAGTATTGGATACACAGTAAAATTATGAATTTTATTCAAAAATGACTTAAGCTGAAAATTTGACTTTTATAAAAACTAACTTAGTTTGACTTTTATGAACTTTGAATCTATCCTACTGATTAATTATGATATATTAAGGTGTAATAAGATTATATTAAGCTATGTTAACAACTTTTAAGCTAATGTGATTATTTTTTCAACTTATGGTTCCAACAGTAAACTGTCAAGAGGTATAATTTGGAATTTTGACTTTTATTCACATAAGGACTGGTTTAAATGGCTTGACTGAGATATTGAGGCCTAATGTAACATGAAGTAAGCAAGTTCAAAGGCTTAAATAACCTATAACACAATTAAACAGGCAGAACCAAACATCCCTTTAAGAAGCTGTTATGAAGCTTTTGGCATTAAAACAGCTTATTAAACCAAGGGAGCTATAAATTTACTTGTACTAACTATGTTTAGACAAAATTAAACTTAAATTAACAAGAATCAACCATTAATACTAAGAATTGTAGACTAAGATAAAATGGCTTACAAATGAGATTATGCATAAAACAGAGAACCAAGGTTTGAGAGTCTCTCCTATAGCTTACCAATAAGCTCTAAACCAACAAGCTTTCCAAAATCAACACTGCACCATAGCTTTGATCATTTCTCATAGGCTTTTTATTTTTTCACTAATTTCTTGGAATTTTTGAGAATTTTTGAGTTTTTACACTAAACTGAATTATTAAGGTTATAATAGCTTCTAAACTTATATAATGAGCTTATATAAGCTTATAAGCTTAAAGCAACAACCACAAACATCATTTGACCAAATTGAGAATTTTTAAAGTGAAAATGGCATAAACTTAATTCGAATTCCTTAACTGAAATTGAAAATGCAAATATGTTTTTATTACACTTTGAGGTTACAAAGTACTTGGAAGCTTTAACATGAACTGGAAATTTAAATTTTATAAAAACGACATAAACTTAAATTAAAATTACTCTCTCTGGCTTCTACACTGCTTCTTTCTCTTTATAATCATCTCTTTGAGCTCAGTCAACATCTCTGAATCATTCCCACCTCATTCCAACCATTGGATGCTTCAAATTCATCCTAATCGTCCACATGACATTTTGGCCAAAAGCTGTTTAAACAGTACAAGTAGTTTGAGGGCAATTAAAGAATTTTGGGAGTATCAGGAAGACAAATGAGAAGTTTTGTGATATTTTTAGCCAACTTGGGGAGGTTTTGAGCAATACCATGTGCTGGTATTGACTCAGTGGTAGATTTAGGGGAACAGGGGTGTGAAGGGCATTTATGGTGGTGTGTTCTAATGGAAGAAGTGGTGGAAAGTGGTCAGGAAAGTAGGGGGTGAGCTAGAGATGGTGAGGTGGTGTTTACAGTGTAAAGGTGGAGGAGAAGGAAGAAGGAGACATGTACGTTTGGTCTGTTTTATTTATTTAACAAAGGGGGTGGGCTTGGGTTTGCATTTTGGGCCAGCTGGGTTTGTTTTGGACTTGGGTTAAATAACAAAGGGTCCGGTTGGTTTATTTAATACACAAGGACCACTTATGTAAATTCTGCAAATGAAAGGATTTGAACCAGTAACTCATCTAAAGTCATCACAAGGGTTAAACTTGTAACATGTGAATAGTACAAGGGCCAATATTGCATAAAATTTCATTTTTTATAATTCCAAGGACCAAAACTGTCAAGTTTGTAACTTGAGGGACCAAACATGTAATTTTTCCAAAGTTTACCATAAGGACCAATTTTGTCATTTATGAATAGTACAAGGTTAATATTTGATAATTTTCACTTTTAAATTAACCAAGGACTATTTTTGACAATTTTCAAACTTTAGGGACTAAAGTTGTCATTTTGTAAATTTTAAACTTTAAAGGGTTTATTTTGACAACTTTTGAATCTCATGGACCTTAAATGACATTTTACAAGTTTTTGAATTACCAGGGACTAGTTTTGACAATTTTTGAAACTTGGGGGACTAAAACTGCCAATTATGCAAACTTGATACGTTTTTCATCTGATTTTGGTATTTTTGCATTTAAAACACATAAAAAACTTTTTTGTGATATTTTCATCATTTTGATGCATTTCTGAGTATTTTCAGATGTTTTTGCAGTCTAGATAGTACAAAAATGATGAGTATTTAGACACTCATCAATCCCCCACACTAAGATATTGCTAGTCCCTAGCAATGTTTTAGAACTTTAATGGATTTTAAAAAACTCTTTACCAAAAGCCATCACTTCTGGAGTAGCCAAATGTTTCAGTTCAAGTAAGAACTATGGTACACTGATAACCAAATGATTTTGAGCAAATCACCAGCTTTCAACGGTTTTGATTTGTCTTTACCAGAAGCCGTTTGCTTCTGGACTAGCCAACTCTTAGATAATATATCTTTGGTGAGCTGATTACCAATTATGGTTTTTCCACTGCCTTTACCACAAGCCATAACCTTGCGGGCTAGCCAACTCTTCACTAATTAAAGATATGGTGAGTTGAATACCATACAATTTTGGGCAAATTGCAAGCCATAAACGGATTTGAGATATCTTTACCAAGAGCCGTTTGCTCCTGGATTAGCCAATCCTTACGTGGGTTAGACATGGCGGACTGATTACCATTTGCTGAGTAAGTGAAAAACACTTACTCCAAAAAAATTTTGGCCAAAAACGGGGGAATTGGGTGGAATAATTACATGATAAAATTCGTGAGAATTCCCCCCCCCACTTAGAAATGAATATTGCCCTCAATATTCAAAGTACCGGCGGTTATGCCGAAACATAGAACATAAAAGGGAAATATTACGGCCATTATTTTGTTTTTGATATATACACACATATATTTTTTTTTTTTTAAAAAAAATCAGCGTGGGGCAACTCCCCCACACTAGGGTGGTAGAAAGGGGACAAGTAGACAGAAACATGGGTGAAAACCCATATGGTGTGTGCTACTATTTTTGATTCCCGAGTCACTAGCTTGACTCGATCCCCGCATTCATTGGTTCATGGGGAATGTTTGTAGATCCGGGACAACCACAGGGGGAATGTCCTCTCCAAAGTAATGCTTCAATCGATGACCATTTACTTTAAAATTGGGACCATCAGGTTGAGATAACTCAATGGTGCCATAAGGATAAACCTTAGTGATAGTAAATGGACCAGACCAACGGGATTTGAGCTTTCGAGAAAATCTTCAATCTAGAATTGAAAAGAAGGACTCGATCACCAACGTTGAAAACACGGTTCTTGATTTTAGAGTCATGAATCTTCTTTGTCTTTTGTTTATAGATCAAAGAGTTCTCGTTTGCTTGATCACGAAGTTCATTTAGTTCATTCATTTGAACTTTTTTGTGATCACCGGTGTCTGTATATCGAAGTTTGCATGTTTTAAGGCCCAGTAAGCCTTGTGCTCTAGTTCAATCGGAAGATGACATGCCTTTCCGTACACTAGCTTGTAAGGAGTACACCCAATTGGTGTTTTGTAAGCTGTACGAAAGGCCCAGAGTGCGTCATCCAGTTTATCCGACCAGGATGCACGATTTTCGCCTACTGTTCTTTCAAGGATTCTTTTAATACCACGATTTGAAACTTCCACCTGCCCACTTGTTTGGGGGTGGTATGCAGTAGAGAGACGGTGGGTAACACCATACTTTTGCATGACACGATCAAATTGGTCATTACAAAAATGTGTACCACGATCACTGATTATAGCACGAGGAGTTCCAAACCTGGCAAAAAGAGATTTCAAAAATTTCACAACTACTCGGGCATCATTAGTAGGTAAAGCTTTCGCTTCAACCCATTTTGACAAATAGTCAACAGCCACAAGTATGTACTTGTTACCACGAGACGAAGGAAATGGCCCCATAAAGTCAATACCCCAGATGTCAAATATCTCACAAACTTGAATGGCATTTTGTGGCATTTCATTTCTTTGAGAGATATTTCCATGACGCTGACAAGCGTCACAGGTTTTGACAAAATCGTGGGCATCCTTATAGATTGTGGGCCAATAAAACCCGGAATCAAACACCTTTTTGGCGGTGTAGTTTGGACTATGATGGCCCCCGGTGGGTCCAGCATGGCAAGCTTTGAGAATGTCAAGAGCTTCTTGTCCATAAACACACCGTCGGATGACTTGATCTGCACAGATTTTAAATAAGAAGGGTCATCCCGAAGTAATGTTTAACATCTTTGAAGAATTTGTTCTTCTGCTGGGTCGACATTCCTTTCACAATGAAGTTACCCGCATGGTAATTTGCGAAGTCAGCAAACCATGGGGTAGAAGAGTTTCCACGAAAAGAAACCGCATTGAGTGTCTCGAGAGGAAATGTTTCATTTATTTCCTTTTTCTCGAAAACATCTTGGTGAGGGTTTTCTAATCTGGACAGATGATCAGCAGCTAGGTTCTCAGCTCCTTTTTTATCACGTATGATGATATCAAATTCTTGGAGGAGGAGAACCCAACGGAGCAATCTCGGCTTTGCATCTTGTTTTGCAAA
The DNA here is from genome assembly GCA_910596185.1 of Chrysanthemum makinoi. NCBI lineage: Eukaryota > Viridiplantae > Streptophyta > Magnoliopsida > Asterales > Asteraceae > Chrysanthemum > Chrysanthemum makinoi. The sequence continues at coordinate 284,484,641 of OU343220.1, read as the reverse complement.
GAGATATTTGAGAGCCGAGTGATCCGTATACACTACACATTTGGTCAAGATTAAGTACGGCCGAAACTTTTCAAATGCATACACCACGGCTAATAGCTCTTTTTCTGTGGTGGTGTAATGAGTTTGAGCTTCAGTCATAGTCTTACTTGCGTAGTGGATAGGCTGAAAATGCTTGGATCTACGTTGCCCTAAGACTGCACCGATAACAAAATCACTTGCATCGCACATGAGCTCAAAGGGTAAGTCCCAGTCGGGAGCAACGAGAATGGGTGCTTCAGTAAGCTTTTTCTTCAATGTTTCAAAAGCTATGATGCACTCGGGTGAGAAGATAAAAGGAGCATCTTTTTCAAGAAGATGGGTCATAGGCCGGGCGATTTTGGAAAAATCTTGTATGAATCTACGATAGAAACCGGCATGACCTAAAAAACTCCTAATACCTTTGACGGTAGTAGGATGAGGTAATTTAGCAATAACATCGACTTTTGCTCTATCTACCTCAATCCCATTTTTTGAAATTTTATGGCCAAGGACTATTCCTTCTTTGACCATAAAGTGACTCTTCTCCCAATTTAGACAAAGATTGGTGTCTTCACACCTTTGAAGCATTTTTTCTAAATGGGAGAGACATGTTTGAAAAGAATCCCCAATGACCGAGAAGTCATCCATAAACACCTCCATTGTTTCCCCGATCATGTCGTGGAAAATGGCCATCATACATCGTTGGAACGTGCCAGGAGCATTGCATAAGCCAAAAGGCATACGTTTGTAGGCAAAAGTTCCGTATGGGCAGGTGAATGTGGTCTTCTCTTGATCCTGTGGATCAATGGGAATCTGAAAATAACCCGAGAAACCATCAAGGAAGCAATAGTATTCATTCCCTGCTAATCTCTCAAGCATTTGGTCCATGAAGGGTAGAGGAAAATGGTCTTTACGGGTGGCGTCATTCAACTTACGATAGTCAATACACACACGCCATCCCGTAACCAATCGAGTTGGAATTAACTCGTTATCTTCATTTGTGACAACAGTTATGCCACCCTTTTTAGGAACACAATGAATTGGGCTAACCCAAGGACTATCTGAGATTGGGTAAATCAATCCTGCATCAAGAAGTTTGATAACCTCTTGTTTGATAACATCATGGATTTTTGGATTTACTCTTCTCTGATGTTGAACTGCTGGCTTGAAGTCATCCTCCATTAAGATTTTATGAGTACAAAACTCAGGGTTGATACCCTTAATGTCAGAGAGTTTCCAAGCAATTGCTTGCTTATGTGACTTCAAGATTTTTATGAGAGCAGCTTTTTCATCTTTACTCAAATCTCTAGCAATAATGACTGGTAATTTATCATTACCTTCAAGAAATGCATACTCGAGATGAGGCGGTAAGTCCTTAAGCTCAACCTCAGGAAATTCTTCAGTTTTCTCAACTGATTTGATTTCCTTGTTATGAAGTTTGACGGGAGGGAGCGGAGATGATGATGGATCATCATTAAGCAACTTCTCAATGAGAAGTATGTCCCCCTCGATGTCGATGGGAGCGTGATCAATTTCCCATGGAACAGAATCACTAGACAAGTAGGCTTCAATCTCTTCCAAGATGAAGTCACTTTCCTCAAATGGGGTGAGAGAAGGAGTAGAATTGGCGATGATAGGTTGAGATGAATGAGTGAGATTATCACTCGAAGAATTATGATCATAACCAAGAACTTCTTGCGAGTACTCTTCAGAAGCAACATCAATGATATCTATTCGGTTAACCGATTCAGAATCATAATTTGCGGAGTACCTCGAAGTTTGATCAAGGTTAAAAGTGACAGCTTCATTACCAACACGTAATGTGATCTCTTGCTCAAATACATCAATGAGAGCACGGCCCGTTCTCAGGAATCCTCGACCAACAATAAGAGGAACCCGATGATCGGCATCAAAATCAACAACCACGAAGTCAGCTGGAAAATGGAACTTTCCTACTTTCACAAATACGTCCTCGGCAATGCCAAGAGGACGGGATATTGTACGATCTGCAAGCTCGAGAGTCATGCATGTAGGAGTAAGTTCCGGAAGAGAAAGTTTCTTCCATACTGAATAAGGCATCAGGTTGATGCTTGCACCAAGATCTGCCAGGGCAAAGCATTCAACCATTCCTGGAAATACACAAGGTAAGAGAAATTTTCCAGGATCTCCAAGCTTTTCTGGAAGCTTCTTCAGGATAACTGCAGAGCAGTTCTCGTTAAGAGGAGTTTTAGCCATTTCAAACAGCTTTTCCTTGTTGCTTAACATGTGTTTGAGAGTTGATGCAAACTTGGGCATCAGCATGATAGCATCCGCAAAGCTTATGTCAAAATGTAGTTCTTGGAAAATTTGAAAAAATTTGTCCATTTGATGATTAGCTTTTTCACGGAGCTTTTGCTCATTCAAACGCGATGGATAAGGAATAGAAGATTTGGATCTGGTATTTTCAACGGGAGCTACAGGTGGTTCAAAAACAACTCCTGGATTAGACTTGGGTTTCTGGACAACTTGAGGTTGGACATCATTGGTTCCTCCATTATTAACAGGAAGTTCCTTGATAACTTGACTCATTTCTCCTAGTGGAGGAGGCATTGGAGTCGAAGGTCCATTGTGTGTCCTAGGTTCACTTTCCACTACCTTCGGGAGAGAAGAAGAAGAGGTAGTAGGAATAGCGGGTCCATTGTATGAAACACCACTTCTGGTTGTGATCGCCTTAGCATCGCCCCTCGGGTTAGCGATCGTGTTGCTCGGAAGTTTTCCTGAGCCCGAGGGTTGATCATTTAAAGACTTTTTGAGATCAGCGATCTGACTGACCAACAACCTGTTCATTTCATCTTGGGATTTCATGAACTGCTTCAATAACTCATCAGATGATGGTACTGGAGGTACTGGAGGGAAATTCTGAGGTCGGATGTTTTGATTATGACCTTGTTGTTGAAAATTCCCTTGATTAGGATTCACATTCCCATGAAATTGATTCCCTCGATTGAAATTGTTTTGATGAAGATTCCCTTGTTGTTGGAAACCTTGATTGGGTCCAGGATAGAAATTACCTTGGTTTTGATAACCTTGGTTCATTCTAGGTTGATTCTGATTCCGGTTGGGATTCTGGTTAAAACCGGGTGGTGCCTGATAAGTGTTAGCACGGTAGTTTGGGTCATTCTGAGGACGGTATTGATTACCTCCTTGATTTGAAGTACCGGCTATAGCATTTGCTTCAAACGGACTACCATCGGTGGCAGTACAGTTGTAGTATGCATGAGGACCACCACAAGTAACACAAACTTCAACTTTCTTCACTTCACCATGTGATGGTGTTTGAGTGAAGGTGACTTTCTTTTGGTTAGCAAGAACCAAAGCCTGAACAATATCTGTGAGTTTATCAATCTTAGCATCGGTGCTAGATGTACTCACAGGAGATGAAGTAGAAGGTCCAGCATTAGACTGAGTCTGATATGCCTTTGTGCGGAAAGAGCGGACCTGGGACTTGTTTTCAATGATTTGTAAGGCTTCTTTTGTGGTTTTGCTAAGGAAATTACCTCCCGCGGAGGCATTCAAAGAGTCTTGGTCAGCTTGTCTCAGACCATTATAGAAAGTATCCATTTGCATTAACTCGGTAAAACCATGGTGCGGACACTTGCGGAGCAATTCTTTGTAACGATCCCACGCCTCCCCGAATGATTCATCAAATCTCTGAGAAAATTTCATTATCTCATTCTTAAGACTTGTAGTTCGGGATGGAGGATAGAATTCATTAACAAACTTGGTAACTAGATCCTCCCATGTCTCAATGGAACGAGGGGGTTGTTTTTCAAGCCAATTCCGGGCTTGTCCCTCTAGAGAAAATGGGAACAGAAGAAGCTTGATAGCTTCATGTGGGACATTCTTGTACTTGATGGTAGATGCAATCTTGTTAAACCATCGAATGTGTGCATGAGGATCATCCCGCTCAAAACCATAGAATTGGCTTTGGGTTACCAGATTAAGCAACCCGGTTTTGAGCTCGAAGGTATCAGCCACAATGGCTGGGACAACAATAGCATCTCCGTAACCCTCGATGGGTGCTTGGAGAAGCTCATTCATTGGCTTGTCTTCTGCCATTTCGACATGTGGTGGTGGTGGTAGACGTTCCTCAGTCACGGCTGAAGGAGCAGAACGTCCTCTACGTCTACAAGGAATCTTGCCAAGCTCAGAAAGTGGACTTGTAGAGCTGGAAGAACGAGTGCGCATGCACTAAGTTTAAAAATCAATTTTCAAAACAAATGTGAGGCAAAACGACAAGTGAACTTAACCAATAATCACAAATGAAATGGCTTCTTTGAAAAAGGTACACCAAATCACAAGGACACAATGGCAAGTTTTAAATCTGATGTTCGGGAACTTATTTTGGTCACACCCCCAGTTAGTAGGTGTACTGCCTTGATTTGCGGTGGTTGATTTTTATGTATAAATTAAGTACCACTGAAAAGACGTAGGTAATGATTTGTGCTAAGGGTTTAAAAACTTTTGACAATATTTTTGGTATCGTCTCGTTTAACCAAATCGTATTTCTTTAAGAATCACCTTAAAAAAAACACAAGCTAGAAAACGTTACGATTGTTTTGTTGTTTTATATTGTTTTTGGGTTTTTAACACTTTAGGAAAAGTGTTAATGAACTTTTTGATTTATATTGAACTTTACAGAAAAATGTTTACAAACGATGGTATATGTGCAAGTACGGGTCTGAAAAATGCTACGAACACGCTTACAGCCTCCCCGGCAGCGGCGCCAAAATTTGATTGATGCTGAACCGTCAAGTTTTCTCACGCAAGCTGACCACTTGTGAATGGCCAACTGTAAGAAACTTAAAACAGCTTAAGCACAAATGCAATGAAGATCTGGAGAGTATAGTGTTTCCCCGGGTCGTTAAGTCCCACGGAGGATGAATTGGTGTTAAACAACTTCAGATGATAGAATGATCACTAAGGATAGTGATCAGAAAGGATTTTGAAATATTTATACCTAAAGAAAAGATTAATAAATTACAGCGACTTAAATGCAAATTAAAGGAAATTAAAAAGTTAAAATATATTAAATAAACGCTATCACTATTTTTACAATGATGTTTTTATGATTTTATAAAACAAATTATCTTAAATAAATTATTTAAACTAAAACGTAAACTCAAATTACCTAAAAACTAGATTAAAAATGAAAACGTACGTTAAGTCTAGAAATTACGCGAGTGCGCAAGCAAAAACGTAAAATTTGTGAAATAAAAGACCTACGAGTGTAAAACCAATTTTCTTGCGTACTATATGATAAAAGAAAATTTTAGAAAAAAGAATTATATTTTTTTGATTTTTATTTTATTTATTATGAATTAAATACGGTTTTAAACTAATTAAATGATTAAAAATACTAAAACTATTAAGAAAAATCTGAAACTTTTTTGTAAATTACTTTATACTAATACAAAGACAAGAAAAATACAAAAGGTGAAAAATCTATTATAAATAAGCTGGAAATAAGCAAAAAGCTACGTATAAGCTTAATAGACAAAATGGGGTTATGTATTTAATTATGCAAAATAAAACTGAGACAAGTCCCAAGGGCAAACGGTAAGGTGTGTGTGTGGTGAGCTGGGTGGCCAGGGTTCGAATCCCAGCAATGCTATTTTTTTGCAAACTATTTTTGGACTTTTCTATTTCACAAATTTATTAAGTTCACTTAAATAAGCACTTTTCACTACTAAAACTTTTTCTAAAAACTTATAAAAAGCTCTGTATTGAGCTTATAATCTCAACAGTAGCTAGAAAACTTAATAAACACAAGATTTTAAGCTAATTGGCTTATAAGCTACTCAAAAAGCAAAATGTAAAATGGAAATAAGCTAAATAATGGTAATAAGCTAATATGAAAACTGATTAAGCTTAAGGATTGACAAATAAGCTCTGAATAAGCTCAAATAAGCACAAGTATACCTGTTTGCACAGGACACTGTGTAATTTTCTGGGCACCTATGAGCTAAAAATTAAGCACTGAGATAAGCTATAAATTGAAAACAAATGCTTGGATAAGCTAGATGACCAGTTAAGCTATTCAAAAAGCTAAATTACTCACTGTTTGGTTCACTAGATAGCTTGTGAGAAGCTTATGAAATAACTTATAAATACTGAGTAAATTATGTACTAGTTAAAATGGACAGAAATATAAGCCACGAGCAGGCTTATCAAATAAGCTATAAACTTGAAAATAAGACTTGGAATAGACACACAGCTAGGTGGCCTACTCAAAAAGCTAAATTATATAAGCTAGACTTTATTAATAAGCTCTGTAAGGGCTTATGAATCTAGATAGCTAACTGTGTGCACAGGGCATATTTTGAAAAAGGGACTTAAAAGAAAGATGAGAATAAGCTATCTATAAGCTAATTTTATGAAAGCTAGTATTTTTATATTTTTGTTTAGCAACTAAATATTAATTTCCCAAAAGGGAATAAGCTAAATATTAGTATTGGATACACAGTAAAATTATGAATTTTATTCAAAAATGATTTAAGCTGAAAATTTGACTTTTATAAAAACTAACTTAGTTTGACTTTTATGAACTTTGAATCTATCCTACTGATTAATTATGATATATTAAGGTGTAATAAGATTATATTAAGCTATGTTAACAACTTTTAAGCTAATGTGATTATTTTTTCAACTTATGGTTCCAACAGTAAACTGTCAAGAGGTATAATTTGGAATTTTGACTTTTATTCACATAAGGACTGGTTTAAATGGCTTGACTGAGATATTGAGGCCTAATGTAACATGAAGTAAGCAAGTTCAAAGGCTTAAATAACCTATAACACAATTAAACAGGCAGAACCAAACATCCCTTTAAGAAGCTGTTATGAAGCTTTTGGCATTAAAACAGCTTATTAAACCAAGGGAGCTATAAATTTACTTGTACTAACTATGTTTAGACAAAATTAAACTTAAATTAACAAGAATCAACCATTAATACTAAGAATTGTAGACTAAGATAAAATGGCTTACAAATGAGATTATGCATAAACAGAGAACCAAGGTTTGAGAGTCTCTCCTATAGCTTACCAATAAGCTCTAAACCAACAAGCTTTCCAAAATCAACACTGCACCATAGCTTTGATCATTTCTCATAGGCTTTTTATTTTTTCACTAATTTCTTGGAATTTTTGAGAATTTTTGAGTTTTTACACTAAACTGAATTATTAAGGTTATAATAGCTTCTAAACTTATATAATGAGCTTATATAAGCTTATAAGCTTAAAGCAAAAACCACAAACATCATTTGACCAAATTGAGAATTTTTAAAGTGAAAATGGCATAAACTTAATTCGAATTCCTTAACTGAAATTGAAAATGCAAATATGTTTTTATTACACTGAACTGAGGTTACAAAGTACTTGGAAGCTTTAACATGAACTGGAAATTTAAATTTTATAAAAACGACATAAACTTAAATTAAAATTACTCTCTCTGGCTTCTACACTGCTTCTTTCTCTTTATAATCATCTCTTTGAGCTCAGTCAACATCTCTGAATCATTCCCACCTCATTCCAACCATTGGATGCTTCAAATTCATCCTAATCGTCCACATGACATTTTGGCGCCAAAAAGCTGTTTAAACAGTACAAGTAGTTTGAGGGCAATTAAAGAATTTTGGGAGTATCAGGAAGACAAATGAGAAGTTTTGTGATATTTTTAGCCAACTTAGGGAGGTTTTGAGCAATACCATGTGCTGGTTTTGACTCAGTGGTAGATTTGGGGGAACAGGGGTGTGAAGGGCATTTATGGTGGTGTGTTCTAATGGAAGAAGTGGTGGAAAGTGGTCAGGAAAGTAGGGGGTGAGCTGGAGATGGTGAGGTGGTGTTTTACAGGTGTAAAGGTGGAGGAGAAGGAAGAAGGAGACATGTACGTTTGGTCTGTTTTATTTATTTAACAAAGGGGGTGGGCTTGGGTTTGCATTTTGGGCCAGCTGGGTTTGTTTTGGACTTGGGTTAAATAACAAAGGGTCCGGTTGGTTTATTTAATACACAAGGACCACTTATGTAAATTCTGCAAATGAAAGGACTGAACCTGTAACTCATCTAAAGTCATCACAAGGGTTAAACTTGTAACATGTGAATAGTACAAGGGCCAATATTGCATAAAATTTCATTTTTTATAATTCCAAGGACCAAAACTGTCAAGTTTGTAACTTGAGGGACCAAACATGTAATTTTTCCAAAGTTTACCATAAGGACCAATTTTGTCATTTATGAATAGTACAAGGTTAATATTTGATAATTTTCACTTTTTAAATTAACCAAGGACTATTTTTGACAATTTTCAAACTTTAGGGACTAAAGTTGTCATTTTGTAAATTTTAAACTTTAAAGGGTTTATTTTGACAACTTTTGAATCTCATGGACCTTAAATGACATTTTACAAGTTTTTGAATTACCAGGGACTAGTTTTGACAATTTTTGAAACTTGGGGGACTAAAACTGCCAATTATGCAAACTTGATACGTTTTTCATCTGATTTTGGTATTTTTGCATTTAAAACACATAAAACACTTATTTGTGATATTTTCATCATTTTGATGCATTTCTGAGTGTTTTCAGATGTTTTTGCAGTCTAGATAGTACAAAAATGATGAGTATTTAGACACTCATCAATCCCCCACACTAAGATATTGCTAGTCCCTAGCAATGTTTTAGAACTTTAATGGATTTTAAAAACTCTTTACCAAAAGCCATCACTTCTGGAGTAGCCAAATGTTTCAGTTCAAGTAAGAACTATGGTACACTGATAACCAAATGATTTTGAGCAAATCACCAGCTTTCAACGGTTTTGATTTGTCTTTACCAGAAGCCGTTTGCTTCTGGACTAGCCAACTCTTAGATAATATATCTTTGGTGAGCTGATTACCAATTATGGTTTTTCCACTGCCTTTACCACAAGCCATAACCTTGCGGGCTAGCCAACTCTTCACTAATTAAAGATATGGTGAGTTGAATACCATACAATTTTGGGCAAATTGCAAGCCATAAACGGATTTGAGATATCTTTACCAAGAGCCGTTTGCTCCTGGATTAGCCAATCCTTACGTGGGTTAGACATGGCGGACTGATTACCATTTGCTGAGTAAGTGAAAAACACTTACTCCAAAAAAATTTTGGCCAAAAACGGGGGAATTGGGTGGAATAATTACATGATAAAATTCGTGAGAATTCCCCCCCACACTTAGAAATGAATATTGCCCTCAATATTCAAAGTACCGGCGGTTATGCCGAAACATAGAACATAAAAGGGAAATATTACGGCCATTATTTTGTTTTTGATATATACACATTTTTTTTTTTTTTTTTTTAAAAAAAAAAAAAAAAAAAAAAAAAATCAGCGTGGGGCAACTCCCCCACACTAGGGTGGTAGAAAGGGGACAAGTAGACAGAAACATGGGTGAAAACCCATATGGTGTGTGCTACTATTTTTGATTCCCGAGTCACTAGCTTGACTCGATCCCCGCATTCATTGGTTCATGGGGAATGTTTGTAGATCCGGGACAACCACAGGGGGAATGTCCTCTCCAAAGTAATGCTTCAATCGATGACCATTTACTTTAAAATTGGGACCATCAGGCTGAGATAACTCAATGGTACCATAAGGATAAACCTTAGTGATAGTAAATGGACCAGACCAACGGGACTTGAGCTTTCCCGAGAAAATCTTCAATCTAGAATTGAAAAGAAGGACTCGATCACCAACGTTGAAAACACGGTTCTTGATTTTAGAGTCATGAATCTTCTTTGTCTTTTGTTTATAGATCAAAGAGTTCTCGTATGCTTGATCACGAAGTTCATTTAGTTCATTCATTTGAACTTTTCTGTGATCACCAGCTGTCTGTATATCGAAGTTTGCATGTTTTAAGGCCCAGTAAGCCTTGTGCTCTAGTTCAATCGGAAGATGACATGCCTTTCCGTACACTAGCTTGTAAGGAGTACACCCAATTGGTGTTTTGTAAGCTGTACGAAAGGCCCAGAGTGCGTCATCCAGTTTATCCGACCAGGATGCACGATTTTCGCCTACTGTTCTTTCAAGGATTCTTTTAATACCACGGTTTGAAACTTCCACCTGCCCACTTGTTTGGGGGTGGTATGCAGTAGAGAGACGGTGGGTAACACCATACTTTTGCATGACACGATCAAATTGGTCATTACAAAAATGTGTACCACGATCACTGATTATAGCACGAGGAGTTCCAAACCTGGCAAAAAGAGATTTCAAAAATTTCACAACTACTCGGGCATCATTAGTAGGTAAAGCTTTCGCTTCAACCCATTTTGACAAATAGTCAACAGCCACAAGTATGTACTTGTTACCACGAGACGAAGGAAATGGCCCCATAAAGTCAATACCCCAGATGTCAAATATCTCACAAACTTGAATGGCATTTTGTGGCATTTCATTTCTTTGAGAGATATTTCCATGACGCTGACAAGCGTCACAGGTTTTGACAAAATCGTGGGCATCCTTATAGATTGTGGGCCAATAAAACCGGAATCAAACACCTTTTTGGCGGTGTAGTTTGGACTATGATGGCCCCCGGTGGGTCCAGCATGGCAAGCTTTGAGAATGTCAAGAGCTTCTTGTCCATAAACACACCGTCGGATGACTTGATCTGCACAGATTTTAAATAAGAAGGGGTCGTCCCAGAAGTAATGTTTAACATCTTTGAAGAATTTGTTCTTCTGCTGGGTCGACATTCCTTTCACAATGAAGTTACCCGCATGGTAATTTGCGAAGTCAGCAAACCATGGGGTAGAAGAGTTTCCACGAAAAGAAACCGCATTGAGTGTCTCGAGAGGAAATGTTTCATTTATTTCCTTTTTCTCGAAAACATCTTGGTGAGGGTTTTCTAATCTGGACAGATGATCAGCAACCAGGTTCTCAGCTCCTTTTTTATCACGTATGATGATATCAAATTCTTGGAGGAGGAGAACCCAACGGAGCAATCTCGGCTTTGCATCTTGTTTTGCAAAGAGATATTTGAGAGCCGAGTGATCCGTATACACTACACATTTGGTCAAGATTAAGTACGGCCGAAACTTTTCAAATGCATACACCACGGCTAATAGCTCTTTTTCTGTGGTGGTGTAATGAGTTTGAGCTTCAGTCATAGTCTTACTTGCGTAGTGGATAGGCTGAAAATGCTTGGATCTACGTTGCCCTAAGACTGCACCGATAGCAAAATCACTTGCATCGCACATGAGCTCAAAGGGTAAATCCCAGTCGGGAGCAACGAGAATGGGTGCTTCAGTAAGCTTTTTCTTCAATGTTTCAAAAGCTATGATGCACTCGGGTGAGAAGATAAAAGGAGCATCCCTTTCAAGAAGATGGGTCATAGGCCGGGCGATTTTAGAAAAATCTTGTATGAATCTACGATAGAAACCGGCATGACCTAAAAAACTCCTAATACCTTTGACGGTAGTAGGATGAGGTAATTTAGCAATAACATCGACTTTTGCTCTATCTACCTCAATCCCATTTTTTGAAATTTTATGGCCAAGGACTATGCCTTCTTTGACCATAAAGTGACTCTTCTCCCAATTTAGACAAAGATTGGTGTCTTCACACCTTTGAAGCATTTTTTCTAAATGGGAGAGACATGTTTGAAAAGAATCCCCAATGACCGAGAAGTCATCCATAAACACCTCCATTGTTTCCCCGATCATGTCGTGGAAAATGGCCATCATACATCGTTGGAACGTGCCAGGAGCATTGCATAAGCCAAAAGGCATACGTTTGTAGGCAAAAGTTCCGTATGGGCAGGTGAATGTGGTCTTCTCTTGATCCTGTGGATCAATGGGAATCTGAAAATAACCCGAGAAACCATCAAGGAAGCAATAGTATTCATTCCCTGCTAATCTCTCAAGCATTTGGTCCATGAAGGGTAGAGGAAAATGGTCTTTACGGGTGGCGTCATTCAACTTACGATAGTCAATACACACACGCCATCCCGTAACCAATCGAGTTGGAATTAACTCGTTATCTTCATTTGTGACAACAGTTATGCCACCCTTTTTAGGAACACAATGAATTGGGCTAACCCAAGGACTATCTGAGATCGGGTAAATCAATCCTGCATCAAGAAGTTTGATAACCTCTTGTTTGATAACATCATGGATTTTTGGATTTACTCTTCTCTGATGTTGAACTGCTGGCTTGAAGTCATCCTCCATTAAGATTTTATGAGTACAAAACTCAGGGTTGATACCCTTAATGTCAGAGAGTTTCCAAGCAATTGCTTGCTTGTGTGACTTCAAGATTTTTATGAGAGCAGCTTTTTCATCTTTACTCAAATCTCTAGCAATAATGACTGGTAATTTATCATTACCTTCAAGAAATGCATACTCGAGATGAGGCGGTAAGTCCTTAAGCTCAACCTCAGGAAATTCTTCAGTTTTCTCAACTGATTTGATTTCCTTGTTATGAAGTTTGACGGGAGGGAGCGGAGATGATGATGGATCATCATTAAGCAACTTCTCAATGAGAAGTATGTCCCCCTCGATGTCGATGGGAGCGTGATCAATTTCCCATGGAACAGAATCACTAGACAAGTAGGCTTCAATCTCTTCCAAGATGAAGTCACTTTCCTCAAATGGGGTGAGAGAAGGAGTAGAATTGGCGATGATAGGTTGAGATGAATGAGTGAGATTATCACTCGAAGAATTATGATCATAACCAAGAACTTCTTGCGAGTACTCTTCAGAAGCAACATCAATGATATCTATTCGGTTAACCGATTCAGAATCATAATTTGCGGAGTACCTCGAAGTTTGATCAAGGTTAAAAGTGACAGCTTCATTACCAACACGTAATGTGATCTCTTGCTCAAATACATCAATGAGAGCACGGCCCGTTCTCAGGAATCCTCGACCAACAATAAGAGGAACCCGATGATCGGCATCAAAATCAACAACCACGAAGTTAGCTGGAAAATGGAACTTTCCTACTTTCACAAATACGTCCTCGGCAATGCCAAGAGGACGGGATATTGTACGATCTGCAAGCTCGAGAGTCATGCATGTAGGAGTAAGTTCCGGAAGAGAAAGTTTCTTCCATACTGAATAAGGCATCAGGTTGATGCTTGCACCAAGATCTGCCAGGGCAAAGCATTCAACCATTCCTGGAAATACACAAGGTAAGAGAAATTTTCTAGGATCTCCAAGCTTTTCTGGAAGCTTCTTCAGGATAACTGCAGAGCAGTTCTCGTTAAGAGGAGTTTTAGCCATTTCAAACAGCTTTTCCTTGTTGCTTAACATGTGTTTGAGAGTTGATGCAAACTTGGGCATCAGCATGATAGCATCCGCAAAGCTTATGTCAAAATGTAGTTCTTGGAAAATTTGAAAAAATTTGTCCATTTGATGATTAGCTTTTTCACGGAGCTTTTGCTCATTCAAACGCGATGGATAAGGAATAGAAGATTTGGATCTGGTATTTTCAACGGGAGCTACAGGTGGTTCAAAAACAACTCCTGGATTAGACTTGGGTTTCTGGACAACTTGAGGATGGACATCATTGGTTCCTCCGTTATTAACAGGAAGTTCCTTGATAACTTGACTCATTTCTCCTAGTGGAGGAGGCATTGGAGTCGAAGGTCCATTGTGTGTCCTAGGTTCACTTTCCACTACCTTCGGGAGAGAAGAAGAAGAGGTAGTAGGAATAGCGGGTCCATTGTATGAAACACCACTTCTGGTTGTGATCGCCTTAGCATCGCCCCTCGGGTTAGCGATCGTGTTACTCGGAAGTTTTCCTGAGCCTGAGGGTTGATCATTTAAAGACTTCTTGAGATCAGCGATCTGACTGACCAACAACCTGTTCATTTCATCTTGGGATTTCATGAACTGCTTCAATAACTCATCAGATGATGGTACTGGAGGTACTGGAGGGAAATTCTGAGGTCGGATGTTTTGATTATGACCTTGTTGTTGAAAATTCCCTTGATTAGGATTCACATTCCCATGAAATTGATTCCCTCGATTGAAATTGTTTTGATGAAGATTCCCTTGTTGTTGGAAACCTTGATTGGGTCCAGGATAGAAATTACCTTGGTTTTGATAACCTTGGTTCATTCTAGGTTGATTCTGATTCCGGTTAGGATTCTGGTTAAAACAGGTGGTGCCTGATAAGTGTTAGCACGGTAGTTTGGGTCATTCTGAGGACGGTATTGATTACCTCCTTGATTTGAAGTACCGGCTATAGCATTTGCTTCAAACGGACTACCATCGGTGGCAGTACAGTTGTAGTATGCATGAGGACCACCACAAGTAACACAAACTTCAACTTTCTTCACTTCACCATGTGATGGTGTTTGAGTGAAGGTGACTTTCTTTTGGTTAGCAAGAACCAAAGCCTGAACAATATCTGTGAGTTTATCAATCTTAGCATCGGTGCTAGATGTACTCACAGGAGATGAAGTAGAAGGTCCAGCATTAGACTGAGTCTGATATGCCTTTGTGCGGAAAGAGCGGACCTGGGACTTGTTTTCAATGATTTGTAAGGCTTCTTTTGTGGTTTTGCTAAGGAAATTACCTCCCGCGGAGGCATTCAAAGAGTCTTGGTCAGCTTGTCTCAGACCATTATAGAAAGTATCCATTTGCATTAACTCGGTAAAACCATGGTGCGGACACTTGCGGAGCAATTCTTTGTAACGATCCCACGCCTCCCCGAATGATTCATCAAATCTCTGAGAAAATTTCATTATCTCATTCTTAAGACTTGTAGTTCGGGATGGAGGATAGAATTCATTAACAAACTTGGTAACTAGATCCTCCCATGTCTCAATGGAACGAGGGGGTTGTTTTTCAAGCCAATTCCGGGCTTGTCCCTCTAGAGAAAATGGGAACAGAAGAAGCTTGATAGCTTCATGTGGGACATTCTTGTACTTGATGGTAGATGCAATCTTGTTAAACCATCGAATGTGTGCATGAGGATCATCCCGCTCAAAACCATAGAATTGGCTTTGGGTTACCAGATTAAGCAACCCGGTTTTGAGCTCGAAGGTATCAGCCACAATGGCTGGGACAACAATAGCATCTCCGTAACCCTCGATGGGTGCTTGGAGAAGCTCATTCATTGGCTTGTCTTCTGCCATTTCGACATGTGGTGGTGGTGGTAGACATTCCTCAGTCACGGCTGAAGGAGCAGAACGTCCTCTACGTCTACAAGGAATCTTGCCAAGCTCAGAAAGTGGACTTGTAGAGCTGGAAGAACGAGTGCGCATGCACTAAGTTTAAAAATCAATTTTCAAAACAAATGTGAGGCAAAACGACAAGTGAACTTAACCAATAATCACAAATGAAATGGCTTCTTTGAAAAAGGTACACCAAATCACAAGGACACAATGGCAAGTTTTAAATCTGATGTTCGGGAACTTATTATGGTCACACCCCAGTTAGTAGGTGTACTGCCTTGATTTGCGGTGGTTGATTTTTATGTATAAATTAAGTACCACTGAAAAGACGTAGGTAATGATTTGTGCTAAGGGGTTTAAAAAACTTTTGGACAATATTTTGGTATCGTCTCGTTTAACCAAATCGTATTTCTTTAAGAATCACCTTAAAAAAAACACAAGCTAGAAAACGTTACGATTGTTTTGTTGTTTTATATTGTTTTTGGGTTTTAACACTTTAGGAAAAGTGTTAATGAACTTTTTGATTTATATTAACTTTACAGAAATTTTTTTACAAACGATGGTATATGTGCAAGTACGGGTCTGAAAAATGCTACGAACACGCTTACAGCCTCCCCGGCAGCGGCGCCAAAATTTGATTGATGCTGAACCGTCAAGTTTTCTCACGCAAGCTGACCACTTGTGAATGGCCAACTGTAAGAAACTTAAAACAGCTTAAGCACAAATGCAATGAAGATCAGGGGAGTATAGTGTTTCCCCGGGTCGTTAAGTCCCACGGAGGATGAATTGGTGTTAAACAACTTCAGATGTCGAATAATCACTAAGGATAGTGATCAGAAAGGATTTTGAAATATTTATACCTAAAGAAAAGATTAATAAATTACAGCGACTTAAATGCAAATTAAAGGAAATTAAAAAGTTAAAATATATTAAATAAACGCTATCACTATTTTTACAATGATGTTTTTATGATTTTATAAAACAAATTATCTTAAATAAACTATTTAAACTAAAACGTAAACTCAAATTACCTAAAAACTAGATTAAAAATGAAAACGTACGTTAAGTCTAGAAATTACGCGAGTGCGCAAGCAAAAACGTAAAATTTGTGAAATAAAAGGCCTACGAGTGTAAAACCAATTTTCTTGCGTACTATATGATAAAAGAAAATTTTAGAAAAAAGAATTATATTTTTTTGATTTTTATTTTATTTATTATGATTTAAATACGGTTTTAAACTAATTAAATGATTAAAAATACTAAAACTATTAAGAAAAATCTGAAACTTTTTTTTAAATTACTTTATACTAATACAAAGACAAGAAAAATACAAAAGGTGAAAAAGCTATTATAAATAAGCTGGAAATAAGCAAAAAGCTACGTATAAGCTTAATAGACAAAATGGGGTTATGTATTTAATTATTTAAAATAAAACTGAGACAAGTCCCAAGGGCAAACGGTAAGGTGTGTGTGTGGTGAGCTGGGTGGCCAGGGTTCGAATCCCAGCAATGCTATTTTTTTTGCAAACTATTTTTTTGGACTTTTCTATTTCACAAATTTATTAAGTTCACTTAAATAAGCACTTTTCACTACTAAAACTTTTTCTAAAAACTGATAATAAGCTCTGTATTGAGCTTATAATCTCAACAGTAGCTAGAAAACTTAATAAACACAAGATTTTAAGCTAATTGGCTTATAAGCTATTCAAAAAGCAAAATGTAAAATGGAAATAAGCTAAATAATGGTAATAAGCTAATATGAAAACTGATTAAGCTTAAGGATTGACAAATAAGCTCTGAATAAGCTCAAATAAGCACAAGTATACCTGTTTGCACAGGACACTGTGTAATTTGCTGGGCACCTATGAGCTAAAAATTAAGCACTGAGATAAGCTATAAATTGAAAACAAATGCTTGGATAAGCTAGATGACCAGTTAAGCTATTCAAAAAGCTAAATTACTCACTGTTTGGTTCACTAGATAGCTTGTGAGAAGCTTATGAAATAACTTATAAATACTGAGTAAATTATGTACTAGTTAAAATGGACAGAAATATAAGCCATGAGCAGGCTTATCAAATAAGCTATAAACTTGAAAATAAGACTTGGAATAGACACACAGCTAGGTGGCCTACTCAAAAAGCTAAATTATATAAGCTAGACTTTATTAATAAGCTCTGTAAGGGCTTATGAATCTAGATAGCTAACTGTGTGCACAGGGCATATTTTGAAAAAGGGACTTAAAAGAAAGATGAGAATAAGCTATCTATAAGCTAATTTTATGAAAGCTAGTATTTTTATATTTTTGTTTAGCAACTAAATATTAATTTCCCAAAAGGGCATAAGCTAAATATTAGTATTGGATACACAGTAAAATTATGAATTTTATTCAAAAATGATTTAAGCTGAAAATTTGACTTTTATAAAAACTAACTTAGTTTGACTTTTATGAACTTTGAATCTATCCTACTGATTAATTATGATATATTAAGGTGTAATAAGATTATATTAAGCTATGTTAACAACTTTTAAGCTAATGTGATGATTTTTTCAACTTATGGTTCCAACAGTAAACTGTCAAGAGGTATAATTTGGAATTTTGACTTTTATTCACATAAGGACTGGTTTAAATGGCTTGACTGAGATATTGAGGCCTAATGTAACATGAAGTAAGCAAGTTCAAAGGCTTAAATAACCTATAACACAATTAAACAGGCAGAACCAAACATCCCTTTAAGAAGCTGTTATGAAGCTTTTGGCATTAAAACAGCTTATTAAACCAAGGGAGCTATAAATTTACTTGTACTAACTATGTTTAGACAAAATTAAACTTAAATTAACAAGAATCAACCATTAATACTAAGAATTGTAGACTAAGATAAAATGGCTTACAAATGAGATTATGCATAAAACAGAGAACCAAGGTTTGAGAGTCTCTCCTATAGCTTACCAATAAGCTCTAAACCAACAAGCTTTCCAAAATCAACACTGCACCATAGCTTTGATCATTTCTCATAGGCTTTTTATTTTTTCACTAATTTCTTGGAATTTTTGAGAATTTTTGAGTTTTTACACTAAACTGAATTATTAAGGTTATAATAGCTTCTAAACTTATATAATGAGCTTATATATGCTTATAAGCTTAAAGCAACAACCACAAACATCATTTGACCAAATTGAGAATTTTTAAAGTGAAAATGGCATAAACTTAATTCGAATTCCTTAACTGAAATTGAAAATGCAAATATGTTTTTATTACACTGAACTGAGATTACAAAGTACTTGGAAGCTTTAACATGAACTGGAAATTTAAATTTTATAAAAACGACATAAACTTAAATTAAAATTACTCTCTCTGGCTTCTACACTGCTTCTTTCTCTTTATAATCATCTCTTTGAGCTCAGTCAACATCTCTGAATCATTCCCACCTCATTCCAACCATTGGATGCTTCAAATTCATCCTAATCGTCCACATGACATTTTGGCGCCAAAAAGCTGTTTAAACAGTACAAGTAGTTTGAGGGCAATTAAAGAATTTTGGGAGTATCAGGAAGACAAATGAGAAGTTTTGTGATATTTTTAGCCAACTTAGGGAGGTTTTGAGCAATACCATGTGCTGGTTTTGACTCAGTGGTAGATTTGGGGGAACAGGGGTGTGAAGGGCATTTATGGTGGTGTGTTCTAATGGAAGAAGTGGTGGAAAGTGGTCAGGAAAGTAGGGGGTGAGCTGGAGATGGTGAGGTGGTGTTTTACAGGTGTAAAGGTGGAGGAGAAGGAAGAAGGAGACAGGTACGTTTGGTCTGTTTTATTTATTTAACAAAGGGGGTGGGCTTGGGTTTGCATTTTGGGCCAGCTGGGTTTGTTTTGGACTTGGGTTAAATAACAAAGGGTCCGGTTGGTTTATTTAATACACAAGGACCACTTATGTAAATTCTGCAAATGAAAGGACTGAACCTGTAACTCATCTAAAGTCATCACAAGGGTTAAACTTGTAACATGTGAATAGTACAAGGGCCAATATTGCATAAAATTCCATTTTTATAAGTCCAAGGACCAAAACTGTCAAGTTTGTAACTTGAGGGACCAAACATGTAATTTTTCCAAAGTTTACCATAAGGACCAATTTTGTCATTTATGAATAGTACAAGGTTAATATTTGATAATTTTCACTTTTAAATTAACCAAGGACTATTTTTGACAATTTTCAAACATTAGGGACTAAAGTTGTCATTTTGTAAATTTTAAACTTTAAAGGGTTTATTTTGACAACTTTTGAATCTCATGGACCTTAAATGACATTTTACAAGTTTTTGAATTACCAGGGACTAGTTTTGACAATTTTTGAAACTTGGGGGACTAAAACTGCCAATTATGCAAACTTGATACGTTTTTCATCTGATTTTGGTATTTTTGCATTTAAAACACATAAAACACTTGTTTGTGATATTTTCATCATTTTGATGCATTTCTGAGTGTTTTCAGATGTTTTTGCAGTCTAGATAGTACAAAAATGATGAGTATTTAGACACTCATCAGAAGGGAATATGATGGAAGAACATGTTGGGGTATCCTCTTTGGGAGATTCGATTTTTACTAGGGGAGTACAAGTCTAAGGTTGAAGATGGGATTTGGATATCTCCCGGTTTTCTTGGTTTTGTCGTGGGAAGGAGAGAAGGACAAAAGAGATGTATCTTACTTTTTATTTTATGCACACATTGGTTTATTTGTGTAGGTAAGTAAATGTTTTTACTCATTGTGTGAACTTGGAGAGTATAAGTATATACATTATACTTATATACATAAATTGTGTTCTTATAATAGTTGTTGTCCAAGTGAAAGTGTGTTGAATATTTTGTGTCCCGTGACTTTACGTTGTGACCGAGGCATCATTGTTTGATAACTTTTAGATGTAATATCTTATGGTCACGTATCGGAGATATTATTATTTTTGTAATATTTTTCTTTACGGTTGTTTGTCATTTGCTTTATCAAACCCTTATCATCGTGTCGGTACGCGTGCAAAGGTTTGGTCCATGGGGAAAACGAGATAATCTCTCGTCTTACAATTTAAATTATAAGACAAAATGATATATTCATAAAATGATATGAATGTAAGAGTGGTGAAATTTTTATCAGATGTGAGTTATCTACTCAAATGTTCAGGCAAAGCTTATGCATGCTTCATGACTCATGCTTAGTAATAATAAATTACTAATTATCAGTTAAATTTTTGTGGAAATTTACCGTGTGTCACATCCTCCCCGCCTTGGAAGAGAAAACCGTCCTCGGTTTTCAGTTAGGATTACTTGGTGAAGTAGAGAAAAGGTGTGGGTATTTGCCCTTGATAGGTTGAGGCAGTCCTCCGATGTATCTCTTGGTCCATGAGTTTGTTGGCTACTTCGATAGTTTCATGAAGATCAGCAGCCTTAGAAGTGGTGACATTGCCCTTGATAGGTTGAGGCAGTCCTCCGATGTATCTCTCTAACAATCGGGTCTCAGTGGGAACCATTTCAGGACACAATAAGGCTAGTTCTTGAAATCGCTGATTATAGGCAGCCATATTGGTGCCTTGAACCTTGAGATTCCAAAACTCATGCTCGAGCTTCTTAATCTCATTACGAGGACAGTACTTTCGAAGTACCCTTTCCTTGAAGTTCTCCCATGGCATGGCATAGGCAACATCGATACTAGCAGATTTCAGAAAATTGTTCCACCAGGTCAAGGCAGCATCCGCGAAAGTGAATGATGCATACTTAACCTTAGACTCTTCTTCACAATTGCAGATTCGGAACACAGTCTCGAGCTTTTCGATCTATCTAGTCAGACCGACAAATTCTTCGGTTCCACTAAAACCTCGGTCATGGTTTTACGAAAGTCTTGATAAGTACAAGTGCGGCTGTGAGTGGGTGGTCTCGAAGTTCCAGCATTAGTAGACGAGTGGTTTGCTGCAGCTAAAGCGGCGTTCACTCGCTCATTGACTAGTTGATCAATCATGGCTTGATTCACGATAGGTTGGATTGGAGTAGCCCTAGCAGGAGTAGTGGCTTCAGCAGTCTGATCATGTGTGACTCTGTTTGGAATAGCAGCGTTTGCAGCTTGGTTGCGAGTAACCCTCGCTGGAATAGGAGCATTGGAAGCTCCACCAGGGTTGGTACGTTTTGATCTTCGTTTTGGCGGCATTTCTGCAGTAAGAAAGGTAATGAGATACATAACCTTTTAAACAAGGTAAGGGCCAAGTAACAGTGTGATTGTCGCAGATAGATCATATGAGCAATCTATAAAAGAAGAGACAATTGGGTAGGAAAATAAGTTTGACATAGATAGAACTTCGGTTACAAGGTTTCTAGAGTACATGATGAGATACTAGCTGGAATACAACCGAAATACAACGAAAATACAACGGAAATATAACTGAAGTACAAGAGTGATAACTAACACTAACTGTTATAAATCCAGTTTAGTGTGGTACATCATGAAATCATAACTAAGGATATCCACGCTCGGTACGGAGTCGCTCAATGGTAGCAATTAGCTCTCGCTGCGTATCCTCCAAACTCGCGATACGTCTCATCTGAGATGCTAACATAGACTCTAAACCAGTAGTCCTCTGCCACTCCTCTCTGGCGGTATCTCTAGCCATCCACTGGACGCGCTCTAGCTCCTCTAGTCGTCCGTACATCCGAGCTTGACCTCTGCCCAAGGCTCGTGCTCTGCTGTCCAACTCTCTGACATCCTCAACCTGAGTCTCAATCCTAAGACCCAGTCGAATCCGCTCGTATCTCTCGAGCTCCATGCTCTCAAACAATACATCAAGAACTCGGTCCAAACCCTCAACACGCTGCTCGCAAGCTTGCAAGCGTGTTGGATCGACTCTCTCCAGCTGATCAGTATGGACTCCTAGCGAGTCTCATGGGAGTCCAAATGAATAAATATCCTCTCAGTGAGGGTCGATCACCATCTGGAGATCCCGATAAGTCTGGCGGGCTGTGCCTCAACCGGTGCAAATTTCCTCAATGGTCTCAAGCTGTCTAGTGGCGCCAAGGCTCCATGTCTGCTGCAGATGGTATGAATGAAGGTGATGATGGACTATAGCTCGGATCGGGCGATGTGTGGTGCGAACCGATCACACAATCAATATCTCCAAGTAATCTCATTACTTTCCTCCTGCTATGGAGGAAAGCAACTCTGTCCCAATCCAAATGGTGCATCAATGTCCATGTCATCGCCAATCTCGAGTCATCCTGGAGCTTTGTCCTAGCTCCTGAATACTATGGACAATCTCCAGACCTAGTATATCCATATTTGCTGCTGTGCTAACATGTCCAGGGACACTCTCAGTGGGCATAGGCTCTGGTAGTTCCTCCTCAGGATCCTCTTCCGGATCTTCATCTGAGTAGGAATCAGTAGATCTCCGAGTCTCTGGCGAGGTGGTGACTCAGTAGGTGATGGTGTCGTGACTCGAAGTAGAAGAAGGACCCATGTAAGCAGCGCGGGTCATCTGAGAAGCTAGCGCAGGCACAAATGAGTACCGCTCTCGATATCCAGGTACTCTCACAATCATGCGGGGTTTTTGCCTGCGCGTCAACAAAGCTGATGGAGTGGTGGTAAGGGTAGGTATAGATGGAGTAGGTGTAATAACTGGCTGAGATGCTAATGTGGCCTGAATATACGATCGTGGCTAAGTGTGCAAGTTGACGGGTGGTAGGTGAGTGAGCTAGTAGGATATCCTCCTAACATCGGAGTGAAGGCTGGTGAAGGCATAGTCTGTGACAAGACGGTGCATATGTGTAAGTATGTGGAAAAACATGCTCATGATGAATATGAAATAGTGCATAAATAAATAGGAAATAAAACATGTAGTCCTATTTAAATGAATTCTAAGTAGAATAGCAAGTAAGGCAAGCGGCAATCAGTGGTCGTAGTATGATGTTTTTTGTGAAAAGTAGTTATAGTTTAGGGTTTATATGTACCTAGTTCTCTATAACCTTGGCTCTGATGCCAATCTGTAACAACCCCAAATTTTGTTTAGCGGAAGCATACGTGTTATTCGGGAGCGTTACGGGATTGGTGAATCATAACACAAGTAATAAAGAACGGAATACATACTCCGTTTAATTTCATAAAATACTTTAAAACATTGTCTTACAACATAGTTTAAATAAATGGGCACATCCCATTAGTTTTAGTGGTCCCAATGTAAAAACATCATTTTTGTGTAAAAACACTTCTTTAATACTACTACGACCATACATCCACTTCTTGCCTTGTCTTCATGAACATAACTTAAACACCTGAGAAAATATGCTAAAAGGTCAGCTAAAAGCTGGTGAGTTCATAGGTTTAAGTTTAAATAGTAAATTCGGACCATAAGCAAAGTCATATAATCATTACAACGAATATAATGATATATGGATGAATGTCTATTACGTTAGCTCTAAGTTCATGCAACCGATACTACGACAGTTTCTGTATGCTAAAAGATGTCATACAATATAGGGCCCATGGCAAGTGTTTTGTCCCTCAACACTTGGTTCCGACATGGTATACGTTTCGCTTTGGCCCAAGCATGGCCAACCGAACGGAGGAGTCACCCTCAATAGATCTATTTATAACATTCGCGTTTCCCAATGGGGAATTGACGGTTCATGAAAAGGGCATTCTCTAGGGACATAGGGCTTAGGCTAAACCACGTAATAGTAATCATGTTATAGTTTTGGTCCATAAAATGTTTTGCATATTTCTCACCCCAAAATGTATAAAACAATTTATCAAGTAAAAGTGGGGCTATGAAACTCACCTTAGCAAATGTGCAATCCAAGTGTGGGATTAGTGATTGTTGTGAAGCGGCACCGACACGCGACCTAGATAAGGAGGGTAACGTTTTAGTTCATTATTTTAAGTATTGCTTACTCAAAATAGTTTAATTGTATTAAAGTTAAACTTTAATTTGTAAAATTCAGAAAAGGATTTTTCTAACAAGTATATGAAGTATATATACTTTTCTTGTTGACAATGATATGGTTTTAACTTCCAAGTTTGATATGAAAAATATTTATAGCATTTAACTAGTAAGTATATAAATGTGTATATACTTATTTAAGTTGACACGAAATGGTGTTGCCAAAATATATATATATATATATATATATATATAATTTATTTATTTTCTAATTGTATTTAGAAAACACTTAAGTTACATTTGAAGACTTTCGAATTTAATATATCACAAAATGACATAGTGGTCTCTATTTATTTATCGTAACTTGTTCTATACATATATAGTTCCATTAAGAAGTTTACTTGACATCCATGCATTTGTACAATGCCGTTAAATTTTGACGTACATCATTACGGGAATCATGTTTTTAGAATATTTGTTGTTTATACTAACTTTCATACATTTTGCTAAGTTATGACTTGTACACATAATTGATGTTAAGACTATATGTTACGAGATGAAAGAAAGAATAGACGGGGACGGTTTACGCTTATACTTTGCCTTCCGGTTATATGATACATGTTTTATTTCGTGAGGTAGTTTAAACATTCTCGACGAGCACCCCGAGCCACCATGGGCTGCGGCCTGGTGTTGATCACGACTAAGGACCCCATATGGGCCGAGCCCACAAAATAAAGACTCTGTGCCACTTAACTCATTAGTTGGGCTGTGGCCCAATACTTGATGTCTAAACATTAGTACTTGGTAGTGCACTGTTGTGCCAAATTCTTTGTGGGTAGATCACACGAGAGTAAAAAAAAAGATTGATATAGCAAGTGTTCACTTAAGTGAATAAGGTATTAATATTTCGAAGCTAGACTCGAACCTAGGGTGTCACAGTTGATGTGTTCCAAGGTGTATTCGACTACCCGATGTTTCTAAGTGCCTAGAATATTACTCAAGTTTGATACATTAACGGAAGGTTGGAGCAACGAGGTGACAAAACCATGTGTTTGGTCGAGTACTACTCAACTCGGTTCCTTGTTGCAAACTTGAGACACAAGACCATAAGACCCTTGTATGTTTCTCATGTTTAAACAAGGTAAAAATTAAAGTTTGACATACTTTTAAACAACATAAATGTCGACTGAAACAAAAAAAATATGAGTATCGACATGGGTTACTTGTAGGCTTCGCAAACTTGACTCGTATACCTTATTTTCCTTGTTCCCTAGTCTCGATAGAAAACCAAACGGACTCTAGTGCAAATGACCACACAAGTACATGTAACCAAGTTTGTTTACTAAACACAAGAAGTAAAATTTGTAAAAACTAAATCTCTCAAATTCTTGTTTATGCAATTCGACAAGACCCAAACCATTATTTGACCTCATAACTTTGATGTACATTTTCCTTACACAACTAAGTTAACTTCAAACCAAATATGTGATAAATCATGACTAGCTCCATTTTTTACAAATCGACTTTCGCCTCGACTAACCACTGCGGCTAACCCACAGTAGGTCTCATCCTCTAATTTTTGACGCCAAGACAAGATAAATAAACCAAAGCATTCCTTTTGACTAGAATTTCATGTGGTTAACGATATGACAAGATTTGTAAATCCATAAACTAAATGAATGACCAACTTCAAAACTTGACATGGTAACCAAGAACAATAAGAAAATCGATGTGACCAAAACATATAACAATCTTATTGATAAAAAATCTTTCCAACATAATATCATAAAAACAATACAAATATTACAACAAGATAGGTAAATAACCTCAAATCCGAAAATGGTGGATGATGAACGAAAGGTTGTTCCTTGGATTCTGACCAAATAAAACTTGGATTAGCACCAAAATACCTCCAATTGCAAAACCCCCAAATCAATTTTAGAAAACCCTAACTTTCACAAACCCTAGTTTTTGGTAAAATTGAGATTGAAACTGAGTTTGGGGGTTTTGCATCTCCACAAGAGATATAGAAGTATTTTGGGAAGGAGCTTGACCTCTCTCTCTTCATGGTGTTTGGATTGAAGCCGAATTTGGCTAACTTCCAACCTTAGAACGTTTTGGACTTTAGCTCAAGGTAGACACAAGTAAGGATATGATTCTCTTGAGTGATCTTTGCCTTGATTCTTTCTTGGATTCATTGAGTGGTAGCAGGGATATCAAGAATGGATTTGAGGAGTAAAGCTTTCATGGATTTGGTATGAGAGAAGGGAATATGATGGAAGAACATGTTGGGGTATCCTCTTTGGGAGATTCGATTTTACTAGGGAGTACAAGTCTAAGGTTGAAGATGGGATTTGGATATCTCTCCTGGTTTTCTTGGTTTTGTCGTGGGAAGGAGAGAAGGACAAAAGAGATGTATCTTACTTTTTATTTTATGCACACATTGGTTTATTTGTGTAGGTAAGTAAATGTTTTTACTCATTGTGTGAACTTGGAGAGTATAAGTATATACATTATACTTATATACATAAATTGTGTTCTTATAATAGTTGTTGTCCAAGTGAAAGTGTGTTTAATATTTTGTGTCCCGTGACGTTGTGACCGAGGCATCATTGTTTGATAACTTTTAGATGTAATATCTTATGGTCACGTATCGGAGATATTATTATTTTTGTAATATTTTTCTTTACGGTTGTTTGTCATTTGTTTTATCAAACCCTTATCATAGTGTCGGTACGCGTGCAGTGTCGGTCACTGGGGAAAACGAGATAACCTCTCGTCTTACAATTTAAATTATAAGACAAAATGATATATTCATAAAATGATATGAATGCAAGAGTGGTGAAATTTTTACTGTATGTGAGTTATCTACTCAAATGTTCAGGCAAAGCTTATGCATGCTTCATGACTCATGCTTAGTAATAATAAATTACTAATTATCAGTTAAATTTTTGTGGAAATTTACCGTGTGTCACATCCTCCCCGCCTTGGAAGAGAAAACCGTCCTCGGTTTTCAGTTAGGATTACTTGGTGAAGTAGAGAAAAGGTGTGGGTATTTGCGTTTGAATTGATCTTCACGCTCCCACGTGTATTCGGGACCACTTTGAGAGTTCCAACGGACTTTGACGATCGGGATACGGCTTTGCTTAAGCCGTTTGATTTCTCTATCCATAATTTCAATGGGTTCCTCGACAAAATTCAATCTTTCGTCAACTTGGATTTCTTCCAAAGGAATGGCAAGAGTTTCGTCGGAAAGGCATTTCTTTAAGTTGCACACGTGAAACACGTTGTGCACAGAGCTGAGTTCTTGTGGTAATTCAAGTCGGTATGCTACCGGACCGATTCTCGCGAGAATTTTGAAAGGTCCAATATAACGAGGATTTAACTTTCCACGCTTTCCAAAACGGATCACGCCCTTCCACGGCGCAACTTTGAGCATAACTTTATCTCCCACTTGAAACTCAAGTGGTTTCCTCCTTTTATCCGCGTAGCTCTTTTGGCGGTCACGAGCT
The DNA here is from genome assembly GCA_910596185.1 of Chrysanthemum makinoi. NCBI lineage: Eukaryota > Viridiplantae > Streptophyta > Magnoliopsida > Asterales > Asteraceae > Chrysanthemum > Chrysanthemum makinoi. The sequence continues at coordinate 284,457,023 of OU343220.1, read as the reverse complement.
GCTTGCAGTCGGTTTTTGATTTGCACAATCTTCTCGGTAGTTTCTTGGATTAACTCCCGACCAGTAAGTTGACTTTCTCCAACTTCGGCCCAACACACAGGTGATCTACACTTCCGACCATAGAGTGCTTCATATGGTGCGGCTTTGATACTTGTGTGATAGCTGTTATTGTAAGAAAATTCAGCTAGTGGCAAGTGCTTATCCCAGCCATTTCCAAAGTCTATCACACATGCTCTTAGCATATCCTCCTGTGTTTGGATTGTTCTCTCGCTCTGTCCATCAGTTTGAGGATGGTAAGCGGTGCTCATGTCGAGGTTAGACCCTAAAGCATCTTGAAGCGATTTCCAGAAGTTTGAGGTGAAACGGCTATCTCTGTCTGAGATGATGGAAATTGGTACACCATGGCGTGCGATGATTTCCTTCAGGTATAGTTGTGCAAGTTTTTCCATTCCATCACTTTCTTTCATCGGTAGGAAATGTGCTGACTTGGTAAGACGGTCAACTATTACCCAAATAGTGTCGTAGCCTTTAGAGGTTTTAGGTAACTTAGTGATAAAGTCCATTGTTATGCGTTCCCATTTCCACTCGGGGATTTCGGGTTGTACTAGTAGGCCTGAGGGTCTCTGATGTTCAGCTTTAACCTTTGAACATGTTAAACACCGGCTGACATATGTTGCAACGTCGGCTTTCATGTTTGGCCACCAGTACAATTTCTTCAGATCAAGGTACATCTTGTCGGATCCTGGGTGTATGGAGTATTTAGACTTGTGGGATTCGTGCATAATAATGTCGCGAATTCCTCCGTAGAGTGGTATCCAACTTCGCTCTTTGAAACACAAAGTTCCATCCGACCTTTTCACGAATCCATTTTCACTTTCTGGCATTCCGTAAAGGTTCTCATTCGGACGATTTTCCTCCTTGAGTGCTCCCAATTGAGCCTCAAAAATTTTGGTTGGGAGAGGTGAACTAATTGTCATACCCAAGGATCTGACTCTAAGAGGTTGTGGTCGCTCTTTCCTACTGAGAGCATCAGCAACTACATTTGCTTTACCCGGATGGTAACGAATCTCGCAGTCATAATCACTGAGTAATTCCAACCATCGGCGTTGTCTCATGTTCAGTTCTTTTTTATCCAAAATGTGTTGTAGACTTTGTGATCGGTGTATACGACACACTTCGTGCCATACAAGTAGTGTCTCCAAGTTTTGAGTGCGAACACAACTGATCCTAACTCCAAGTCGTGCGTTGTGTAGTTTTTCTCATGAGTTTTCAACTGGCGAGAGGCGTATGCTATCACTTTCTCTCTTTGCATTAACACCGCTCCTAACCCCTTATGTGAAGCGTCGCAATAAACAACAAAATCTTCACAACCTTCTGGTAAGGCCAAGATAGGTGCACTACACAACTTTTCTTTAAGGAGTTGAAAAGCTTATTCTTCTTTTTCTCCCAGTCCAAACTTGGTGTTTTTCTTGGTTAACTTGGTTAAAGATTTGGCAATCTTTGAGAAACCTTCAATGAATCTTCTGTAGTATCCAGCGAGTCCTAAGAATTGGTGTATTTCGGTAGGAGTTGTGGGTGTCGCCCAATCCTTTATTGACTCGATCTTAGCGGGGTCTACATGAATACCCTGACTGTCGATCACATGACCTAGGAATTGTACAGTCGGTATCCAGAATTCACACTTCGAGAACTTTGCATACAACTCTTCCTTCTTCAATAATTCCAAGATCAACCTAAGATGCTCTTCGTGTTCTTTCACACTCTTGGAATAAATTAGGATATCGTCAATGAAAACGATCACAAATTTATCCAAGTAGGGTTTACACACTCGGTTCATGAGATCCATGAACACAGCTGGTGCGTTGGTTAACCCAAAAGGCATGACTTGGAACTCGTAATGTCCATAACGAGTCCTGAAGGCGGTTTTGGGAATGTCTTCTTCTCGAACTCTTAGTTGATGGTATCCGGACCTTAAGTCGATTTTTGAATAAACGCTTGAACCTTGAAGTTGATCGAATAAGTCATCGATTCTCGGTAGTGGGTAGCGGTTCTTAATGGTTAGTTTATTCAATTCACGATAGTCTATGCACATTCTGAAAGTTCCGTCCTTCTTTTTGACGAATAAGACCGGTGCTCCCCATGGTGATGAGCTTGGTCTAATGAATCCTTTTTCTGCAAGTTCTGACAACCGGTTTGACAACTCGAGTTCTGTTGGAGCTAATCGATAAGGTGCTCGCCATGGCGCGGCACCGGGCACTAAATCGATCTGAAATTCAACCTGTCGGGTCGGCGGGAGTCCCGTAAATCTTCGGAAAGACTTCGTGAAATTCTCTTACTATCGGCACGTCCTCAAGACGCTTTTTCTTCCCCTTCTTTTCGTCCTTTCCGGTGACTTGAGCTAGGAAGATGTGACATCCTTCCTCGATACACCTCAACACCTTGGTACGTGAAATGACATGCTTCTTGATGCTTCTTCGTCACTTCTGTCTCCTTCTATTGTTAGGACTTCATCTCCATAGGGTATTCGAACGAGCTTTTCGTCACAAATGATGGCAGCATGATATTTTGCTAACCAATCCATCCCGACGATGACATCGAAACTACCCAATGCTACGGGTATTAAGTCGATATTGAATGGGTGGTTTAATAGGTTAAGGGTGCAACCTCTTAGGATGGTGTCTACCCTTTATATGTTACCGTTAGCTAATTCCACGTTGTATGCATTCCCTAATGCAGTTGGGGCAATATCGAGTAGTGGACTAAATGTATTAGAAACAAAAATTCCTATCGCTCCCGTATCAAACAATATGGATGCATAGCGGTTATTTATAAGGAATGTACCCGTCACAACATTCGGTCTTCCCTGAAGCTTCCACTTTGGTTACGGCATAGACTCTCCCACGAGCTCCTTCGCCATTTCCCTGATTACTCGTCTGTCCAACATTTCCTTGAATCCTGCCATTCCCATGGCTTCCCGGATTTCGGTTTCCTTGGTTTCCTCCATGGCCTTGGTTTCTGGTCTTTCAGCATTCATTCTTATAATGCCCTTTCTCACCACAACCAAAGCAAGTTATATTAGCTTTTGGGTCCTGAGCTGGAGCCGTTTGAACCGCCGCCAATGATTTGGACCTGCAGCCTCCTGGTTAAGTGTCCGATTTTTGACAGTTACGCACTTGACTGTAACATTCCCTTGTGATGCATGTGCATCGATTACACAATGGTAGCCCCCGAGTACGGTTTCCTTTCCCCAATACCCGCTGCATAAGCTCTAGCAACATTTTGCCTCTTGCTTTGATTGTTGCTGTTGTTTCTACTGTTGTTGCCACGGTATTCATTGTTGTTGTAGCCTTGAGAATGGTCGTCCCATTTCCTCTTATTGTCAACCACTTTGTCCATGGAATCCTCAATCACTTGGTCCATGAGTTTGTTGGCTACTTCGATAGTTTCATGAAGATCAGCAGCCTTAGAAGTGGTGACATTGCCCTTGATAGGTTGAGGCAGTCCTCCGATGTATCTCTCTAACAATCGGGTCTCAGTGGGAACCATTTCATGACACAATAAGGCTAGTTCTTGAAATCGCTGATTATAGGCAGCCATATTGGTGCCTTGAACCTTGAGATTCCAAAACTCATGCTCGAGCTTCTTAATCTCATTACGAGGAGTACTTTCAAGTACCATTTCCTTGAAGTTCTCCCATGGCATGGCATAGGCAACATCGATACTAGCAGATTTTAGAAAATTGTTCCACCAGTGTCAAGGCAAAGATCCGCGAAAGTGAATGATGCATACTTAACCTTAGACTCTTCTTCACAATTGCAGATTCGGAACACAGTCTCGAACTTTTCGATCCATCTAGTCAGACCGACAGCTCCTTCGGTTCCACTAAAACCTCCAGTCATGGTTTTACGAAAGTCTTGATAAGTACAAGTGCGGCTTTGAGTGGGTGGTCTCGAAGTTCCAGCATTAGTAGACGAGTGGTTTGTCTGCAGCCTAAAGCGGCGCTCACTCATTGACTAGTTGATCAATCATGGCTTGATTCATGATAGGTTGGATTGGAGTAGCCCTAGCAGGAGTAGTGGCTTCAGCAGTCTGATCGTGTGTGACTCTGTTTGGAATAGCAGCGTTTGCAGCTTGGTTGCGAGTAACCCTCGCTGGAATAGGAGCATTGGAAGCTCCACCAGGGTTGGTACGTTTCGATCTTCGTTTTGGCGGCATTTCTGCAGTAAGAAAGGTAATGAGATACATAACCTTTTAAACAAGGTAAGTGCCAAGTAACAGTGTGATTGTCGCAGATAGATCATATGAGCAATCTATAAAAGAAGAGACAATTGGGTAGGAAAATAAGTTTGACATAGATAGAACTTCGGTTACAAGGTTTCTAGAGTACATGATGAGATACTAGCTGGAATACAACCGAAATACAACGGAAATACAACGGAAATATAACTGAAGTACAAGAGTGATAACTAACACTAACTGTTATAAATCCAGTTTAGTGTGGTACATCATGAAATCATATCTAAGGATATCCACGCTCGGTACGGAGTCGCTCAATGGTAGCAATTCAGCTCTCGCTGTATCCTCCAAACTCGCGATACGTCTCACCTGAGATGCTAACATAGACTCTAAACCAGTAGTCCTCTGCCACTCCTCTCTGGTAGTATCTCTAGCCATCCACCTGACGCGCTCTAGCTCCTCTAGTCGTCCGTACATCCGAGCTTGACCTCTGCCCAAGGCTCGTGCTCTGCTGTCCAACTCTCTGACATCCTCAACCTGAGTCTCAATCCTAAGACCCAGTCGAATCCGCTCGTGTCTCTCGAGCTCCATGCTCTCAAACAATACATCAGTAACTCGGTCCAAACCCTCAACACGCCGCTCGCAAGCTTGCAAGCGTGTTGGATCGACTCTAGTCTGATCAAGATGGACTCCTAGCAGAGTCTCATGGGAGTCCAAATGAATAAATATCCTCTCAGTGAGGGTCGATCACCATCCTGGAGATCCCTGATAAGTCTGGCTCGGCTGTGCCTCAACCGTGCAGCTTCCTCAATGGTCTCAAGCTGTCTAGTGGCGCGCTCAAGGCGCTCCATGTCTGCTGCAGATGGTATGAATGAAGGTGATGATGGACTATAGCTAGGACTGGCGATGTGTGGTGCGTGAACTCGATCACACAATCAATATCTCTCCAAGTAATCTCATTACTTTCCTCCCGGCTATGGAGGAAAGCAGCTCTCTGTCCCAATCCAAATGGTGCATCAATGTCCATGTCATCACTCAATCTCTGAGCCATCCCGAGCTTTGTCCTAGCTCCAATACTATGGACAATCTCCGCACCTAGTATATCCATATTTGCTGCTGTGCTAACATGTCCAGGGACACTCTCAGTGGGCATAGGCTCTGGTAGTTCCTCCTCAGGATCCTCTTCCGGATCTTCTTCCGGGTCTGAGTAGGAATCAGTAGATCTCCGGAGTCTCTGATGAGGTGGTGACTCAGTAGGTGATGGTGTCAGTGACTCTGAAGTAGAAGAAGGACCCATGTAAGCAGCGCGGGTCATCTGAGAAGCTAGCGCAGGCACAAATGAGTACCGCTCTCGATATCCAGGTACTCTCACAATCATGCGGGGGTTTTGCCTGCGCGTCAACAAAGCTGATGGAGTGGTGGTAAGGGTAGGTATAGATGGAGTAGGTGTAATAACTGGCTGAGATGCTAATGTGGCCTGAATATACGGATCAGTGGCTAAGTGTGCAAGCTGACGGGTGGTAGGTGAGTGAGCTAGTAGGATATCCTCCTGAACATCGTGAGTGAAGGCTGGTGAAGGCATAGTCTGTGACAAGACGGTGCATATGTGTAAGTATGTGGAAAAACATGCTCATGATGAATATGAAATAGTGCATAAATAAATAGGAAATAAAACATGTAGTCCTATTTAAATGAATTCTAAGTAGAATAGCAAGTAAGGCAAGCGGCAATCAGTGGTCGTAGTATGATGTTTTTGTGAAAAGTAGTTATAGTTTAGGGTTTATATGTACCTAGTTCTCTATAACCTTGGCTCTGATGCCAATCTGTAACACCCCCAAATTTTGTTTAGCGGAAGCATACGTGTTATTCGGGAGCCGCTACGGATTGGTGAATCATAACACAAGTAATAAAGAACGGAATACATACTCCGTTTAATTTCATAAAATACTTTAAAACATTGTCTTACAACATAGTTTAAATAAATGGGCACATCCCATTAGTTTTAGTGGTCCCAATGTAAAAACATCATTTTTGTGTAAAAACACTTCTTTAATACTACTACGACCATACATCCACTTCTTGCCTTGTCTTCATGAACATAACTTAAACACCTGAGAAAATATGCTAAAAGGTCAGCTAAAAGTCGGTGAGTTCATAGGTTTAAGTTAAAATAGTAAGTTCGGACCATAAGCAAAGTCATATAATCATTACAACTAATATAATGATATATGGATGAATGTCTATTACGTTAGCTCTAAGTTCATGCAACCGATACTACGACAGCTTCTGTATGCTAAAAGATGTCATACAATATAGGGGCCCATAGCAAGTGTTTTGTCCCTCAACACTTGGTTCCGACATGGTATACGTTTCGCTTTGGCCCAAGCATGGCCAACCGAACGGAGGAGTCACCCTCAATAGATCTATTTATAACATTCGCGCTTCCCAATGGGGAATTGACGGTTCATGAAAAGGGCATTCTCTAGGGACATAGGGGCTTAGGCTAAACCACGTAATAGTAATCATGTTATAGTTTTGGTCCATAAAATGTTTTGCATATTTCTCACCCCAAGATGTATAAAACAATTTATCAAGTAAAAGTGGGCTATGAAACTCACCTTAGCAAATGTGCAATCCAAAAGTGGGATTTAGTGATTGTTGTGAAGCGGCACCGACACGCGACCTAGATAAGGAGGGTAACGTTTTAGTTCATTGTTTTAAGTATTGCTTACTCAAAATAGTTTAATTGTATTAAAGTTAAACTTTAATTTGTAAAATTTGTAAAAATGATTTTTCTAACAAGTATATGAAGTATATATACTTTTCTTGTTGACAATAATATGGTTTTAACTTCCAAGTTTGATATGAAAAATATTTATAGCATTTAACTAGTAAGTATATAAATGTGTATATACTTATTTAAGTTGACACAAAATGGTGTTGCCAAAATATATATATAATTTATTTATTTTCTAATTGTATTTAGAAAACACTTAAGTTGCATTTGAAGACTTTCGAATTTAATATATCACAAAATGACATAGTGGTCTTTATTTATTTATCGTAACTTGTTCTATACATATATAGTTCCATTAAGAAGTTTACTTGGCATCCATGCATTTGTACAATGCCGTTAAATTTTGACGTACATCATTACGGGAATCATGTTTTTAGAATATTTGTTGTTTATACTAACTTTCATACATTTTGCTAAGTTATGACTTGTACACATAATTGATGTTAAGACTATATGTTACGAGATGAAAGAAAGAATAGACGGGGACGGTTTACGCTTATACTTTGCCTTCCGGTTATATGATACATGTTTTATTTCGTGAGGTAGTTTAAACAGTCTGACGAGCACCCCGAGCCACCATGGGCTGCGGCCTGGTGTTGATCACGACTAAGGACCCCATATGGGCCGAGCCCCACAAAATAACAGACTCCTGTGCCACTTAACTCATTAGTTGGGCTGTGGCCCAATACTTGATGTCTAAACATTAGTACTTGGTAGTGCACTGTTGTGCCAAATTCTTTGTAGGTAGATCACACGAGAGTAAAAAAAAAGATTGATATAGCAAGTGTTCACTTAAGTGAATAAGGTATTAACATTTTGAAGCTAGACTCGAACCTAGGGTGTCACAGTTGATGTGTTCCAAGGTGTATTCGACTACCCGATGTTTCTAAGTGCCTAGAATATTACTCAAGTTTGATACATTAACGGAAGGTTGGAGCAACGAGGTGACAAAACCATGTGTTTGGTCGAGTACTACTCAACTCGGTTCCTTGTTGCAAACTTGAGACACAAGACCATAAGACCCTTGTATGTTTCTCATGTTTAAACTAGGTAAAAATTAAAGCTTGACATACTTTTAAACAACATAAATGTCGACTGAAACAAAAAATATGAGTATCGACATGGGTTACTTGTAGGCTTCGCAAACTTGACTCGTATACCTTATTTTCCTTGTTCCCTAGTCTCGATAGAAAACCAAACGGACTCTAGTGCAAATGACCACACAAGTACATGTAACCAAGTTTGTTTACTAAACACAAGAAGTAAAATTTGTAAAAACTAAATCTCTCAAATTCTTGTTTATGCAATTCGACAAGACCCAAACCATTATTTGACCTCATAACTTTGATGTACATTTTCCTTACACAACTAAGTTAACTTCAAACCAAATATGTGATAAATCATGACTAGCTCCATTTTTTACAAATCGACTTTCGCCTCGACTAACCACTGCGGCTAACCCACAGTAGGTCTCATCCTCTAATTTTTTACGCCAAGACAAGATAAATAAACCAAAGCATTCCTTTTGACTAGAAGTTCATGTGGTTAACGATATGACAAGATTTGTAAATCCATAAACTAAATGAATGACCAACTTCAAAACTTGACATGGTAACCAAGAACAATAAGAAAATCGATGTGACCAAAACATATAACAATCTTATTGATAAAAAATCTTTCCAACATAATATCATAAAAACAATACAAATATTACAACAAGATAGGTAAATAACCTCAAATCCGAAAATGGTGGATGATGAACGAAAGGTTGTTCCTTGGATTCGGACCAAATAAAACTTGGATTAGCACCAAAATACCTCCAATTGCAAAACCCCCAAATCAATTTTAGAAAACCCTAACTTTCACAAGAGATATAGAAGTATTTTGGGAAGGAGCTTGACCTCTCTCTCTTCATGGTGTTTGGATTGAAGCCGAATTTGGCTAACTTCCAACCTTAGAACGTTTTGGACTTTAGCTCAAGGTAGACACAAGTAAGGATATGATTCTCTTGAGTGATCTTTGCCTTGATTCTTTCTTGGATTCGTACGAGTGGTAGCAGGGATATCAAGAATGGATTTGAGGAGTAAAGCTTTCATGGATTTGGTATGAGAGAAGGGAATATGATGGAAGAACATGTTGGGGTATCCTCTTTGGGAGATTCGATTTTTACTAGGGGAGTACAAGTCTAAGGTTGAAGATGGGATTTGATATCTCCCGGTTTTCTTGGTTTTGTCGTGGGAAGGAGAGAAGGACAAAAGAGATGTATCTTACTTTTTATTTTATGCACACATTGGTTTATTTGTGTAGGTAAGTAAATGTTTTTACTCATTGTGTGAACTTGGAGAGTATAAGTATATACATTATACTTATATACATAAATTGTGTTCTTATAATAGTTGTTGTCCAAGTGAAAGTGTGTTTAATATTTTGTGTCCCGTGACGTTGTGACCGAGGCATCATTGTTTGATAACTTTTAGATGTAATATCTTATGGTCACGTATCGGAGATATTATTATTTTTGTAATATTTTTCTTTACGGTTGTTTGTCATTTGCTTTATCAAACCCTTATCATAGTGTCGGTACGCGTGCAGTGTCGGTCACTGGGAAAACGAGATAACCTCTCGTCTTACAATTTAAATTATAAGACAAAATGATATATTCATAAAATGATATGAATGCAAGAGTGGTGAAATTTTTACTGTATGTGAGTTATCTACTCAAATGTTCAGGCAAAGCTTATGCATGCTTCATGACTCATGCTTAGTAATAATAAATTACTAATTATCAGTTAAATTTTTGTGGAAATTTACCGTGTGTCACAGATTCACTCCTAGGATTGAAGTTATGAGTTTGTTGCAAGTACTGGATGACAAGTTTCGAGAATCTGATACTAGGGATCACAAGTTTGTTAACTTTCTTTCTACCCTGAGCTTTATTCTAAAAGTTCATTCTATCGTTGATAAATGTGTTCATTGACAACGAGAATTCTTCCCAAATGCGTTCAGTTACATTAACATTCACCCCATTGACTATACCCCATAAAATTTTCAAGACGGAACCTTACTTTATCAAACCCGGATGTTTTTCCTGACAAGCATAAATTGAGAACTATAGTCATTGCTCTCCGTGGTTGATACATGTGTCCCTGTGGATGATGTCAAGCCCTTAATATGCCGACTTGATAACCTAAACCAATCGAAGACAATTAGCTCTTCCGCACTAGGTGGAGGTTCAGTTCGTAAGGTGGGGTTACAGGGTGTGATTCCAAGAGCCTTGCTGAGAATGTCCGAGTTGATTACAAATTCCTTATCATCCAGCTTGCAAGTGTAATGAGTTGTGATATTGTCATACTTAATGGTGTTCCGTAATTGTTGGATGTAGATGGTGGGAATTGTGCATTGCTTGGTTAGGGCAATCAAGAAGTTGTGTTTTGAGTATATCAATTGACACTTTGAGGATTGGATTTGTTGCGCTTTTGCATGTCCACATAACAGTTACTTTTTCCTATCTCTACCCATTTATCTTTAGGAAGGATTTCGTTGTCTGTAAGCACTTTGGGTGGAGCAGAGGATGCAATTTTCTCGGCTGAGGTTGTGTTTGCCATGGAAGATCTAATTGATACACACAAACAACAAAGAATGATTGAGAACATGTTAGATTATAGATGGTTAGTTAAGCAACATTTAATACACCCTTATGTCATAAACACTATAACTTAGTAGTTTAGACAGAGTTCCCATAAGCAAGTTGAAAAAAAAATTGAGTGGCATCAAAGAGTTTTTCTAGGTACAGGTTCCACGTGGCAAAGTTTTCGAGTGACAAGTTGTTTTAGTATCAAATTATTTAAATGCACAGTTGCTATTAACAATTTCATGAGGCAAGATACTATCATGTGGATGATATAGCAGGTTATTTGAGACAAGTTGTCATACGAAGTTACTACAAGAGGAACCAGGTACACATTTGCTCAAACAAAGATGTTATAGCATGTTGCTAAAAGTATGTTGTTAAAGCAAGTCGCTACAGGTAAACCTGAATCAAGTCGCTAATCATGAAATTGCAATAGCAAGTCGCCTTGAAATAATTTAACATACCAAGTAGCCACTAGAAAAATTAGCCAGCAAGTCGCTAAACTTGTAAAACATAAGTCGCTATCAAAAATGATAGAACCAATTCGCTATGCAGACTTGTAAGTACAAGTCGCTACCATTTTAATGCTGATAAGTCGCTACGAGTAATATAGGTAAGTCGCTAAGTAAGAATGAGCAAACTAAATCGCTACCTAGAACACTCAATCCACGACAAACACAAACAAGTACATACGACCCTATCACAACATATACAAAAGCAAGAACAAATTAACTCGAATCCATTAACACAATACATAACGTCTCAAGCCATTCCTAAAGCGCCTAAACCTACAACATAAGCCTGTTAAGTGATTCCATTAGCGAGAGTCCATTTACCAACCTAATAGAGGGGATCAAATGCACGGTGTGATCTCAGGTAAAAAGCGTTAGTCTAGCAACTACGACATATAATTGAGAGCAGAGAATGAAAGATGCAAAACATACCACTTCAAGTCGTTAGTTTGAGAGATAAACGAGAGAGAGAAGATAAAGATACTTTTTGATACTTTGAAAATGAAAAAAAATGTAAGTCGCTAGGGTAGGGATAAGAATTTACAAGATTATCAACATGACAATTTCGGTCCCTGTAGTTTTAAGACTAGTTAAGTAAGTCGCTAGAAAAACAACCATGTCGCTAGGAGTTTACAAAACAAGTTGCTAACACAGACTTGGTAAGTTGCAATCCATAATAACAAGAGCAAGTCGCTATCATATCATATTACAATTACAGTTCAAGAACTTATCAGATAGCAAACTAGCACATAGCAAGATGACATAATAGAATGAGCAACCATTATGAATGTATGAACGAGATAACTTGTAAAATTCTCCCCCTCAATCAATGTTACCAAGGAACATTGATTGAATAGACCCCACCCGTTGTAAAACAAGAATATATCATTTGTTCGAACTTCATCTATGACCCCGTGTCATTATTGAATGACATTTCTAGGATCGTAGATGTTATTGAAAACAGAAGATATATCTTTTATTAGTTTGAGGAGAAAAACAAAAGAATGATAATTAATTTATTTTTTTATTTTTTATTATTATTTTTTTTTTTAGAAATGATTTGTACACGGAAATGATTTGTACACAGATATGTAAGAGCGAGTCCTGATTCAAGATGAATAGGAGTCAAAGAACAAGGTACGTCAGTTCGGGCAAGCAACCATTCCAGAGTGAGCAATATTCATTTCAGATGGAAACCAAGTCATGAAGTTCCTGAATGAGTTGAGCATTGTACCTGAAAAAGACTGAGAACACATAGCACTAGAAGCACATGTAGTATTGCAAATAGATGAGTTAGTGACATGAGTATTCTCACTATTGGAAGTTGTACTGTTTGATCTAGGCATCTCATTGGTGGAGATCCCTTTAGGTTCACTATTCTTGAAGAGTTTTCCTGTGGGCATCCACTTAAGGCAAGATCTAGGTAAGTAAGTCAGTTTGGATCCTGTAAACTTAAATAGTCTGCCAGTGGGAATCCATTTGAAACAGCTGGTAGTAGATTTGGGTGTCAGCATAGTCCTCTTTTGAATATTAGTCCTTTTGTAATCATTGGGTTTCTTAGGGGATTGATATGATATTTGATGCTTCTTATGAGAAGTAGATGAACTCCTAGTATTCCTGATCTTAGAACTTTGAACATTAACCTGAGGTTTGTTATTCATCATATCGGAATGAAGTAATGAAGTGACTGGTTTTGACAAAATAGTATTCGCATCAACTTGGGAGGCAAGCCTAGATTTTGATGGTTTAAATCTTTCAGTTCTAAAAGCATTCGGCTGCCTAACTACGTATGTTTTGAGTTGTTACCTCGAGCATAAATTGACTTTCCCAAGGTCGATGGTTTTGCAAACTTAGTGTTCACCCTATTTTCAATAGATTTTCTAATCTCATTTTTAAGGCAACAATATTGAAGTTCTTATCCTGAATTTGGGCTTTGAGGGCATCAATGTCAGCCAAAAAGGAATTTGTTTGATCTATCAACTTGGAATCGTTCTCTAATAAGTTCTTTCTTAAGGACTCATTTTCTCTTAATAAGTTGGATACACATAAAGCTAATTCATAATTCCTAGATTTAAGCTCACTGCACATCTCATGGTTAGGATTTCTTATCCTAAGATTGCATTTCTTATGCAGATCTGAGAGTTGACATTTCAGACATGCGTATGGTTGAATCTTTGTCCCTGAACTGGTTTTCAAGTGATTAATTTCAAGAATTCTCGAACTTCGAAATTCGGATTAATGCAAGATTTTGTAGCACGAAAACTTTCTTCCTTTTGGTGTATTGCAATTTCCAGGGAAATACAATGTTTTTCAATAATTGAGTATTTGTTTGAAAGTTCATCATAAATCCCTTTTGTTACCATGTCATTTGTTTTAAGGATTTTAGATTCAGACTCAACCAAGACACATTTATCGATATCATTATCAAAGATAGGGTCAGTTAAGGGTACCTCAATGCATGACACTTGTTCATTTGTTGGTATGACATCTGTGTTTATCTTATGCACAACAAGATTTACTGACATGAAAGCAGTTTCAAGTTTTTCGACTCGAGCCTTTGTGTTCAAGATGTCGCCATACATCATTCATTTTAGTATCTCGAAATTCCGCAGATCGAGCATCATCCGCTCTTTCAACTGAACCATTACCCAAAATATCACACCTTTCCTTTAATTTTCCATGACTCTCATTCAACTCATTCAGACAATCATTCCTTTGAGCAGCTTCCTTAATGTAGACTTCCACATTATTCATGAGTTGGATATATGTGTTGATGAACTCATGAATTTCCATTCCAGTGTGTTTCTTGAATGAAATTCCAGTTATGTATGGATCATAGTCAGCAGAATATTCCCCTTTGATAAATGGGTGAAATTGGTTGTAGATAACTTGAAGTGCAGCATTAGAGTCATCAATTAATACCTTCTCATTGGTAATTTGAAGCTTCAGTTGTTCTAAGTTCAGTAACACAGCCTTTTTCAACGTAGGTAAGTCTTGGCGAAAAAGAGCACAACAATCTGATGAAGTAATTGAAACGGCTCAATGTTGGATTCCGAATGCTTTGCATCATGGGTCATTAACAGTTGTGGTTTGTTAAATTTTGACTCAGAAGGTAAGGAGTTTTGATCATAATTTGTAGAATCAATCAAGGTATGATCTTCAGAAATGCAACCCGTTTCATTGTTCTGTGAGGTATCATAGAGTTCAAGCACTCTGGAGATAAAAGGGTCAGTGACGTAAGACATTGTGGGTGGATGAGTATTTGCTGCATGAACGTCCACAGCTATAGTAGATATGATTGTAGGCATGTTGGTAGACATGTTGACCGACTATACGGGATTTTATAACTCAATGATTAAACCGGGAAATAGATTCTTTCACGGGATTTTACTAAATCAAGAGAAAACCGTATTACGCACAAAAGTCAACCAAGTCGCTACGAATCTTTGAACCAAGTTGCTAGGCACCAAGTTGCTAAGTAACAAGTCGCTAAGTTACCAAATCGCTATGAATTTTGACAACAAGTCGCTAAGAACCAAGTCGCTAAAATGTCAAGTCGCTAAATAGCTACTCGCTAACGACCAAATCGCTACCACCAAGTCGCTACGAAACTTAAAGAGCAAGTCGCTATCAAAATTGAAAGCAAGTCGCTACCTTACCAAATCGCTACCCGTAGTGGAGAATCCACCAACAGTTTTTTTTGTCGGCTTGTCTCTAAAGCAAGTGGCTAGGACCAAATCGCCACCAAACAACATCACGCAGAACTCGCTACATGCACTTTCAAAGCAAGTCGCTACCAAGAAAATTACACCAAGAGCTAAGTCGCTAACATGAAAAACTTCCAAAACACACTTTTCAATCCAAAAACAACCCAACCACGATGATTCAAGCATGCCAAATCAAAACCTAAACACTTGTGATGATCCTAAACACAAAAGTACAATCAAAATCCAAACTTTAACACTAGAAATCAACCAAATGATGCAAAAACCACTAAACTTTCTCAAACTCAAAAACCACCTAAAAACCACTAGAAATCCAAAGATATGTAAGAGATGATCTAACCATGGCTCTTGACACCATTTGTAACATATTGGATTTCACATACACATCATAACACAAACATACTTGGGCGTATAGATGATGTTAGAGAGAGAAAGTGGGATATTCTAGAAAGAGAAGCTCATGTAAGGTTAGATTACCAAAGAACATCCAACCCTCTACCTTGCAAGGTAGAGGGTATTTATAGGTTACAAACTAAACGACCTCCTGACGGCCTGTGGATCAGGTATAAAATGGGTAAAGACCCGTCCTTCCTCCACGGTGTAGCACTAAACTAAATAGCTAACTAAGTAACAGGTAAATAACGTAATGTCTACGAGCTAACTTATGCTAGATTATATTTGGGGTGACCGATACTTCACTATGGAATTTTCTAATTCCTAACAAATTCTCCGTAAAATGTATAAACCCAAGCACCAAATTGTATAACATAACAAATCTCATCATTACACCAAAACTCATCGTCAAATCACATAATCTTGTTAACTCTCATCAAAACGATCCAATTTTGAGAAGACCATCATTAGCTCATCTCAACCTAACGTCCAAGTCCAAGTCCACAAGTAAAACAGTTTGATCCGTCACTTGACAACCAAATCAATAATAACGGTCAAGAACCAAATCAAGATATACTAAAATAATTATAACAAAACATTTCTTAAGAAATTTTGGAAGACATTTTGTTTCACGTTATAACATAATGTATTTCATGTTAAAGTGCCCAAGTCTCAATTGCCCATTATAATTTTGTTGAAGCCCATATGGTTCTCAAGTGACACGGTCCAAATAAAATTGATATATGATCCAATCCAACGCTATTAACACCCACGATCCAACTGCAGCCCAAGAATTAAGTAACACAAACCAGATCCAAAATCCTCTCCCACTTACACTTACAACCGGTTAAGACAAAAAATCACCACAAAACGTTATCTAACCAAACCCTAAATAATAGGATATAAATACCCACTTATAATAACCCATCACCATTTACAAACCCTAATCATCCTCTCAATATCCGCCTCTTTATTTTCACACAAACAACTCGCCACCCATCTTGAATCTGCTATCTCAACTCATCTCATCAGACACATACAAATCAAATCACAAACCCACCAATTCTTCATCAAATCATTTGGACAAACATACATAGAAATACTCAAATCCCACAAATTTCATTCACCTTATCCAAAAAAAAATTTAGCCGCCCCCATCTCCTAATAACACTCACATCACCACTCCATGAACCTTTCATTCGTGCCTCCATATGAACGCATCTTTAACTCACCACAGGGATGGTTCGAGTATAGTCATTTAAGCTACAGGGATGGCATGAGAAGTATGGCCTCAACATCAAGATCCTTAAGAAAGGGTTACGGGTAGGTATTTAGATGATTAGACCATTTTGATGTTCGTATAAATCATTTTCTTGTCACGACTCAAAGAAATGGTTCAACAAAATTGTTGAAAACATTTCTTTAATGTCGAAAATTATCAAAAGCCCATTGATCAATGATGGTTTAAAATTTTCCGTGATTAAAGACCATCAAGTCTTGTTCTTACTTTGAGTAGCACGAAGAAATTGACTGAGATCATGATATCAATTTCATAATTATGTTTCGAGTCTTGGATGAGTGAGTGTTGAGAGGGTCATGGCATGAGTCTTGAATGAATGAGATTTTTAAGTACGAGTCTTGAATTAGCGTAGGATTTGATTGCAATTTGTTGAGATTTGTATTTGGACTGAGGATGTAGTTGATAACTGAGGTCAACGAATGGTGTTTTGTATTTTGGTTATATTGTGGTTGAGTCCTGTTGTGGTCACGGTCAAACTCTACTTCTTCCTTTCTGTTGCAAGTCACTAGCCAAAGTCACGAGTCAAGTCGCTAACCTATTTTGAGTCAAGTGCTTTTCAAAGATTTTCAATACAACTCGCTAAGCCTTTAAAACCATACAAGTCGCTATTGACTCAAAAGTCAATAGTCGCTACATTCATTTGACAAGTCGCTAGGTCAGTTTATGTTCACACAACTCGCTACACTCTTTCAAAAACAAGTTGCTAAATAGCACATGTCGCTAGACCAAGTTGCTACGACTTGTAAATACAAGTCGCTAGGCAGAACACGAACAAGTCGCTAGGCAGAACACGATGACAAACAAGTCGCTAGGATTTTCCGGCGAGTTTTCCGACTAAGATTTTCCGTTCAGCTTCATGCTTACTCAGAAAACTGCACAAAGGATGCACCTTTTTGACCCATTATGACCACAAAAATTACGAGATATTCAAACAGTTGGTTTTTTTGGACAAAGCATACACAAACAGAACTTGGACAAAAATACTGACTTGGACACATGTTGAAACCAGTTAAGACCATGACATATAGACCAAAAGAAGAATACCAAAACATGTGAAAGAACTGTTTACCCATAGAACGTATTCCGACCACAAAAAATATCAAAACCAGTTTCAAATAAGTATCAAAACCACAAAAGTATCAAAACATGTTGAAACCAGTTTCAAATAAGTATTAAAACCACAAAAAAATCATCAAGACACAACAACCTGGCTCTGATACCATTTGTAGGATCGTAATATTATTGTGTTATGATGATTCGGGTGGTCTTGGATGATGGAAATACATGTTAGACATTTTAGAGAGAGAAAGTAGAGAGATGGTGTTCTTGGTAGAGAGTTGGTTCAATAAAATGAAAGGTTAGATTCCAAGCCACACCCCTTCCAAGGATGGAAGGGGTATTTATAGTTAGAAGACTACACGACCTCCTGACGGACTGTGGATCAGGTATACAGTGGGTAAAGACCCGTCCTTCCTCCACAGTGTTACACTAAACTAATCTACGCTACTAATTAACTAATTAACTACAAAACAACGTAAATAACAACAAGTCTACGAGCTAACATATGCTAGACTATAATTGGGGTGACCGACACTTTAACATGGAATTTCCAATTCCTAACAGAAGACATATTCCCTCAAACTCAAGATACATCTCTTCCGTGGATCTCAAATCGGTGTTCAAATGTGAGCTTTAACAGGCCTAATTGGGTGTGTAAGGGTGGCAATTCGGGTCAGGTTCGAATTGACGGGTTAAATAGGTTATATGGGTTAAATAGGTTAAACGGGTTTCGGTTGATCCATTTAACCCGTTTATCTAAACAAGTTGGCACATTACATGGCTTAAACAGGTTTGTGGGTAGACCCATTTGACCAATTTTTTTTAAACGATACATTTAACCCATTTAACCCGTATAATAAAATATATATAACTTTTAGTTTATGAAAAAAATCTTAAATAAGTTGGCAAGTCGACTTGTTTAACTTATTCTCAACCTGAACGTGACTTGTTTAATAAACGGGTTAGATGAGTCAACCCAAACCGGACCCAAAACCTATTTATACTCAACCCAAACCTGTTAACATCAGGTCGTGTTTTGCCGCCCCTATTCATGAGACTCTAAATGTTGTGTTTTCTTAGGTATCTTTGCTGACATCTTGGTTTTTGAGTTGTCTTCTAGAAGGCCCTTTTTTGAAGTATTTGTATTTCTCAACTTTTGGCAGGGTGGTGTTTTTTAATAAAATATTGTCATTTTATAAAAAAGAAAAAAGAAAAGTAGATGATGAAATTAGGGATGAGCACGAGTTCAGAACCAGACCTGATGGATCTGAGAACCGAATATAGTTTTCGGTTCTGATTCTTGTGATTTACTCGGCCAAGAACCAATTTTATAAAAAAATAAAATAAGAAATCTTATGAACCAATGAATTAGGCTAATAAAAAAACAAAAAAAAAATATTCTAACATTTACGTCTAAACAATAACGTTTAACAACTAGAGCACAAACTCAAACAAACAATCAAACAAAAATCAATACCGATATGGTTCCACCGCTTATTTCCCTAATTCCATTTATCTCTTCTGTGTAGTTTCTCTAATTGTTCTTCGATATTTTTCACAATCACATCGCCTTTAATAGGGAAGAGCAGAAGAACAAGACAACCGGCCCGAAACAGAGTTGCAGTTTTGTTAGATCCAACCAAAAATTGTCACTGGCTTGCTCATGATTTTAGAAACAAATGTATTCCATTAAATGTTTTGAGTATGGGAAGTAAAGAAAATGACATGTTTTTAAAATTATTGGGTATTCGGTTTCGAAATCGAGAACCGGTGGACCGGAACAGAACCGACGCAAGAACCGAAAAATCTCAAATTCAAGACCAGAACCAAAACCATCAGGTATGAATCCGGTTCGATTCTTCTCGGTTCTGGTCCAGTTCTCAATTCCAATCTGATTTTATGATTCTTTTGCTCATCCAAATAGAATTGTGTGTCAAATATGTCCATCTCATGTTCTTGTTAAATTGATGAAATAAGAATACAAGTCCTATGTATTTCTTACTTTGTATTTGTACTCGTATTTTAATTTACAAAACTCTGATATGTGACAAAATTAATAGTTTAAATGAAGACACCTAATAAGTGTAAAACGTGTGTTATATTTTTGTATGAGTAAGAAGATAAATAGACATAAAAGTAATGTCATAGGCATTGGAGTTTCGGATGAGGAAACTACTTGGCGAATGTCATTGGATGCCGGGTGGCTAAACTTCCTCTTAAATATTTTGGCGTTCCTATTGGGTGCAACATGCGTAGGTGCTCGAATTGGTCTCTATTACTCAGAAATTATCTTCTAAACTCTCCAATTGGAAGGCTAGGCTTCTCTCGGTTGGAGGTCGTCTCACGCTTATTAAATCGGTTCTTGGTAATCTTCCTATTTATTACATGTCTATTTACTTAATGCCTACTACTATTTGCAACAAACTGGAATCAATGCGCAACAAGTTCTTTATTGGTTGTGATCAAGATGATAAAACGATGACATGGGTTAAGTGGAAGAGATATCTTGCTAGCATGACCCAAGGTGGTCTCGATATCGGCAGCATTTACGGGCTTAATATGGTGTTGTTGTTCAAATGGATATGGAGGTTTTTTACTCGTCCTTTAGATCTTTGGGCTCGTGTGATTCAAAATATATATGGTCATTGTGGCGGTGTTATTAAATCTCCTGCGAACAGGTCCAGATTTAGTACGTGGAGAGCAATCCTTTCATCGATTTCGAAGCTTAAACAAAAGGGTGTAGATCTTCTCGCTTTCTGTTCAAGGAAGATTGGCAATGGAGAGTCTACTTATTTTTGGAATGATACGTGGTGTGGAAATCTTCCTCTAAAATCTCAATACCCTCGTGTGCATGCTCTTGATACGGATAAGAAGTGCTCTATAGCAGATCGAGTTCCCCTTACTGATTGGAGTTTGGTTCTAAGGCGTTGCCCTAGAGGTGGTTCGGAGCAAGTGCAGTTCGACGTTATGCGTGCTGCTATTGAGCATATCACTGTGTCGGATAAAGGAGACTCTTGGCATTGGTCGGTTAATGGGTGTAATAGGTTCTCCGTTGCTTCGGTTCGTTCTTTGGTTGATTCCTTTTTCTTAGACGTGTCCATTGTGGCTTCTCGTTGGAATATGTTGATTCCTATTAAAGTGAATGTGTTCCTTTGGAGATTATCCTTAAATAAGCTTCCATCTAAAGTTAATCTTGATAGAAGAGGTATCGATATTGGTTCCGTTCTTTGTTCTACTTGCCAAAGTGATGTTGAAACGGTTAATCACATATTCTTTAATTGTGTTCTGGCCAAAGATTTGTGGGCTTTATTGGCGAAATGGTGGGAGCTAGATATTCCGATTTGTGCTAATATGCTTGATTGGTATGCTTGGCTTGATTCCCTTCATTTTTCTAATATGGTGCGCATGTTTTTTGAAGGAGTGGGGGGGATTCTTCTTTGGTTCATATGGAACTTCCATAATGGTATGCTTTTTTCTTGTTCCCCTCCTAAGAAGACGTTGATTTGGGACTCTTTTATTTCTCAATCTTTTTTATGGATTTCTTCTAGAAATTCCAAATGTAAGCTTAGTTGGTTAGATCGGTTGAAAAACCCTTTAGTTTCCATTACTTCCATGTAATCTTCCTTTCTAGCGTTTGCTAGTTGTTATTGAAAGCCGCCGTTCAAAAAAATATTCTATGAATAAAAACTTAGATGAATTTGTATCTAATTAAAGATGATATTCATTTCTTTTTTATAACAAAACAATTTATTTTGACATTGTTGTACTTACCTTTTTATATCCACTCTTTTTGTTCGGTAAGGTTTTTAATTTTTTTTTATTATATAATTTTATGAAAACCACTCTTTAAGATTCGAGTGAAACAAAAATGTTTTTTAGATCAGTTACATTTTTTATTTTTTTATAATCAGTTACATTGCCATATCATATAAAGATTCCTTACAACAATAAGTGGATCCAAAAGTTAGAAAATTGACTAGAATAATCTGTTTTTAAGTTTATAAAAATAAATTATTCAAAAGCATGATCCAGAGTGAAATATTGAACTACAAATCTAGTCCCTGAGGTAAACAATAATTTACATATTCAGCCACCATGGTTTCTTTTTCTGCATTTTAAGTACAAGTTAGTTACGTAGATATGAAACTAAAAGGGCGTTTGGTTCAACATGGGAATTACTAAAGGAATGGGAATTGGAATGGGTTTACAAACCCATCACCTTTGACGGGTTTAGAAAATGCATACTTTTGAAGGTTTGATACCCATATTTGAAAACCAAACCCATCAACCAAACAAATACAATATGAATGAAAGTCATTCCTGAAACCCATACCCTCATACAAAACACCCAATTGCTCCTAAGTGACAAGTTAATTAAACTTGGCTTTGTTATATATTTGTTCCGAGTGTTTTGGGTTTATCTTTTAAGAGGAGTGCTAGATCCGTGTAAGTTTTACAAAAACAAATTCACACAATGATGTGTCATGATAACTATTGGTATCTCTCATCCTTTCGAATTTTTTCTCATATTTGCATCCATAAAACAACATACACATCATTGTGTGAAGTTTCTTTTATAAAACTTATATCACGTGTGTTTGTAACAGTGTTGGTGGCAAAGTCATGCATATGAGGAACATTTTTCAAGAAAAACAATTATATTCATTATTGGGTTTTTTACTCACCAAAAAGAACTTAAAAATTGTATTATGATCTAAGATTGAAAACGATTGACAAAGTATAATTGAGTAATGATAGGGAGACCTAACTCATATGACTAAATTTATGCCTAAACACTTCATCATGCGACATGTGGAATGTATGTTTTCTCTTTCATAATTCTCACTATTAATCTTGTCATGTGTCATCATCTTAGAGTTAGGCATATTTTTAGGCATGAAGTTTAGTCATGCAAATCATTTTCCAGTATAATTTGCCAAATATCATTCAAACATGAGACCAATGTGTGTTTACAAACCAATTATCATTCTCATTCTTTAGTAGTAATATTAAATGCATACCTGCAATAATTTTCAACCTGAAAAAGAAACCGAAAGTGACCTCCACTAAATAAACCATCCACCTTATTTTTTTAATTTGTTTCAAAATAAGTTCTTACTTCTAAATTACGATCAATCATAGTATTTCTTAAGTAAAAGAGATCCATATTATATGTTAACAAAAATCTTCTTATCATTTAAACATAGAATTGATTTGGACACACTTAGCTTGATTGAGACACATCAATTATGCATTATACATTTGTATCATATCTATATATGCTTTAAATGTTTATACACTAATTTGTGCAAATACACTGATGTGTTCAAATAAAAAATGACAGAAATCTTCTAATTATTCAAAAGTATATGTCATTTTGTTTATTTTAATACATATGACACAATATCTATCTCTATACAATATATAAAAATAATTTTCTCTTAAAACTTAAAAAGTTTAAAAATGAGTAATGTGTTATAAATTAACCTTTTAAATTGCATTATTCCTTTTTACACACCTTAATTAAAAATTGGCAACAATATCTATCACTAAATTAATAGTTTAAATATGTTTAATCTTTTAAAACTTTTATATTTTTCCTTTTTACACTCATAAATTTTCTTTCTAACAATGGCTACAAATTGAACCCGCAAAAGTCACACCAAAACAACAAGTTTATTTGAAACAGAAAACAATTTGTTTAAAAAGTAAAGATAGAAAAAGGTAGATTACCAAGGGACTAAAATAGTAAATTAGTCACTAACATAACAAGCTCCAACTGAAACCAGTCCACTGAATTTTAACAAAACAAACATTTCGATCCGACAACAACAAAAACAAAAATGGGCGGTAATTTCATTTTATTTCATTTCTGATGGGGGTTTTTATTCAAACAGTAATTTTTTTTATTCCTAATTTGAATTTGATAATGCAGGAGGAGGAAGTGAGAAAGTAGTTAAAGAAGGTGGAAATAGTTTATGGTTAGCTTCAAATCCGAGCAAAAGATGGGGAGAGTTGTTTTTCCTGTTTTATACTCCCTTTTGGCTCACTTTGTGTCTCGGTATTGTTGTTCCTTATAAGCTTTATGAGGTACTACTTGTCATTCATCTTTATATCTTCATTCATCCGAATGCACTTGTTGTGATGCATGGACTCTCTGAATCTCATGTGTTTGTTTAAGCTTATATGTGGGCTTATGAACTTATTTGATTTTGGCTTATTTTTCATAAGCCCCAACTTTCTGACTTATTTAAAATAAGCTGGAAAATTGGGGCTTATGAAATATAAGCCTAAATCAAATAAGCTCATAAGCCCACATATAAGCTTAAACAAACACCCCCTAAATTGGGTGTTTGATTTAGCTTACTTTTGGGCTTATTTGTTCGGCTTATATTTCATTATCCCATTTTTAGGCTAAATTTCAAATCAATAAGTCATTATAAGCTCATAAGTCAGCCGGAAAAAAAATGGGGTTAAGCCGAAATCAGATAAGCCCAAAAATAAGCTAAAACAAACACTCCCTTACGAAAAAGAAAACCCACTAACCCAAAAATAAGCTAAAACAAGCACATGTGAAATGCATAAACATGGTATTAGAAGTTAAGTTAGTAAATGAGACTTGAATGATGGGATGTGGAAGTTAGCTTTGATAAGTTGTAATGTGAATCTAGTTTTAGGTGTCATTACTCATTACTACTATGTTTGATTGTTTAAGAGTATTAGTTTACCGCTAATACCTTTTTAGTTTGAAGGACAGATGTAGACGTTTTTTTTTTGGTTATTGAAAAGTATAATGCCTACAACATTTGAACTTAATTGATAACTGACTGGACTTCCCCAAAGTCCAGATGTAGCACTTTATCTTTTTTAGTACTTAGGGAGTAATTTCATCCGACTTGTGTTGGGTGTGAATGCGTAAATGATTCTCTATTTTCATGTTTTTGTTATCGTATATTGTCTGAGAGTGTTAAGGTTTGATTGGATCAGTAATGTGTAGCTTATCAGAAGCATTTAGAGTACTTATTTATGGTAGTTGTGCTTATTGATCTGTACTTGTTTGTTACATGTGATTTTTTTATGACAGGATTTCAAGGAGTTGGAGTACTTGCTGCTAGGGCTCGTTTCCGTGGTTCCAGCCTTTCTTATACCAATGTTTGTGGTCGGAAAGGTAATTTTGTATGCTTTTACCCTTTAGATTTTACTGCAAAGGTTTAATGAGGAAATGAGCAAACAGATTTCACAGTTCGCTGACTGTTTTTAGATAGCTGTCTACTTTTTCCTCTTTTTTTTTTTTTTTTTTTTTTGCAGTTTATCAAAATAACGAGTTGTCATTTTCAAGTAGCCTTTGAAATCTTGTTGCTATCGTTTTCATTTCATATGGCTAAAAGGTGTACTGATGTAATCAATATCTAAACAATGGAATTGTAGCGAGGCACCTCATTTCTGTTACTGAAATAAGAAACAAATTGAAGGATTTAAACATACTTACAGTATTCTTATATGTCATATATTTTTTTTCAGGCTGATCACAGTCTTGCTTGGAAGGATCGATACTGGGTGAAGGCAAGTATATTAATCAAAATCTACTTAATTTCAACATATTTATTGCGAGGATATTGTCATTATCGGTTTCATAAGCAAAAGCTTATGATTAATCAGTATATGTCAGATATTTAACTAACCATGACTACATATGTTGCATTAGATAAACCTTATGGTTGATTAGGATTCTCACATTTAATATATTTTTTTGATGCAGGCAAGTTTATGGATAACTATCTTCGGCTATGTTGGAAATTACTTTTGGACCCACTATTTTTTCACAGTGCTTGGTGCTTCCTACACCTTCCCATCATGGAAGATGAACAATGTAAACCATACACTAGCAGTTTCTATATTTCCTTAACTGATAACGATAAAAAGAAAAAAAACTCTGATTTTTTCATAACTCTGCAGATACCACACACAACGTTCCTGTTGACAATTGTTTGCTTCTTATTTTACCATGTGGCGTCAAATTTAACACTTCGTCGACTACATCATGCTGTCGCGCACTTGCCGGTGAAAACACAGTGGATGATTAAGGCTGCATGGATTCTAGCACTTTCATACTTTATCGCCTTCCTGGAGACAGTGGCTATTGCAAATGTATGTGGTAATTTTTTTGTTTTTGCTACTTGCTTTCTTGGATATAGATTAAATGTATGGCTAGTTACCGATAGCACATTACTTATCTTTACATCAGCTGCAGTGCTTAGCAATATGATATAGTCTTGTTAGTTATTGAAAACAAGGATCTTACTACAGTATTCTGTTCTAACGTTGTGCAGTTCCCCTACTATTCATTTGTGGACCGTACATTAATGTATAAAGTTGGTTCCTTGTTTTATGCCATCTACTTTCTCGTGAGCTTTCCGATGTTTATAAGGTAAGAGCTCGCTCCTGTCCCCTTAGTCGTATGGAAGTAATGCATGTCACTTGCTGATTGGTGCAATTCATGTTTGTAGGATTGATGAGAACATGGCAGATCTGTGGGACCTACCAAGAGTGGCTGTTGATGCTTTAGGGGCGGCTATGCTTGTCACCATTATACTGGATTTGTGGCGCCTTTTCCTAGGCCCCATTGTTCCTATTTCGGGCAACCAACAATGTGCTCAACCGGGTCTGCCTTGGTTCCCAGGACACACTGAACTTTGATTCAACCAACATTTTGTTGTAATTTAGATGCATTGTATTATTGCGGTGATAAGATGTACTGAGCTCTAATCTAATGCGGTATTTACTGTATAATTTGATGCATTGTAACACCATCGGGATAATATGTTAATTGTTGTTTATGAGTTGTAACAAATCAAGGTTTGGTTTTTGCATTTGAGCAACTGTGCATGATCTCCATGGTCTGTATGTTCTGCCATGTGTCGGCATAGCCTAGGTGGGGGTATGCAATTGGCTTTCGGTCTGTGATAAGGAATCAGTTGCGGGCTGTAATGCGGTCTTTTCTGCGTAATTTGATGCATTCTAACACCATCATGATGATAATGTTGATTGTTGTTTTATCTCCCTGGTCTATGTATGCTCTGCCATGCGTCTGCATAGCTTAGGTGGATATGCAATTGTCTTTCGGTTTGTAATGAGGAATCAGTTATTGGCATAAGTTTAATGCAGTATCGGCTTAGAAACTAAAATGACAATGAGAATTGACTTCTAACTCCTGATAGGACTGGAGAGAATCCGTATAATACCTGATTCTAAAGCTCGAACCCACTCCTTCCCATAAGCTTGGATGGAATCCATAGGATAACTCATTTTAGAACTCATCATGTTTGTCTAACAAGCAAAATTACTGATAAAATGTAAGAAAAATTTATCTTAAATATATAATAATGCTTCAAAGCACCTTACTATACCAAGAATATATAGATGTCGTATATAAATCACAACACTAGTTACAAAACTGTCTTCAATACATTATTAGTAACAATGGTCAACCAAAACCTATACTGTATATTGTAACAAGACAGACACAAAAAACAATCTGACAAGAAAGCTAAAATGGAAGACAAGTCTTCAGGAATGTTGTTCATCATATGGCTCACTGTTCCAGGTACTATAATATGCAACCATCAGTAGTATATTAAACGCCTCCAAAACCTTCTCTTGTGTCTGTCTTACAAATTTCAAGATCAAACGCTCTAAAAACTAAGATCTTATTTCCGCTTTTTCTATCTTGAGGTGCAACCAACTGCCATAAAGAAGTATATGATGGAATATTGGCTGCTTCGACTCCAAGGGTTGCGAGATTACACCCGTATTCCTGAGCGTTTTAGACAAGATTTAATAGCTGATCATTATGGGTCTAAATTACGCATTGCATCATCATTCACATTACTGAAGGGTTCTTAAATGTGCATTTTGAAAGTGATTACGTGGTCTGAATATCAGTAGGATACAATCACTCTGTGATAAAGAACGTCAAAGGAGATAACGTTTGGATGCACTTTTGTTGTGTAAGGTTATAGTAATAAGACAGTTTTTAGCGTTTTGCAGATTCTGATTGTTTACGAAATAAATAACTCCACATAAAAAGAGCAAAAGATAAATTTTTGTCACAAAAGATGGTACGTGACATGAGAGTAAAGGTCTCCCAAATTATGTTTAAAAGAGGGTTATGTGGGTACTCTCATTATATCTTTTAATATTAAGTTTTGTTCTATTTAGAAATGATTCTTAAACCCCTAAATAAAGATAATATAAAACAGAATCTGTTCATCCAAACGTCTGAAAACTGGTTATCACGACAACGATTAGAAAATCAGATAATCAGTTTCAAGACGCAAATTCAAACACCACCTAAGAAATAAAAGGAATACTCAAAGTATGCATACCTGAATGTCGAGAAATAACTGCATGCAAATTTTATCTGTTTCGGTAACATTATGGCCTGAGGTATCTGTGCTAGCTCCCTGTCGATGTCTCGCACCTTCACGTATTCTCTGAAGTGAAATCTCTGTTTTTCTTGCCTAAATAATAGATTAAGAATGCTTGATAATGATTACTGAATATTAGGAGAATTCATAAACATGTTTTTATAACTTAACGCTTTTTACCGTGTTCACAGTATCAGCAGCCAGCTCATAATAACGACCCGTAATCTTTAAAGCCGCACCTTGTACGAGTTTACCTTTGGTATCTTCTGTTAAATATGTGGTGGCCCGTTCACCATCTAGAAAAACCTGTGTACGGTATGTTGGTTCAATATTATTATACAAAACATAAGGCAAATCAATCACCCTTATATAGTGAGAGTAGATTATCACCTTTTTTCCAAATGACGAGGAATCAATCAATTAGAATACTGTCATCCAATTTTAATTTAGACTTACCCCTCTGGGTATTTTCCTAATCACCCACAAATTTGAATAATTGCTCCCTCTACTAATCTCAATGTACTTTTTGATTATGAACACTTTACAATCTAATTACATATATCAAATACTTTTAACTAAATATGTTTACATTTCCATTAACAAATTAAATTACTAATAATAATTTCAATGCCTAAGGAATAAACAAAAATTAGCGTGTAAAAATTAAATTTTCTAATGTGTCTTCTAAGACTTGGTTTATCATGTAACACGTAGGTACATAGGCTAGTAATATATAACAAAAACAATACAGAAATCTAGACCTAAATAAGAAAATGAGGGATACCTTTAGGGGACGTAACACCCCTGACACATAATGGGAATGCCTTACAGGAGGTGGTTTTTTAGTCATCCGGTAAGCAGCAACTATTCCTTGCAGTTGTTGTACTTCCTACAATCATGTACCAAAACATCTTATAAGTGACATGTAACCTTGTAACTAGAATAAAAATGATACGATCCAACACTTTTAGGCAATTTTCATAAGTGTAGGGGCTGAATTAAAAGAGTTGTTTCCTTTATTATTAGTTTCCTTTTTATGGATTAGCTTGGTGGCCAAGCTAAAGTATTATTTATAGGGCATTAGGGTTACAGGTTTTGATATGCAGATTTTGGGAGTCATTAGATATATAGGGAGGTCACCTACATCTCGAAAGTAGGCACTATCTTGTACTTTATTTTTTGGTATCTTAATAAGAATTCAGCCGTTCGTATCAACTGGTACCAGAGCTCTATCCTACCGCCTGTGGAAATTTTTGATCAGCCATGACGAAGATTACTGACGTTGAAGCACGCTTGGAACAATTCAAATCAGATTCGTTGGCTAATCAGGTTGAAACATCGAATCGCTTTGATCGGATGCAAGAATCGATTGACAAGAATAAAGCAGAGGCTGATAAGCAATTCGAGGAGCTGTTGCAGCTCTTGAAAGCCCTACAACCACCCACCACCGCTGTCCTATCCCGCCACACTGCCACCCCACCAAGCTATCATCACAACACCGCCCAGCAACCCTTTAACACTACCGATCAGCGCCCAAAACCAGTACCACGACGCTTACTCGCCGTTTTCGGTTCCACCATCAGCACCTTATACGAGTTTTTCGGGCCTCCACTTTGATTCGCAGGGATTCCCACTTCCGATGAGCCAACCAGGAGATGACAGTGGCAATCGAAATTCAAAACCACCGATTACCAATGACCGGATTTTCCAGAATTACCAGGGCAATACGTATGGACAAGTAGGGGGAGCATTCCCGCACGTCGCCATTCATGGACCTGAACGAGGATGGCATCCAGGGTCTGATCACCGATTCAGAAAACTTAAAATGCCATTGTTCTACGGGGAAGATGTGTATGGTTGGGTATACCAGGCAGAGAGATTTTTTGAGGTACAAGGCTTGATTACTACTGGGGAACAGCTTCATGCAGCGGTCTTGAGTTTGGAAGGGTCTGCCCTGTCCTGGTTCCAATGGACTAATGATCGGGAGCCTTTTATCAGCTGGGAAGAGCTCAAAAGACGCCTGTTACACCGTTTTCAATCCTCACAAGACGGTAACTTGCATGAACAGTTTTTCTCTGTTAGTCAACAGGGGACGGCTCGCGAATATGTGACATTATTTGAAAGAATGGCTGCTCAATAACCTGCTCTACAGTAGGAGGTACTTGAGGGGATTTTCATCAAGGGGTTAAAACAGGAGTTACACACGGCAATTCGAACTCAGAAACCCACGGGCTTGAGTCAAGCCATGGAATTAGCATTAATCACTGATGAGAGCAAGACTTGTAACCTCTTATCAGGAGGTGGGTCACACCGTTTAACAATAGGGCAAACCACTTCCAAAGGAGAGAACTTTAGAAGATTAACTGATTCGGAACTACAAGCCAAGAAAGCTAAAGGATTGTGTTATCGGTGTGATAAGAAATACGCCCCAGGTCATCGATGTTACAAGTGTTGCTGGTTGATGACAGTGATGGCAGTGATGAGGAGGTTGCACCAGACTTTCAAGCCACACGATGGGATCCCGGAACGAAGATCGATTAAGAGGAAATTTAAAAGCCACACCTTGAGGACAAGGTGTGTGTTTTGGCGGGGGAGTAATGATAGGATCCAACACTTTTAGGCAATTTTCATAAGTGTAGGGGCTGAATTAAAAGAGTTGTTTCCTTTATTATTAGTTTCTTTTTTATGGATTAGCTTGGTGGCCAAGCTAAAGTATTATTTATAGGGCATTAGGGTTACAGGTTTTGATATGCGGATTTCGGGAGTCATTAGATATATAGGGAGGTCACCTACATCTCGAAAGTAGGCACAATCTTGTACTTTATTTTTTGGTACCTTAATAAGAATTCAGCCGTTCGTATCAAAAAACTAAAAAGAATATGGGTTTATTGCATAAAATACCACTGTACTTTTCCCTTTGTCCTATTTTGGTGATTGTACTATTTTTTGTACATCTGAACCCTTAAAAGTTGGTTTTATAACTAAAACAGGGCGAGTGAAAAGCGTGTTGGTAATCTATACATTTTTTTTTTTTTGAACAGAGGATTTCATTAAAACACTAGCAAGAAGCTAGAAAAAAAACAATTACAAAGGAATAAGCGAGGATTCTTTAGCCAATCTACCCAGCTAAACTTTGACTTGCATCTACACCTACACCAAGAAAAAGAGCGAAACACAATATCATCAAACACACGTGTTTTTGTATGAGGCTTTGACCCGAAAATAGAGTTGTTGCGAAAGTTCCAAACCAACCACCAAGTAATGTAGAAAACTCCTTCCAAAACCGTCTTAAGCTTAGCCGAGAGACGAAGATTCATACGTGTTGGTAATCTAATCTATACATTAAACCCAATAAACTTTACCATGATATGATCTTACCTCGCCACACTTTTCAGCTAACGAGTCAATGATGGAATCAATGACAGAGGGAACAAGATCTTTAAGAGATTTTCCACCTTGCAAAATGCTGTCTTTAACAAGATCAACTTCTTCAGTAGAGCAGGACTTAAGAAGCTCAAACACATGTCCAATGAAGTTATCACAAACATCTGCAGCTAGATGATCTAAATCATGAATTACCTGCAGAATAAAACAAAATTTAATATCACGTTCTTACTGATCATAGCTTTTGCAAAATTAAGTCGAACGTGATACATACATAAATTAGATCCTCTGGAGTAGCAGAAACTGCCCATTCAAATGAAGAGTTGGAGCCTGCATTACGTGTTTTGCGAGCAGATAGTCCAGCTGACAACCAGTTTACATATCTACAGATCAAATTATCCTAATGTCAGAGATATTAGCATAATAATATAGTAGATTGATTAGATTTAATAATTGCAAATTTACCTAGATATAAGCTGTAATGTCAAGCGAAGAAATTTGTCAGAGATAGAAATGAGGAGAACATCTTCTCTCCAGCAGGATTTGAGGCATTCCAAAAGTGTAAGACTTTGCTTTAATGTTAACCCATGCTCGGAATCTGACTTTTGAATTGGAGTAAGTTTAGAACCTACAAGGGCCGAATCTAAAGATCCAGCAATTTCCTGAAACCTGCAAGCAACATAAACCATGGTCATTCTTCATTTCCATTCCTTTCTTTCTATATGCTATCTGCTAGATGCATACCTCACATGCAAAAGAGAGGTAGATCACGCGGGTTTGGTAACGGGCAAATCAGGTCGAGTGGGGCCAACCAGCCAGCACATTTTTATCCAACTTTTTTACTTTGTAAAAAAAATATCATATTATATATAATAACAAAAAAGAAATAAAAAAATAAAAAAAATAAAAAAATAAAAAAAAACATTATAATAAGATGATTTCTGTAGAAATGATATGGAACATTATAAGTTTTATGAACACATGTTACACGACTTTCGACCAATTCAACCCACATGCCTGTTTAATTTTATTTAACCAACCTTCTACATTTGACCCATTATTAATAACATACAGCCCATATTGATGTGTTTCCATATAAACAGGTTGAATTTTCCATCTCAAGTTAAAACTTTAGAGATTGGCATATAAAGAGAATTGTCAGTACCTCAATGAGAAATACACCCCAATGTTCCATTGTTTCATGAAATCTACATATACAGCCTCAGCTCGAAAGTTGGCCACAGCAGATCTGGAAGGGCAGTATCCTTGCAAAACAATGCCAACTTAAAATTACAAAGAGAACATAGGTGCCCTTGTGACTAAGACGTTAAGAAATCATACAAAAAGAATGGCAATTTTGACCCGTTTACTAATAAGTGGGTCCATTGGAGTAATGTTTGAATCTGAAGGAAAAAAATTAACACTTAGCTTGGAAGGAACAGGTGGAACGGGTGCTATCAAAATAATAAAATCTCCTAAATTATTTACTTAAAGGCTTAGATTATAATTGACATAATATAACTGTTGCAATCATATTTTAACATGCTGATTATTGATTAAAACATTATGAATTTGGACCTGAACCATAAAAGTAAACCCAGTTCAAACTCTCAGCCAACCTGCCCATATTACCACCGCTAAAGCATATACAAGAAAATGGGAAGTATTTTACTACCTTCTAAGTCGGCGAGGAAACCCAGGCTTGATTTATAATTTTTCAGGAACTCAGTAGGTCTTCCTGGAGAAAAGGCCCCTGGCTTTCCATGTTGGATTGCCCAAAGAACCTCCTTTAGGATTGAATTGGCAAGGAAACTAAATACATGAAAACCTGAATTTTCTGCAATTAAAAGGAACATTTATAAAAACATTAATATATTCCATTTTAACATGAAAGCCTGAATTTTCTGCAATAATGAGGGACAATTATACAAATTAATATATTCCTTATTAGTTTTCATCAGGGATCTAATGCAGCCATGCGTTAGCCATAGTAGAAAAGCAAACAGAGTTGCACAAGCAAAAGAGCAGCAGATTCTCAGTAGGATTGATCATCCAAAATGAAGTAAATGAGCATACTTCTCCAAACATATATAGACTAGATAATAAATTGAAAGAAGAGCAAATAAGGTGACTTCCAAACGATTGACGGTCTATTATTTATTAATAACTCAAAAAAAAAAAACAAAAAAAACGAGTGAAAGAGAACTTTGAGAATAGTGTAATGCTACTCAAGTAATGAGATAGCAAGGGTTGTGATAAAACCCCTGTAACAGAGTTTCAGGTTTCATTTCAACACAATAATCGACGTGGCAATGACAGATAAAAAACCAACTTTTCCCTATATCAAAGAAGCAATAGCTTTCAAATGCTTCAAAATTCCAATGACAAGATATATGGCGACCAATACCTGTAGAAGAAATCTGCAGCAAAAATGTACAATCTTCCGCAATGAGATGTTTGATTTGTTTATAGTCTTCTTCAAGCTCATCCCCAGCGGACCCACTAACCACTCCAGAAGAACTGTATGGTATCACTTTCTGGACTAATGGAGCCACGACTGTTGAGCGAAATATATCTTCTGCATTCCGGGTGTTGTCCACAGCAGCATAAGCACGTAGGCAGTTATATACTGCATTTTCATCCTTGTGTGTCAAGCCATCTACAAAACAGTGTCCCAAGCTTGTATCCAATAATGAGCTGGCATTTTGTATTCTCTTTTCCATGTTCTCAATGAAAGGAAGGTCCTGTACTGCCATTAACAGCGAAAGAATGTGTGTAAGTTCATAGGACTATTAAGGAATTTTTTCAACAGTATAGTGCGGTAACTTCGAGCCATTTACTTTTAAATGTAGCACGATTCGGCTTATGAGTTATCCAGAACAGATCAAATGGGTAAAAACAAAGAGTTGCTTACAAGTAAAAGAGCCAAACAAGTCAAATGTCACCTTTAGTACTTTTAATGCATAAAATCTCCCAAACTATTTTATTAAATAAAAGAAGATTATTATGATTTTACTTGACTGACACACCAATTATTATATGCTTTTATCTAAATAAGAAACGTCTTTGGTCAACCCGACGCGTCACATTTTGGCCTGTAACCCAAACCATCTGATCCGCCCATTTTGTCACGTCTATTGGTATACATTCCAAAAACCTCAAAAAGTAGAATATAGGTCTTTCAAGGTCTTATATGGCTTAACTATTTATGAAATAAATATATAAAGCAAACAGAAGCTCCATTAGATTAACAAACAAGAGCTACAAATGTTTGTCGATATAAAAGGGATGCAGAGGAGGACCTTGGCATGAGCAAAATAGAACTTTAGCCTGTTCATTTCACTAGCAATTCTCTCCAAAAGCATGCTTTGAGTTTCCCTGAGATCTGTCCCATTTTTAGAATGCTGTTTAGAAACACCGTTACTAAGGTGACTCTTCTCTGCAGAGTGCAGATCGCCATTTGACCCATCAACAGGCACACTATGCAGCTCCTTTATTAATTTCTCAACCTGCAATCACGATAACAAATCCATACATTTACTAGATCATTTTATACAGGTAATGAGATCTTACTCGAGCTGACAGAAAGGACAATCCAAGTTTTCGAGGCTTATAGAGTTATAGTAGGTGAATCAAGCTGTGATCTTAAACAACGTGCGAAGTATCAATTACTTAAATCCTATACAACAGCTAAACTACATTTCCACATTATACTACATTAAATCCTTTTAACAGTAACAATCAAACTTTACAAAATCTATTCCGATCCAAAAAAAACGCTATCAAAACACTCCACATTTTCATCATCCTACTACCTTAAAGACAACATGAGAAGTATCACTTAACAACTCGGATCCTAACCACATTATAAGTTCATAAGTCAAAATAATAATCCGGGACAATAGTTAACTTCAAAAAATTAGTCGGATCCAAACACATTATCAAAAACAGCTTATTCGTAAGTAGATCAAAACACAATAAACCTCAAAATAACATTCCACATTTCCACATTAAACCTTACACACAATAAACCTCAAAATTCCAAAACACATTCTCAATTAAACAACTTGTGCAAAACAAGATCGCCTTAAACAAAATAATCACGTTATATTATATTTGTATTATAAACATTATAAAACTCGCAACATTCCACATCTTAGACACAACGTGCGAAGGATCAATCATTTAAATCCTATACAACAACTAAAATACATTTCCACATTATACTACATTACATCCTTTTAACAATGACAATCAAACTTTACGAAAACTACTATCCAAAAAACGCGATCAATATATATATAAACATCCCACATTTTCCAAAATTAAACTAAACTACCTCAAACACAAGGTGCGAAGTATCAATCACGTAAATCCTATACAACATCTAAACTACATTTTTACAACGGCAATCAAGTTAAGCTCAAAAAATTACTCGGATCCAAACCACATTATCAAACACAACAAAATATCCAAAAAAAGGCGATCAAAGCATTCCACATTTTCAACATTAAACCAAAATACCTTAAATCCTATATTTTCAACTAATCGGATCCGAACCACATTATCAAAATATATAAACACAACGTGCGAAGTATCAATCACTTGAATCCTATACAAAAGCTAAACTACATTAAATCCTTTTACCAATAACAATCAAAATTTACAAAAACTACTCGGATCAAAAAACGCGATCAAAACATTCCACATTATCAACATTTAACCAAACTACCTTAGAAACAACGTGCGCGGTATCAATCAACAACTCCAAAACCTCCCGCGCCTCACTCGCCACATTCCGCTCCCTCAACCCGCTCTTCAACTCACTCAACGACATCTCCACATCACTCCTAAACCCCAACACCTTCTCCCTAATCTCAACCAACGGCGCACGCATTCGCAACACCGCGCCATCAACGTCAACTAACTTACTACTTAAATTAACGAAATCGGCATAGTCTCGGTTAATTAACTCGACTAATTCGGTTTTTAGGGATGTGAGATGGGATTGGAGCTCGGATCTTAGGGTTTCGAATGGGACGAAGGTGCGGAGGTCGGAGATGTAGGATTCGGAGGTGAAGGAGGGGTTTAGGAAGGCCGATTGGTTGAACCAGGTCGGGTGGTGGTCGATTGGGTCGCCGAATAAGTCGGTTCGTGGTGGTTGGGACGGTGGTTGGTGGTGGTTATGGTGGTTGATCGCCATTGTGTGTGTGTTTTGTGATGGTGGAGATGTGGATTGTGTAAGTAATAAATACGGTAACTTGTACAGTAATTTTTAATTAAATTAAGAGAAAATTATTAAAAGAGGCAAAAAAAAAAAAAACATTGATACATCTAGTTATTTTCAACATATTTTTTCGATCAATTGCTTGATTTTACCTAAATTTTGACACGTGTCATTTCTTTTATACTTTTTTTTACAAAA
This sequence comes from Chrysanthemum makinoi, assembly GCA_910596185.1. NCBI lineage: Eukaryota > Viridiplantae > Streptophyta > Magnoliopsida > Asterales > Asteraceae > Chrysanthemum > Chrysanthemum makinoi. The sequence goes on along the minus strand of OU343220.1, from coordinate 284,420,134 downwards.
GAAAGACACGTGTCAAAATTGGGTGGAGTTGAGCAGCCAAAGGAATGACACGTGTCAAAATTTGGATGGAGTCGAGCAGTTTAGCATGGCCAAAATGAGAAAAGAATGTTGAAAATGACTAGATAATGGATCAAGGTTGAATTTTTGGCCTCTTTTGGTAATTTTCTCTTAAATTAAACCTATTTTTTATAGTTCACTATTAAACCCATTTTCTTTAAAAAAAACAAGTTAAACTTTTATTCATAATTTTAAACTAACAAACAAGTATTCGCCTGTTCCTGTAATTAAAGTTTAGCTGCTAACAAAATAACAATGGCGAACTGATTAACCGGAGAAAAACATGATTCCAATCTGATCCAGTTCACCTATTTTTACCGATTCTGACTGGTCATATATTAAATGTGATAAATGTGTTGTATTTCTATAAATAGTATACTGAATTTTTAACTACTAGTTTTTATAGAAGTTGTTTCTCCATTATAAGATAGTATGATTATTACATTTATAATTAAAAGCTTAAATGTGTGGAATTAAAAAGGTAAACTAATATGGGAAATTTCACTTCGCCTTGATCGCCTCCTTCATCTGCAACACCCTTTCGAGGTGGATTCCACTCAAGTCATCAGTAGGGGTCATATAGAAGAGTTCGTCTTTTTTTCGTTGTTTTTTTTCTTGGATGAGCAACATTTTTTGCTTTATTTCGAGCTTCTTTTGTTGCATTTTCATCTCCTTTTCAAGCTTCTTTTGTGGCATTTCAAGATCCATCCTTTTGATCTCCAAAAAGGCAACACGGTCTAATTTCTTCATTGACAAAAAAGACTCGGTTTGACTTGCATATTCGGTGACCATCAACCTATCCAACGTTTCGTCACTGCCAATTGTTTACGATGCCGACGGAATGGATGATGTCGCCGCTTTCTTCTTCGCTTTGTCTCTGCCCATTGGTTGAGCTTTATGCACCCGATCCTCCTCCTCGTCTCCAACCTCCATGTTGAGATTAAAACTACCCTCTCCTGATCGAGTTGTGTTGAACGAACTAGACCCCAATGACTTATATCTCTTAAAGTTTTCCTGTTTCGATTCTTCAAATCGAGGAAGTTCCACCTCCTTCATTGACAGTTTTAGTCGTCCTCTTTTGAAGTCTTTTTTACGGCTTATTTGTTGGAGCGTGGACTTCTTCGACGGGAGAGTCGTCACCACCAGTATTAGGCATAGATGGAGAAAACTGAGGTTCATACATTGGAATGTCATTAAATTTAATTGGATGAATGGGAGACATAGGTGGAGGTTGTGATGAAGATCTGCCAATATTTGATTGTGAAGAACCGCCAATACTCGACAAATCGTGCATTTGTAGGTTTTGGTATTATGGGTACATTTTTGGTTGGTACATATTTTGTTATGGAGCTATGAATAGTGGGTTTTGTATTTTGGTGTTCCGTAAACAGACGATGGGGCTTGAAAGTTTATCGGTGATGTAGGACGGAGACGGAAATTTGACTTGGGCGTTTGGAAGTTTTGGGGTTTCAGTTTTTTGAGTGCTTTGTTGATACATTTTTTATAAGATAATAATGACAATAAATATAAAGATATTATGAAAATTTGTGCATAAAAATGATGGGGTATGAAAGTATTTATGGGTAATAAAATGATAAAGTTTAAATTATTAGGTTTTTATAAAGGGCGGCCGTTTGGAGGTGGGGCCCAAAAAAGAGCCGTCAATTTTTTTCTCGTTTCGTGAGAGGTGAGCGCCATCACATCTTTCACTCTTTTTTGCTTGAGTCACGCGTGAGGTGTGGGAGGGGGTTTAATGGAGGTAGTGTGTGAGGTTGATGTTGATGGTGAGGGCTCACCCACCATTAAAAGTAACAACAAGAGTAATTTTAGTAGACTCGTCAGCGTCATGTGAGCTTCATCGTTTTCTCTTCCTTTAACAAAAAAGTTTGCAGCACCTCCCCTTAATGTTTACTATTTCAAAATAAACGACAAATACAAAAACACACGCACCAAACATTTAAAAAAAAAAACAAAAAACAAAACAAAAAACAAAACTTGTTGTTCCTTTGTCAAAAATGAGGGTAAAAGAATAAAGGGGTAGTGTTGCTACTGGGAAATCACTCATATTTGTTGCTTTGCCACTCATTTTTGGCTCCACATCGTTGGCCCCTACGTATACGCAACAACAACGACATTCAATTTTGATAGGGCGGACTAAGGAGAAATAAATATGTACACAATTACATCTTTATTAGAGAGTGGAAGGGCTACTTGCAACAATATCTTCAACAAAAACGTTTTCTTGAACCATAAGATGCATATGTAGCATTGTAGGATGTCGGTTGTCGATTATTGGTGTCAGCATATCAGCTAATAAGTAATATGGAGTACTTGTGTGCTTATTCTTTTTTAAGACTACATTTAAATAGATGTGTAAATATAATACTTTTTATAAAAGTTTAAGTTGTTCTCACGATTTAAAACATAAAAATGATAGTAAATATAAAGAAAAAAATAGTAATCTACAAAAATGTCCCTGAGTTATGCCAAATTCGCATTTCATGCCATTGAAAAGATAATTTTGCAGGTTATGCCACTGATGTGGACGTTTGGCTGCAAATTGTGTCCCTTGAACAGTCAACGGGCTGCAAAATGACTAATATACACTCGTCTTCTTCCTCCTTTAATTTTCAATTGAATTTATATTTATCTTTAATCCAAAATAAATAACAACAAGAACAACAAACCCATAACTTCAAAGAAAAACCCAAATAAAAAAAAACATTATCATTTTTTTTTAATTTGCGTCGGATACGACGTCGTTCGCTACAGTAGAGACCCGGTTTCAACCCGACAAAAAGTGAGTGTGGGCTACAGTGTTTATTCTCTTTTTTGTCGTTTCGAGTATTACAAAAAGTGTGCATTTGTCGTTTCAGGTAACAAAAACCCGGATTACATCATCGCCGCCTCACTCTTGCCCTCTTATTACACCAAATCTAAAAACCCCAAACCCCAGAAGCTTCCACTTGATCATCTGCATTTACACCTCGCCAACCACCATCTGCAAACGCATAAGGTACAACAACTACTGAATTTAATACGCCCATTGATTTATGATTCTACTCTTCTTTTGTCTTACTTGCATGTAACAGTGTGCCTATAGCTTATGCAATAACTAAATGCGTAATCTGATATAACAACTGTACTTGTGATAGGGAATTTAACTATAAAGTTGTTACAGATACTACATGATAAATCACAGCATATTTAAAGTTCTAAAGTTTATGTTTATTTATTTACATATGGAACTAACTAAAACCCTTATTTACATGTTTCGTATGCCTTACTGTGTAGCTATTTGTTTGTTTAGCAAAGAAAATGAAAGCAACAAGAAAATTAATATATGACGATAAACCTAAATTCAATGAAACTGCTAATACCAATGTATGTAATGTTGAAAGCATTAGTGTTGCATCCCCTAACAATAGCAAAAAAAAATGTGTGCCTAACAATTATAAGCAGAATAACGTAGAAAGCGAAAACCAGGCTAAACAACAACATATTGATTTACTCACTAAAATGTACAACTGTACCAATGTCTCATCTGATAATGTTACTGAGTATTACGTGCACCAACATGAAAATCACAACTTCAGAAACCCGTATGTTTGTTATGACGAACATGGTTATTCTGCAACCCCTGCAACGTATACATCAAACAATCCACAACTACCTGAAAATATAAACAACCCTTATGAGACAAGGAAAAGGAAAGGTGTTTTCTTAAGACCACTTATGCCGAATGAAAAGAAAAGATCCATCTATTTCACAACATCGGGAAATGCAAAGACACCACCTATGAATAGCAGCCAAGGGTTAGTAACGGTTAATCAGATGGAACACCATAGCAAAAGCAACACATCAACGGCCAAACAGATGCGTAAGTAACCATATGTCAACATCATTTTATCTTAAAAGATAAATTTGACAATTTAACTATGACTAATTACCTTGCTTTTATTATTTTATTCTTTGCAGAAGATTTATGTTGCCCGAGTTTTCACATGGATTGTGACACACCAACGGATTCCTTACATTCTATAATGACCACTAATAAACCCGATACCATTTGTCAAAGTAAGCGACAAATAGCTGTTTTAAAAATTTTACTTCCTATTTTTTTTTATGTATTCTACTCGAAATTTGGTATATAACGACATAAATATTTTATTCAATTTTAGCATATAACGACATACATACTCACAAGATGTCATAATTTCTGTTACAGGTACCAACATTCAAAACGAAGCATGTTACATACATACAACCTATAAGAATAAGACAGTAACAGGATCCTGAAAGTGAGTACCACACATATTGTTTAGTATCTTACGCTTGCCGCAATATTAATACATTAGATTTACATTATATTTATAAACATTGCACGAGAAATGTTACCAAACAGATGCGTAAGTAACCATACGTCGACAACATTTCATGTTAGAAGATAAATCTAACAGTTTAATTATGAGTAATTACATTCCTTTTATTATTTTATTCTTTGCAGAAAATTTAGGTTGCTCAAGTATTCAAATGGATTGGCACGCAACAGCGGATTCCTTACATCCTATAATAACCACTAATAAACCCGATAGCATCAGTCAAAGTAAGCAACAAACAGACCTTGCAAAATATTTACTGCCTATTTTTTTTTATGTATTCTATTATGTATTTTTTATACAACAACATGCATACTCACAAAATGTCTAATTTTCTGTTACAGGACCCTATAAGAATAAGACGACACATCAGGAACCTCAAAGTGAGTACTATACCTATCATTAGTTCTTATCAGTATAGTTAACCATGGATTAGATAATATGTCTAATGCTAACAAATATTGCACAAGGAATATACCAATTAGTATTCTTAAGAGTTATTAAATGTTTGTATATTAGTGGTTACCATTGTTACAAGCACATGAATTTGGGAATTGCCATTCTAATATCTGTAGGTTGCAGCCATACATGCCGAACCATTACTGAACAGTATTGCGGAAGAAACAATTAAATTTGACATTCGGAGACGTAAGAAATCCAAAGGTCAGTTAAATCAGCTATTCCTATAAAATTATATCTTTTATGCCTGATGTGTTAACATATACCTAAAGAGGTTTCAAATTTCTGTTGCAGTTAAAGAAAGAAACAACAGGAATTGCCAACGACGACCTTCTCATAACAATAACGACACACATCAACATCCTAAAGGTAAGTACTACATCTAATAGGTAAACAAAGTTACAATGTCTGCACAACTTTGGCTTATCCTTAATTGTTACAATTTTTTCACCATACAACCACTTCTATCAACACCGAACAAAGTACCATATTTCCAAATGAAAATGAAAACCAAAATTTGACGCAAAAGAGAAAAAAAGGTTAGTAGCACATTTTAGACCTATTTGTTTGCTTTATCTCACTCATTTTGAACTGCTTTCTTATTTGTACTTTAAAATTACACAGGACCACCTCTAGAATATGCACAATTTGGAAAATGTGACCAAAGTTGCGAACACTGTGGTGCCAGATTTTGGTATGAAGAAAGGTTGATGCACCCGTCTAAAAGTACGCGACCTCAGTACCATAAATGTTGCTTAGGTGGCTGTGTAGTCATAAACGAACATGAAGACTACCCAAAGTACATAAAACAGTTATACAAAGACTGCCACTTCATGAAAAACATAAGAGCATACAACCAGATGTTCAGCATGACATCCTTTGGAGCACAGGTTGATGATTCAATTAACAAAGGAACGGGACCTTACGTATTCCGCATTTCAGGCCAAATACACCATAATGTTGGGTCGCTTTGTCCAGAAGAAGAGAAGCGTCCATGTTTTTTACAACTTTACATATATGATACGGACTACGCGAAGCAAGGTACAAGCACTAGACAGAGCAATATTATAACTCCAGGGTTCGCCATGCAAATCTTAAAGTAGGAGATTTTGTACTCCGTAAAAATGAAGCAAGCCGACAAGAAGGGCAGAAGAAGCTCGACCCAAACTGGGAAGAACCCTATCAAACCTTACGTATTCCGCATTTCAGACCAAATATACCATAATGTTGGGTCGCTTTGTCCAGAAGAAGGGAAGCGTCCATGTTTTTTACAACTTTACATATATGATACAGACTACGTGAAGCAAGGTACAAGCACTAGACAGAGCAATATTATAACTCCAGGGTTCGCCATGCAAATCTTAAAGTAGGAGATTTTGTACTCCGTAAAAATGAAGCAAGCCGACAAGAAGGGCAGAAGAAGCTCGACCCAAACTGGGAAGAACCCTATCAAATCATCGAAGCAAAACGCCCTGGGACATATGTTCTCAAAGTCTTGCACGGAAAATTAATACCCAGGACATGGCACGTCAGTAATCTATGCAAATTTAGCTTCTGAAAAATCGACATTTCAAGTAACGCACTCTAAAAGTGCCATGTTCAAAAATAATGATTGTATCTTTCTCATATTCCAATAAAAAGTGTGCAATTACAATGCTTTGGTAGCACGTTTAAAATTAATATCGAAGAAAAACCCAATCCTTCGAAACAGAAACTCAACCTGGACATTTTGATAAGTGTAAAAAAACACCAGGAACAATATAAATATACTACCTTATCCCGCTATAAAAAGGGATACAAGCTGAGCATCGCGATAAAATCGGGATATCCCCCCCGCCAATAAAAGGGATATAACTCATACGGCCCAAGAGTATATACGATCAACGCAAGAGTTGAAAAAAAACGCGCTATAAATAAATCCATATGGATAGGTTATTAAGCCACTCGTATAAGGTGGTTAAAACTATAAAGTATCACAACATGATCAATTTAATGTCAGTTATATTTGATCATTTTTCATTGAATTTATGTCTTCTGTCATGATTAAAGATTCCCATGACAAGTTGACAACAACTTCTAAATTATGTGCACATATATAAGACCCAAAAAAGAATAGTTATCTATCAATACAAATTAGATAGATTACTAATAGAGTTCTTTGATATAACATTACTACGTTAATATACAGGGACCATGCATGCATGACATTATCTTAGTTTACCACTTAAACGTTTTTGCCAACTAAAAAACAACGTCATTCATGAAACAACAAACCCATATATTATGCTATATCACACAGTAACTTCGAAAACATACGATACTTAACCCGAGTAGCCTCAAAACATCTATGACCAAAAAACGGCTACATATAAAACTTCGTCACACGAACCTTACTCATACCATCATACATTGCAAAACGCTCGCAAGCTCCAACTCAAACACTCGGATCCTGGCCCGAGGGGTCACCATGACGACGCAACACCTAACGGAGAACTGATGCTGGAGCACCTATTATATCATTCATACACTCCTATTTGGTCTTTCTTAAACCTTTGATGGCTTTAGTAACCTTTTGCGGCATGGAATCATCTCGAGAAGCTTGATAACGATTCTCTTCTAGCATCATATGTAGTAACTTCAAAACCTCTCGTTGAAATTCATCACTCTTAAAGACCCTTTAAGTATTCGAGGGATGCCTTTCTTCAAAACCCAGCCATGATCAACAGTTAACTCGGACTTCTCCTTATGCACCCTTGCCAGCATGTTGCTTAGATCGACCCCCACTTATTTTTTCATATCGAGTTCTGACATGGTGTTGTTATAACCTGTTAATGTCGACTCATACTTATCCTTAAGGTCTTCATTTTCAGCTTGCAAGATGCTCAGTTTTTGTTCCATACCCGCGTTTAAAGCACCAGCCTGGCTAATTCTTGGGCAAGATTAGGTTGGTCATTTGAACACTGGTAACCTTGCTCTACCCCTTGACCAAATTGGTTGCCGTAACCCGTCTCCACCCTGTTGACATCCGTTCCGCCCATATATGGAGGGCGAAAGTCTTCCAACGGGACCACACCAGAACTACTTCCAAATTCAAAGTTCCCTTTCGGGAGCTCGAACTCGTTGTCAAAGGACCCCAAGTCTGATGGGAAGTCAGCTGGATGGATAGCCATAGGAGGCCCATGTATAGAAGTATCTTCTCCATGCGAAACTCCCCCACCATCAAGCAACTTCAGAAAATTTACACCTACAAAAACCGCATACGAGTCATGTCATCAACATCGTCTTATAAACAAAACACAAACACCACATACCTGTTTTGCCATCAACATCGGTTGGAGAAGACATGAGGACTTCTTTGAGAGGCGTTTGGGATGAACAAATGAGCAACAGGGGAATTTATAGTCGATCATGAGGCGGTGATCGACGCCAAAAACCAATCAAAACAGTCGACACTAGCACTTTGTGTGACAACCCGTACTTCCAGGTCATTTCTCGAAACAATTCATGCCTTACAATTTCAACATTTATCGTAAACTTGGTTTACTTGTTCCAAATTCGCGTAACCTTTAAGGTTTAGCGGCGAATTCATGATCATAACATCACGTACATTTCATATGGACTAAGTTTAGTCTACATTTCATTAGCATCATTTGCATCATGTTAGTTCATTCATGACTTTGCATTTCACATTAACCGCGTAAATTTTATATTAAATAAACGTTATCGCGTGAGTTATTATTTTGAATATTTAATCCGTTACCTTCAAAAATGATCCCGACATATTTTTATACTTACATTAGTTTATAAAAACTATATTTTTAGTTCAACTAGTGTTTTGAATTTATTTGGTATATTAATCGTTAAAGTTAAATTATTACGACGTTTTTCTTAAAAATTTCTCGATAATTATTTTATCACTCAAATTTCACAAGGAATGTATTTTTACAATTTTTATAATATCATTATACTCTATTCTGATCTATTAACAATTACTTGTACCAAAAAGTTACCAATTACCTTTACTTATACATTTAAACTACACTTTACTTACACTTTGTAATATTTATACACATTATATAAACAAAACAAAAAAAAAAAATTGTATTGAGATACATCCCCCCCCCCCCAACCGGCCATGTGGGGAGGGTGTATTCATTTATTGTTGGCAACATTTTCTTCCTTGATTGTATATAACCACACTCCAAGTAAAGATCTCACTCATTCAATCTCATTTTCAAGTCAAGTAAATTTCATTTTCTCTCTTTGGTTCTTCCTTCATAAAACCGGCCATCATAGAAGGTTTTCAAGGGATCATCATTTTTCTCAAGCTCAAGTATTTACAATCTAGAACACACTCTTAATAAGGTTTTGAAATAAAAACCTAGGGTGTTTAAGTTAAACCTTGTTACTTGCACCTCATCATATTCACTTGTAAGCATGTTTCTTTCATTTTTCATGTTTTCTTATCATCTCATAAGTATCTCTTCATTTTTGGAGCAAGCATGCATGATTTGTGTTGTTTATACCATTTTTACATGATTTTTAGAAATATATATATATAAAGTCATCCTATAATTATCCCCTTGGTATACTTTGGTCTTGATGATGTTTAGGAACCCATGACACCCTAAGAAGGTGTATGGTAGGATTAGACTAGCTTTGGAGTTGATTTGAAGGGATTAGAATAGGTTTGGTACGAGAAAAACTATTTTCGATACGTATAAAATATGTTCTGTCCTTGTTTTGTTTTTCTGGAAAATCCGACTGTAGGCACGACTTTTTGGCCTTGATATTTAGAAAATATACTTTAAAACGAATCTGTGGCCGCTTGAACGGAATAAAACGGAGTTATAACGAGAAAGTTATGGATTTTACAAGTTTGACGACGAAAATTATATTTTTCTGAAATTTCAAGCTTTTACAATTGTTCGGTAAAAACGAGCCTTAAGCTTCACAAATTATTTCGACTTGTCAAAAATATATTAGTATACTTTGATACGAAGCTAAGGACGTATTATACGTAGAAAACGGATTTGAAACGACAAAGATATGCACGTTTTCATAAAGTTGCCGTAACTATTATTTTCTGAAAAACTATATTATTTTTACGATACAAGTGTTACGGTAGCTGTAACGTCCCTGTTGAGGGCTGTTTTTAGCGAGGTTGTGAAACTTTTTGGAACGAAATGTCTTCTAGAAAAATCAAGTTCACCGGCCATATTTTTCAAAACAACAAGCTGTTTGGAAAGCGGAGTTGTAGTAAATTAATTACGGATGTTCAAACTTTCATTTTCTGCACAGCAATTAGCCAAAACCACCATCTATAACCCTTATTATCTTTATGTTCGAGACCTTTTGGACGAAAACTCCTGAACTGAAACTTTTAAATATCGATACAAACTTTCCAAAACCGTCAAGTTCGTTCTCTAACCACGTTTTACCGGCTAGTTTTCCAAAGCCATTTTGTTAATTTCATGAAAATTCCGACGACATTGTTTTGTGACGAAAAGTGGAAATTTCACCATAAATCATTATAAAACCATTGTAGGATGACATTTTGGCGTAAAAACTTGAAAAGTGATTTTTGATTGGTCAAGACGTCAAACGAGTATTTTTCGACGACAAGTATTATTTTCAAACCCGCAAATGGTATAAATAACATATGAAGTGCATGCATAACATTACATTGCAACTCATGACATATCATATCATTCGTAATAGGTCTCGGTTAACGCATCACATTATACCTCGGTGTACTCACTTTTGCCATTATTCCAGTTATCCAAGTGAGTTTTCATAGCCCCGTCGCATGCTTTTAATTATTTTCAAACCTACGGGGGAGAATACATTGCACAACATTTTTATTACGATACCAAGTACATTAAATTCATTTACATTGCGTAAGTTACCACATTGCCAATTGAAAGTCCCCATTACCTAACATGAACCGTTAATCTTTGGAGCGAGGATGAGTGGATAGATCTATCGAGGGTGACGCCTCCATCCGAGTTGGTGAATCCCAACTTGTCATACGGATGCATTTCGTTTGATAACATTACGAGTTGTCGCAAACACTCTGCAGGGGCATACATTATGAACAGTCTAGTTTCGGGGTCATGGGCTTATGCAATTGTAACATTTTTACGTGACAGGATTGTCATGCCTGAAACATTTTACGTGACTTGAGGGTCATGCCTGATCTATACTTGTGTAGTCGTATAAAACATTTACATAAACCTATGATTTCTCACTAACATTATTGTTGACCAGCAATGTATTTTCGTGTAACGAGGCATTATCATCATGACATGGTTTAGGGACCTACATTTTGAGTCGCGGCGTCGACTTACATATTTGTACATTATGGTATTTTATTTCAAAACATCGTTTGGAATTGTAATATATTTGTATTTCCGCAAACTTTCTAAACCTTTTGGGACCATGTTGTAACTCTGAACGCTTTTGTTAAATATCCAACGATGTGTTTTAAAACGGCACTTTAGGTCGTTCAATATAACTGTGATGTGGTGCTATGACAAATCCCCCAGAATTCCACAGGTAAATTGGGGGTGTGACACTTTGTTACACAAATACAAAGCATAATCATAAACCCTACGAAGATAGGCTATGACGTTTTAATGAATTTCAAACCATCATAGCCTGGGGGGCTTGATAACGTAGGCATGTAGATTAGCTATTAGAATACATGCAAAGTGAAATATATCTTGCATGGATATATGGAAGGTCACGTGCAAGTATTTGACACAAAGAAATATAATATTCCAATATAGACTAAAGTGAATTCAATGTACTAACACCATATATGAATAAATAAAAATAATCAAAAATAGACAATCCACATGCATGGACAAGAGTATTAAATGAATGATTCTAGAAGGAACACAACTTGTAGATAACTTGACAATCGACAACTGGACAGGAGTATTAAGAGAATAATTCAGAAGCATTTAATGAACCATGTTACATCCGAATATATTCTACCGAATGAAATATTTGATTCTTATCCGATGAAGAGAACAAATTCGTTTCTGCCCTATAAATAGGAGCTCGGTGAGTTATCGAAAGACACAAAAGTCACAATTAACTCTCTCTCTCTCTACATATATATCTCTCTAGAAACTATATTTCTTACTTACCTCATCTGACTTGATCGTTGGAGTCTAATACGGGGAGCAAGTCCCGGTTTACTCCTAACAACATCTTTGATTGATACAGATAAACAGGTCATTTACTTGGCATTGGCAGCCTCACTCAAGACATGTGGATTAGCGTATCATCACATGACAACATTAAAGGATAATAATCCCAAAGTTTCCATCACCAGGAAACAACTTGAAGTAGCTTAATGTTGAAACTATAACAATACAAGGGCGAAAAAAGTATACAGCATAACCATCAACACACAAAAATGCACTAGGCTAAATTACTCACTCTCCACAAGGATGCACTGCCCCTGTTGTCCTAACTTTACAAGTAAACATCATAATCACAATATTATAAGTATGTTTTTCTCCCAACATGATGCATTATTATTGATATTTAAACACGTCGATATCTCAATTTGATTCCACCAAAAAGTTGATAAATTTAGGGCGAAAAGAACGTTTGGTTTGATCACTAAAAGCAAACAATTTTGTTTGTGAAAATGTGAAGTGATTATACCAAATGTTGTCTTAGTTTTGAATCAATCAAGTTTTTAATGGAATCAAATTTTGGAATGGGCATACTCAAATATCAATTAGAAACAACTATGCTTTATCTTCGCACAAGAGATTTTATCTCATATTCAAACACAACCATTGCTTAATTCAATTCCATCAAAAAGTTGACGAGTTTAGAGCAAAGAATCAGTGAATCGGCAACAATATGTCGAGGTAATCTCTACTTCTTGTCATGGTTGTGCTCAATGCAATAAGACACAGTCCTCATAAGATGAAGATTGCATGTAGAAATAGTTTGATCAATTGTAATGCAATGTAACAGTAATGTATAGTGTAGTCTAGCTTAGTTAGTTTGGATAGTTTGACTTTTATGTTTGACTTTCACTCTTTGTACTCTGTATATAAACTGCTCTCGCAGTGTTATTTGATTAATGAGAAGTTTACATTTCATTCACGTTTCTTTCTGATTTCAATAAGAATTGTACTTGTAACATAAAAATACTTATTCTAATTGTGACACATGTATGAAATAGAGTGATTTTGAAAGAAAAAGCATTCCAGTTTCTGTAGTAATTACTAGTATGCATATTTCAATGAAGTCAAATGTGAAAACATATAGTTAAAATTGCAAATGTTATGTAGCAAAAGGGGAAGAAAAGTAGAAGATTCATATGACTAATAATCCAAATATATGAAATGACCGTTATGCTCTTAACTAAAAACAAAAAACAAAAAACCAGCAAATAATGGTGTTGACCAACGAAAAACAGGTCAAAGGAACTCATTGACCCAAAAATTTTAAGTTTTGGACTCACGGCCATGAAAATGCTAATTTTTGTCCTAGCGATTTTTTGTTTTGACAAGTTTTACTTTAGGGACCTAAGACTATGTTTATCAAGAGGGTTGCCAACCCAACCTGAATGGTATAAGTACAAAAATATTTTTTTTTTAATAAAGTCATCCAATTTTCCTATCCGACCAAGATCATATGACAACCCAAGTTGGCAATCTTCAATCTGCCACATGTCAAATGGTTAGTTGTTCTTTTTTTCCTTTTTTCTTTTTCTTTTTCATTTTTAATACTTATTATTTTATGTTATTAGGTTGGGTTGTTGAGCCCTACTCAATGTAAAAATTATAATTTTGTAGCGTATTTTTGTGGACAAGTTTTACTTTAAGACCTAAGATTGGGTGTATCTTTGAAAAGTATATTTATTAAAATATACAAGCTGAAACCCACCGTTGATCTCCGATAATTACATTCCGGTAAATTTCACAATTATTATATTTTTTTTTACAAGTCAATCGGTTTATTAATTCATGGAACAAGTCAATACATTGCTTATTTTTCATTCTCACTTCTGGGTTAACAATGCAGTTAATTTCATGTGTGTTTTATGTTTAAGGAAACTGTATGCTTATTATCATGTTTAATTCAGTTATATTATAGCATAGTTATATTGTGTTTAGGTTTTTTATTTAAAAAGTTATGATGACCTTTTTATGAAGTTTTCGCAAATAGGTAGTTGGTGTTCTTCAAGGTGGTGTTAGATTTTATGTAATGTAGTTTAGTGGGTGTTTGGATTAGCGTGTTTTTTATAGGTTTAGTGAAATTTGGAATAGTTGATAAGCTTAGTTTTTTCGGCCTACAAGTTTATTAACATGAGCTTATATGGCTTATTTAAGTACATAAGCTCAAGGTGATAAGCTGAAAAAAGTGAGCTTATCGGCTTTTCCAAATATCCCTTAAAAAGTTAACGAGATTAGGGGAGATAAGAATTTGAGGCCATAGAAATGTTAGGGGTGTTTGGGTAAGCTTATGAGCTTATTGTGTAATCAATATACAATTAGCTAAGTCTTTGGGTAAACCTTGTGTTAGAAGCTTACATAAGCTCTCGAGCTTGTGCTTACACTAACACCATGTGACAACCTTTAATGTGAAAATCTGAACTTAGGGAATGTATGAAATTCCTTTTCAAAACCGCTAAATCTGCTTATTGCGAAAATTGAGAGTATTTTTAAGTGAAATTAGTACTTTTTAATAAACAGCTTAAAACTACTTATCCAAAACTGTTTATTTCAAAAAGGCAATAAGCAGATGATTGTTTTTTATAAGCAATTTCAAAAACTGTTTTAGTGAGTAAAAAAGTAATTTAGAGAATTGCATTATTGGTTTAGAATTGCGAATATAAACTACTATTATTTCCTATGCAGTAACACACCAATAAAGAGGGTCAATGTCAACACAAAGCCAAAAGTGGACGACTGAGGAAGAGGTTGCGTTGCTTGCCGGTGTTAAAAAGCATGGCAGTGGCAAGTGGAATATGATTCGCTTTGATCCCGAATTTGCTTCTTCCCTGATTAATCGAACTGACAACGCGCTTAGGGTCCTTTTCTTTTCACCAGCTTTTCGTATATCTTCTATCATAAATCTGGTTCTGCTTGTCTTATACATCATGTATCAATTCCAGTCTTTATATGCACAAATTTTTATAGAATTTGTAGATGTTGAATCTATCGCCTTCATGTATGAGACTCATAAATTTACTATTGTATCTAGTAGTAAGATACAAGTTATATGAACTTTTTAAGTATAGAATTTTAAAATTGCATATGCATATCTATCTTGTATTTTACTTTCGATATCACTATTATATGTCCTTCGTGTCGTTGGAAGAGAGGAAAATATTATTATTTATCTAAACTTTTTTAGTTGAAATATTATGCTTAGCTTCGACTGGTACAGATACCTTATTGTCATTTGCATGTGCAGGTAAAATGGCACCGAAGTCTGGGCAAAAGCTTAGACGTTTCAAACAACATAAACAAAGTTAGCACTCGTAGGTTAGGAGCTACTACTTACACACCCTTGAGTTCAAGAACATTTGACAGGAATTTGTGTTCATAATGTTTTTCAACCTTTTTGTCTATTGCAAAATATAGTATGTTAAGATAACACGATGGACATAGTTTTTGTTATAGTACTGTCAACTTTTTGGTTCCATACATGATTTACCATACAACACTAATACTTTAATTAACATAGATAACAATATTTTAAATCCAGCTGATCATAAGCTATATGTGGTAATATGCTTCTTGGTTTTCGTTTCCATTAACTCGTATAATTTTCCTTGCTTGCAGGATAGATGACTTGATGCATCTACCTCCACATCCAACTAAAAAAAGAAGTATAAATATACGTAAGAAAAGAGTAGTTGAAGACTTTCAAGGTAGTGTAGTTGAAGAGGTTAGTGACTCCCTAAGTGACCTAGTTGAAGTGGTTAGTGACTTTCAAGGTGGCGTGGTTGAAGAGGTTAGCGACTCTCAAGGTGGCGTAGTTGAAGAGCTTAGCGACTCTCAAAGTGACGTGGATGAAGATGTTAGCGAGTCTCAAGTTTGCCTAAGTGAAGGCTCTCAAGATTACTATCATCCAGGCACCCTTACTCGTCAAAAAAGAGGGAACTGCAACAACATGCTTAACCAAACTAGGAAGTTGAGCTCTGAGAAAATCCCCAGATACTTGGAGTGAGTCAAACCTTGTTATTTTTTCGAAGTTCAAATTGAAAATATTAGGGTGCGTTTCGATTTGTGTTTTGCCATCAATACAAGTTTTTGAATTATGCAGAAAGATATGGCTCAGCTTTCCTGAAGATAAAATAAGTTCATTTACACACCTTGATCCATTATGGTATAATATGTACTCTAATGACTCCAACAAAGAAAAGGTGCTGAACTGGATAAAGAAGAAGGATATATTTTCTAAGAAATATGTGTTTTTTCCCATTGTTCAGTGGTATGTAATTAATTCTTAAGCCGATAATTTTACTTTTTGTTGGCAT
This sequence comes from Chrysanthemum makinoi, assembly GCA_910596185.1. NCBI lineage: Eukaryota > Viridiplantae > Streptophyta > Magnoliopsida > Asterales > Asteraceae > Chrysanthemum > Chrysanthemum makinoi. The sequence continues at coordinate 284,403,715 of OU343220.1, read as the reverse complement.
GTGGTAATTTGGAAATGTTATTTTGGCAGGCGTCATTGGAGTGTCTTGATATTCTGTCATTTTGGTGAAAGTTTAGAGTCAAAAGTGAAAACTCCGTGCATCTTGTTGCTGGATTCACTGGAAAAAGCTGATCACTCCAAGCAACTTGAGCCTTTAATAAGAAAGTAATGAATAAGTTATAGTAATCTGCTTCGCTTTCTATGTAGTTTTGTAGAACTAAATATTTGAACCGTTTCTTTTCTTTTTAACAACGTTTTATGTCAAAATTCGCGTGTCAGATTTGTTTTGGACATCTATATGAATTTAGAGAGGACAGAAGATACAAAACTGTTGCGTAAAATGCCCTTTTTGGTTCCTAAGGTGACTTTTCCTCCCAATTTTCCTTGACGTGATCTAAGCTTGTCAACGGGCCGGTTCATAATCGAGATCCGATATCCAATAAGCTTGACCTGTTTTTAGATTGACTCTGTGTGTGTTTGGGGTGGGAGGGGTGTGTGTGTGTGTTTGGTGGGGGGTGGACAAATTAAAAAATGAAGGGATCAATTTGGGTGGGTCATGGGTCAGGTTACAATCCGTTAGCTAAAGGGCTAGAACACAATCCATTTAGCTGAGTCGCTGGTGATTGGTCATTAGTCTTTAGTGTGATCTGTTTAATGCATGCTGGAAATAACTTCTTTTCAGGTTCCACAACAGAGAGATGGTGAGGAATGTGGATTTTTTGTTCTTTACTACATTAAGCTCTTTGTTGAAAGTGCTCCTGAAAGTTTTAGCATATCCGATGGATACCCATATTTTGTAAGTTCCTTATGCCACTTTTAGTTTATAAACAAATACATCTACCCCTTGTTCTTTGACTTTTCAGAGTCAGCGAAACTATTCTTTGCAACTTCATAGTTGTCATTGATTTAAGTTCAATAAACATATAGATGCTAAAATGTATGCAAATTCCAGTAAAATAATGGAATGTGGGTTTTTTTCTGGCAACAAACAATTCATGAAACCCATTATGCGATATTTGAGTGATTACTGATTACTTTTATTTTTGGCTGTTTGCCTTTTTATCTGTATGCATTTTTAGATGAAGAGAGACTGGTTTAATTCTGAGGGATTTGATAGTTTTCGCAAAACTCTTGATACATCGGACGTATAGTATTTGGTTGTCCTGTGTGCGATGATGGTACAGATTTGCTACCCTTATTTGAATTTAACGTATTGTATTTGATATACCCCACAAAATATACTATCGTTGAAAGAACTATTATAAGAATCTGAGAGCCATATTATACCATTTACCCTGGAAATGGAGTAGTATTTTGACCATCTATTTATCATTTGTGAATTTGCAGATACAGTATGTTATATGAGATTGTGTGTGGAACTTGGGGATATCTCTACAGAGATTTTTACTGATATTTTGGCTCATCACAGGGGTTCTATCCTATATGCAAGGTTATCAGAATCTCCAATGTTAGAAACTAACTCGAGATTGCTAGTTTGGCTCACTACAAGGGTTCTATGTATATATACAAGGTTATCAGAATCATGACCATGTTCGTAGATAAGACCATATCGGTCATAGGATAGTTTTCAACATGTCTAAAAGTTGTAATATAATGACTACGTAGTACACATTATAAGTTACATCTATGAAAACATTAGTGCGTCGTAGTAAGATCTTACAATATGGTTCTTGCAATACAAATCTTGCATAGACGCAAGATAAGGGACCACAGGTATTTGGCAAAGTTTCCAATGTTATCGAAAATGAAAGGAAAACACCTCATCTATTATCTTGATCGACCACCTGGACAATCTTTTGTGGTCATGACGACTTTAGGCAGCTGCACAGTGAACCAAAAAGCTGGAGGTGACGAGCTTGTTAAAACACATCTTAAATAAGCTAAAACTAATAAGCTTTAGTGAGTTGGCTTACGCAAACACCCTCATTCGTCGTTATCTTTTTTCTGCATCACCAGAATTACCACTATTCTGATATTGTATAAATAATATATTAGTGTTTTTTCTACTATATGATGTTTTTTTCTTTTCTTTTTCATATGTTTATTTTAAAAGAATAACAAGTATAAAAAGAGTTAATGACTGAAAATTAGTAGAAAGTATAGACCTATTTTTCAACTAACCAAAATGTTTTTAATAGGTTAATATGGTTTGGGATGATAACATTAAGCAAATAAAAAGCAAAAGAGACTAAAAACCAACAACATAGGATATCATTAATTAATAATCTGGTGGATGACAGCATCTGATTTTCAAATTAAAATATCTTTTATCTACTTATTTTTATAATCTAAGTATTTTCTAAAATAATTCAACATCCAAAAAGTATGGAAAAAAAAGTAAAATACAAAAAATAATAAATAAATGAATAACTGTAAAAGTATATATGGTGTATGATTAACTTCAGCACATGGTACTAGTCAGAATGCAGTTTTCACTTTAAGTCTCAATCTCAACTCTCTAGTTAAATTCAGGTATATGCATTCTTAAGCTTATGTTACTTGCTACATTTTTCATACTGTTGTGTTATGTTTTCATAATAATAATAACTTATGATTTGAGACTAAGAGTATATGTAGTACAAGATTTTCCTGTTAATTTCATGTGTGTTTGATGCCTGAGCAAATTTTATGTTCATAATGATGTTTAATGCACTTATGAGAATTAATTGAGAGGTCTACATATATGACTAATTTTATGCCTAAACGTGCTTGGGAGTATTTTATTGATTTGTGAAAAAGTGGGTCCCACGAAGCTGAGAAACAGTTCTAGGCATGAACTGTTTCGCATACATTTAGGCTTCCGAATAATTTCTCTTCAGTTATTATGCATAGTTATATTCTGTTCTGTTTGTGATTAGGTTAGTTTGAGTTCTTAATCAAAGGTGTTGTTAAAGTAGTGTTAATGTACTAAAAGTAAACTAAGAGAATGGGGGTGTTTGGAATTGCTAATTGAAACTGTTTGTATGCTTATTGTGTTTTAAATAAACAACTCAAAAGACTAATTAGGCGGTGTTTGGGATTGCTTATTGAAACTGATTATCTGCACTAAAAATAAGCAGGTACAAGCATACGAATCTTCTAATTCTTAGAGGGTGTTTGTGATTGCATATTGTGTCTTTTAAAAGGATAAAAACAAAAAAACAAAACTGCTACGTGCTTACTTGCTTATGTTTTGATGTAATAAGCACTACTAAATAAGCAAATGGGAGGTGCTTATTTTAAAGTGCTTATGTATAAGATCAAATAATGCAATTCCAGACACCCCCTATTTCATCCAAACACTCAGTACTGCTTATCTGCTTTGTAAATAAGCCGATAAGCAGTAATTAAGCAATCACAAACATCCTTAAAAAAATTATTTCAAAAGGGAATAGCAGATGAGCAGTTTTCATAAGCAATACTAAACACCCCGTTAGCCATTAGTAAGGAGAAACAAGTAGTTTAGAGAAATGCATCTTGGTATAGAATTTACAAATATAAGCTAATATTGCTCTGCCTATGCAGAAAAACACCTATAAATAACGGAGAGAATGGCAAAAGAAAATCAAAAGTGGACGACAAAGGAAGAGGAAGCATTGTATGACGGCGTTGCAAAGCATGGTTCTGGCAAGTGGAAAATTGTTCTCTCTGATCCCCAATTTGCTTCTTCCTTGGTTAATCGATCAAACACAGATCTTAAGGTCCTTTTCTTACCAAAATTCTGGTATATCTTGATCATAATTCTGATTCTACGTTTTTTATATTTCTTTTATCAATTGTTGTGTGCTTCTCGTTGTTGGAGGGAGGAAAAGATTATCACCTCTCACAATATTTTTATAGTTGAAACCTTGTGCTTAGTTGTCAACTGGTGTAAATTAATTTTATTACTATTTGCACATGCAGGACAAATGGCGAAATCTGAGTAAAAAGTTTGATGTGCCAGAGAGCAGTTTGAAATGGACGAATGAAGAAGAGGAAGCATTGCGTGCTGGTGTTGAAAAACATGGCGTTGGCAAGTGGGTAGATATTCTCTCCGATTCACAATTTGCCTCTTCCCTGGATAGTCGATCAAACATGAATCTTAAGGTCCTTTTTTTTAAAGTTAATGTGTATACACGTCTATCTTGTATTTCATTTCGGATATTAGTTATCACTATGATATGTTGGAGGGAGGAAAAAAATCATTATTTCTCTTCATATATTAATAGTTGAAATCTCGTGCTTAGTTGTCTACTTGTGTAAATTAATTTTATTACCATTTGCACATGCAGAGCAAATGGCGAACCCTGAGTAAAAAGTTTGATGTGCCAGAGAGCAGTTTGAAATGGACGAATGAAGCAGAGGAAGCATTGCATGCTGGTGTTGAAAAACATGGCGTTGGCAAGTGGGTAGATATTCTCTCCGATTCACAGTTTGCCTCTTCCCTGGATGGTCGATCGAACTTGAATCTTAAGGTCCTTTTTTTCTGAAGTTAATGTGTATACACATCTATCTCGTATTTCACTTCGGATATCAGTTATCACGAGTGGCGGAACCAGGAAATTAGGTTGTGGGGGGGCAAATTTTTTTATTTTAATAATAGCAACAAAATGCGGCCAAAAAAAAAAAAAAAAAACTATGATTAAAATAATGAATCGAGTATTGTTACTTAAAGATGAAGGAGTTATAAGGTTTTAGAGTGTTGAATGTTTGTGAGTTTGTGTATTGTTAGAGATGAAGGAGTTACAGGGCTTTGAATTTTGGGTTTTAGTGTGTGGGCCGGGGGCAATTTGAGTTTTGGGTGGAGGGCACTTTAAAAAAAAAGCTCAAAATTGAAAAAAAATACATTTCAAATCTTATTTTGTTGGGCTAACCATGGAGGGCACCGCCCCCCATAACTGATACATACATCTGCACCTGGTTATCACTATGATATGTTGGAGGGAGAGAAAAAATCATTATTTCTCTTCATATATTTATAGTTGAAATCTCGTGCTTAGTTGTCTACTTGCGTAAGTTAATTTTATTACCATTTGCATATGCAGAACAAATGGCGAACTCTGAGTAAAAAGCTTCATGTGCCAGAGAGCAGTTTGAAATGGACGACTGAAGAAGAGGAAGCATTGTGTGCTGGTGTTAAAAAACATGGCATTGGAAAGTGGATGGATATTCTTTCTGATTCCCAGTTTGCCTCTTCCCTGTATAGTCGATCGAACATCACGCTTAAGGTCCTTTTTCACAAAGTAGTTATCTTTTCTACATTTCCTTTTCCAACTGCTTACTTGCAACTTGCAAGACCTGGTATATCGTCACTATAAATATGATTTTGTGTGCTTTTATGTTTCTTATATCAATACGAATCTTGATATATGCAAAGTACACTTATACATTTGAATTTACTACCATTTTCTTGTGCAGGACAAATGGAGAAGCCTGACTAAAAGCTCTGATGTGTCAAACAATAGAAAGAAAGTTAGAACTCATAGGTTAGGATTTACCACTGACCCATTCTTAAGTTCTCCAAAACCTTTGAAATGATTTCGTGTTTATATGTTGCTCAACGCGTCTTTATATTACCGTATATAGTTTGTTGAGTTAAAATGAGGGAGGCAGTTTTTAGTTTTTACTATCTTACTGGCAGTTTCCTGGTTCCTTAAATGACATGCTTACCCTTAGTCTGTTGGTTTTATAACTCAGAGTACTGTTTTTGCTTTGACCCATTGTTGATATTTAAGTGGACTCATTCATGGATCTCTTTTTTTTTTACTCTAACGCATTTGGTTGAGTGCTGTCTGAACATGGTCAAGCATATGTTACTAGATTTGTCAAAACATGGGCAACTGTCTTAAGTGTTTCATAATTACTTGTAAATTGATTATTTTTGTTAATTGTGAATTAGTTTTATGCCTGACAAATCTGCAAGCTCATTATGATGTATAACTCGGTTAAGCATTCGGGATGTATTTGGCGTCTTTAGATGATTTTATTATCAGAAGTAGCTGCATGCCTGCATAGGATTTGCAAATATGAACTACTAATGTCTCTTATGCAGTAAAACACCGATATTTGAAATTTCTATGAACAATGAAAACTTTTTTTATCCGATGAACTTCAGTAATTAGAATCCGAACTTAGCGAGGAGAAAATAGTAGTTTTATATAAGAACTAATATTGGCTACGATTGCTGCTAAATAATTAGTTTATAGAGAGTTAGAGACTCAACGGATGTTTTTAATGGCTGATTGTCAGCTATAACAGGTGAAATGCTTCTTGGTTCTCACTTCATTAAGTTGTATATATTTACCATACAATTTACTTGCAGGATACACGACCAGATGCATCCACGTCCACATTCAACTAGAAAAAGTAAAAGAAAACGTAAAAAAGAGTGGTTGAAGAGTTAAGTGACTCTCAAGATTACTCAGTTGAGAAGGTTAGGGGCTCTTCAACTAATAAGAGAAGTAAGAAAAGAGTCGTTGAAGAGGTTAGCGACTCTCACGATTACTCAGTTGAAGAGGTTTGTGACTCTCACGATTACGCAGCTAAAGAGGTTAGCGACTCTCACGATTACTCAGTTGAAGTGGTCAACGACTCTCACGATTACTCAGTTGAGAAGGTTAGGGACTCTTTAACTAAAAAAAGAAGTAAGAAAAGAGTCGTTGAAGAGGTTAGCGACTCTCATGATTACTCAGTTGAAGAGGTTGGCGACTCTCACGATTGCTCAGTTGAAGAGGTTAGAAACTCCCACGATTACTCAGCTGAAGAGGTTAGCGACTCTCACAATTACTCAGTTGAAGAGGTTAGCAACTCTCATGATTACCCGGTTGACAATGCTAGCGAAATTTACCCGTTTGAAGAGGTTAGAGACTCTCAAGTTTACCATCATCAATGCACCATTACTCGAGAAAGAAGAGGGACCCGCAGCAACATGGTGAACCATGCTAGGAAGTTGAACTCTAAGAAAGTCCACAATTACTTGGAGTGAGCTACACCTTTTATTTCTTTAAACTGAAATAAGTCATTTTATGTTTCTGTCATTTATATAATTTTTCAAATTGTGTAGGAAATTATGGCTCAGCTTTTCAGAAGATAAAACGAGGTCACTCGCACACCTTGATCCAATATGGTATAATATGTACTCGACTAGCTACAACAAAGAAAAAGTGCTGAAGTGGATCAAGAAGAAAGACATCTTTTCATGAAAATACGTGTTTTTTCCTATTGTTCAGTGGTGGGTAATTATGTTTATCATATGTATAAGTTTTTTTTGGCGTGCGGTGATATAAAAATGTCATTTTGGCAGGGGTCATTGGAGTGTCTTGATATTCTGTCACTTTGGTGAAAGTTTAGAGTCAAAAGTGAATACTCCGTGCATCTTGTTGCTGGACTCACTGGAAAAAACTGATCACTCGACGCAACTTGAACCCTTAATAAGAAAGTATGTTTAATCTATATTAATCTGCCTTTTGCCATTCTTATCCCTTTAGGTTTGTAAAACTAAATATTGGAGCCGTTCTCTTTCCACTTTAACTTTTATGTCTGAATTTGCGTATGTCAGATTTGTTCTGGACATCTACGGGAAATTAAAGAGGACAGAGGATAAAAGACTGTTGCGTAAAATGCCCTTTTTGGTTCCTAAGGTGACTAGCATTTCTCACCATTTTCTTTATGTGATTAGTGTTTTTCAATTGGTTTGGGTCTTGATCTAGATTGATCCGACCCGTATGTATAATCCAAATTGTGATTTTTTTCAGGTTCCACAACAGAGAGATGGTGAGGAATGTGGATATTTCGTTCTTTACTATATAAAGCTCTTTGTTGAGAGCGCCCCTGAAAGTTTTAGCATATCTGATGGATACCCATACTTTGTACGTTTACTTGCCACATTTAGTTTATGCATAATACCTTATATCGCTTGTCTGTTGTCAGTCAACCAAACTATACTGCAGCTTTATAGCTGTCAACTGTCATTGATCTTCATAATCTGAATATGAGCTTGCAATTGAGTGATTACTGATTGCTTTTATTTTTGGCTGGCTCCTTTTTATCTCTATGCATTTGTAGATGACAAAGGACTGGTTTAGTTCTGAAGAAGTGGATAGCTTTTGCAAGACTCTTAACTCATCGGACGTCTAGCATTTGGCTGGCCCATGTACAATGATGGTCGATTGGTCGAGACGTACACCTATAGTTGATTATGAGATATAGTATTTGAGATATCCTAGGTAATATAATCTTGTAGAGAAACTGGGAAAGTATTTATATATTGAGAAATGCCATTTACCCTTGAACTAAAATGGACAGTGGCTACTGGCTATATTGTTTCACGATCTATTTATCAATATCTAGAGACTTTATGCTATATGAGATTATGTTTGGAAGTTAGAGGATGTCACTGCGTCTAACTTAATGGTAGTTGCACCATGCCACATTATGTTTTTAAGCGTCATATAGAGTATATAGACAACTGATGTGTATTACAAAGAGCCTCATCCACATAAACCAGACAAATGTTCTTCTCTTCTTAACCGAAAGTGTTACGCTTCAAGTCAAATTGCTAGTTTGGCTCATATGAACGGTTTCATGTCCTTGTGTATGTCTAGGTTAGTCAGGACCCATGTTTATTTGACAGACTTTTATAGTTTTATTCACTTGAGTGCTCTATTGGGACTTGTTTTATAAAACGAGGACCAACTTTTTGGTCTTTTCTTATTTGCCCATTCAATCCGTAACCTAGGATACACTAGTCATGGTACAAACCAACATCTTTATTTTTAGGGAAAATCACCTGAGTGCTCTATTGGGATTTGTTTTATAAAACGAGGACAAACTTTTTGGTCTTTTCTTATTTGCCCATTCAATCCGTGACCTAGGATACACTAGTCATGGCTACCCCGGCAAACCAACATGTGCCCCCTTTTTTTTCATTTGCCGACAAGATTCAAGGTTGGGTCCCAACTCCAAAAGGTTGTCACCCCAATATCAAATTTTGTGAATAATGGGGCTATAGTCATATTTAGTGAATAAAAGGGGGCTAATAGTGGGCTCAGGTCACGTTTGAAAAATTAATCTCATTTAATTTTTTAGTATTGGCTAAATAACAAATACTTGAACTCGAGCTCGATTAGTAAAACTTGAGCTCGACTCGACATCTTGAACTCGAGCTCGAAACTTGACTCGATCTCGATTATTTACACATTTAATGCTCGAACTCGATGAAAATTGGCATATCAAGCTTGACTCGACTCGATTTTATGACAATTACATAACTATATGTATATAAAAAGGTACATTAAAAGTGTAATATCGTTGAAGCTCGATAAAGGCTCGCGAGCCTCACAAGCTAAGTATATTCGAGCTCGAATCGACTCGAAAGTGTACTCGAGTAGCTCGAGCTCGACTCGTTTATATTGAGTCAATTTTGAGTAACTTACGAGTTTATCTCAAATAGCTAGCGAGTTGTCTCGTCGTTTACACCCCTAACAAAAACAACAAAATTACAAGACAATTACGTAACAATAATAAAAGTGCGACACACAATAATAAAGTTGTCAAGCTATTGCTGTATTTGTTTTAAGTCATATGTGTGACACACAATAATAAAGCTGTCATGGTTATAATCTTATTTAGTTTCTCGTAAATGCACCTGGTCATTTTTAGTTCTGGTTCCTTCTAGACAGATAGAGTAACAAATATTTTCTCGCCAATAACGCGTAGCTCAGTTGGTAATAGGTATGACATCTTTGCACCTAACAAATATATCAAGATACTGAAACCCGAGGGGCCTAGTAGCAATTTCCTAATTGCGGGTCATCTCCCTATAAATAAAACTAGGGTTTCACTTGTAGTCACCCATCTTCACTCACTTCTCAAAGGCAGCCATCCGATCTCTCAAACTTAGGTATAACTAGGGTTTCACTTTTAGATCTGTGTTTTTCTTTTAGTGTATGTGGCTATATTGTTGACTGATGTTAGTTAGAGTTTAGAGTATTAGTTGACTAATTGTTAGTAACATGTTTTATTTAGTTTAATCAAGTTTGATGTTTGTGTTAGGTCAAAGTTGAATTGATTTATGTTAATAGATTACTAAAAGTATATGATATATAAATCGTGATTAGTTATTAAAGCAGTAGGAAAATGTAGTTTTGATAGATTAATGCTGTTGTTTGATTAAAATTTACGAACTAGAATTGGATACTTAACGATTAAGCTGATTTAAATTTGGATCTGTATGCATTAGAAAGAGGATAAAGATTAGATTATGAGCTTTTGTAACAGGCTGATTAGCTTATGTATCTTAAATAAGCTTGTTTGTGTTTTGGATTGGCTTATGAGATTATGTGAGTGTGGTTTGAATTACCTTAATATCATAAGGTAATATAAACACTAGACATGAGCTTATTGGCTTACTATCCTAAGTCATAAACTTTAAGCTTTGCAGACACCAATACGTCATTACCATCATCCTTGTCTGATAACCTGCTGTCCTGTGTTTTCATCTCTTTCTTATTCATATGAGTTACTCAGCTGTTTAGCCGAAAAGATTAGATTGCGAATGTGTTACTCATATGTGTTCTGATAGTTTATGTGAATCAGTTACGTGTTCTTATCATAATCAAGAAGTAGTCTGCTTCAAATTTATAAATTTGTGACTAGATGTGTTTTGAACATGTAGGCATACACATACACGGTCTTTATAGCAGCAGTCTCTCTACCCTCGGGTAGAGATATCTGTATACAAATTATCTATCCCATATCCCTATTCTGGCTGATTGGGTGTTGCTGTTTACAGTCTATATAACCATTTATATATTTATGTTACTATATTTTGTTCTGTAGGAACTTATTAACTAGAAATGACGCCTACATTTTATGTTGGTTCGGAAGCCGGTCTCAAGCAGCTGGATGAGTACCTTTTGTCTCGCAGTTACATCACCGGGTACCAAGCTTCAAAGGATGATTTGGCCGTTCATGCTGCTTTCTCCAATGCTCCATCAGCTGCATATGTGAATGTGTCTCGTTGGTTTAACCACATCGAGGCTCTTCTCAGAATCTCGTAAGTTCTAATACTATTTTGATCAAGTCTGTTATCGTATGTGTGAAGTGGATTCGTACTTTCTAGTATTATTGTTGCAAGTTTCTGAATTGTTACTTTTTATGCAGTGGTGTTTCTGCTGCAGGAAGCGGAGTTGTCGTTGAGGGATCTGCTTCATTCCCAGAAGAGGCTATTGCAACTCCCCCTGCTGCCGAGACAAAGGTAAGTTTGGTATAAGTTTTTTATATTACGTCTACTTGTTTTGCACTTTGTATTCTAACCAAGTTTCAATTTGTTGTATTTATCTTCAGGCTGCAGCTGATGAGGATGATGACAGCGATGTTGATCTTTTCGGTGAGGAGACCGAAGAGGAGAAGAAGGCTGCTGAAGAGCGTGCAGCTGCAGTCAAGGCATCAGGAAAGAAGAAGGAATGTGAGTTGATCTCAATCATAGCAACCTATAAAACTATACCAATCTGCAAAATTTGTTTTGTTTTGTTTGCTGACGTGACTCATATTTGCTTTTCTGTTTGTGGTTATGTTATCAGCTGGCAAGTCTTCAGTCCTTATGGATGTCAAGCCTTGGGATGATGAAACCGACATGGTAAAGCTTGAGGAGGCTGTCCGAAGTGTCCATTTGGACGGTTTGTTGTGGGGTGCATGTACGTTATTCTTCTTTTAATAAATCAATATGCTCTGATATTAGTTATCTCTGGGATTTATATTAATACGTTATTTCATGATTGCAGCAAAGTTGGTACCAGTAGGGTATGGAATTAAGAAGCTCCAGATCATGTTGACCATTGTTGACGACTTGGTGTCTGTTGACACACTCATTGAGGAGCGTCTTCAAGAGCCACCAATTAACGAGTATGTCCAGAGTTGTGACATTGTTGCCTTCAACAAGATCTGTAAGTTTTTCTTGCTTTTTATAATATTGTTAAATTTTGTGATTGACATAGTGGATTACTTTTACTCACCCTTATATATGGTTTTTGTGTTTGCAGAGATCATCGAGCTATGCTGCTCCTTCAACGGTGCAGGGTGCTTCTTATGGTTTATGTTTTGTTATAGTCGCTCATTAAATTCATGTCTCGGTTTTGACTATTGCCATTTGGCTTAATGTTTGTTTAGTGACTGGATTTATATAAGCGCAATTTGGTTTTGGTTGGCCTTAACCTTTCCAGACATTTTCTTTTGCATGTGTTTTTGTTGAATCATTTGGAAAACCAAGATCTTATTGATCTCAGCAGGTTTTAGAAAAACGTTAGTCAATGACCGATCTTACATTTAGTTGACCCTTCATTAAAAGTAATTGTGGCTTTCTAAATGATACAATCATAAAGATTGATTGGTAGCAGAGGGTCAATAAGACTTTAGGTTGTCCCAGTAAAGGGATCCCTCATATTTTATCACGTTACCTTTCTCTCTTCAACGACTTTCAGGCGATTGGGTGCCTCGATAAGAGCAGCCTACACTACAAAAAAAATACCTCACAAAGCTTGGGTGCCTTGATAAGAGTAGCCTACACTACAAAAAAACATACCTCACAAAAATACCTTTCATATTTAATTAACTACAAAAAAAAACTAAGCGCTGAAGTCGATCGTGTAAGCGATCACTTTTTTCTCCTCTGATCGAATGGCCACAGCAAGGACGGCCGAATCATGAATCGATCGACCCATGCTCGATCGACCTACCAACCTTAAATATTGGTTGCAATCTGGCATAATAATTACATTAATTGTAATTTAAATTACATTAAGTAGGTTATTTGATTTATAATGTAATTATAATTTAATCACTTTAATTACATCAAGTTTGGAAATTTAAATCACATAAATATATTATTCACAATTTGAAAGTAATCTAGCAATAATCACAATCTTTTTTATATAATAAAACAAAACCTGTGAGAATTTTTAATTTTAAAAAATCAATTCATTTCTTATTTTGGTAATAATTTTTTAAACTTGATTTATTTTTTTGGATTTTGAAAAATAATTAAAGATAATTATTTCTTAATTTGGCTTATAAGAGTTAAAAAAACGTTTTTGTATTTACACTTTTCAAAAAACTGAAAATACACATGGCCCACAATGTTATATTTATATAAGGGAAAATGATGCAAATAAACCGCGCGCCCTGAGGTTTATCACTTTCCGGACTACTTTTATTTTTAATTTGAGAATGGACCGAGGGCAACCGCTGTCATTGGGCAACTCATCGACATTGTGACAAGTGTCCCGTATGTGTAAGGTATTGTTTTTTGGCAACTAAAAAGCGCTGGGCAACCATATATTTTTAAAAAGGGTTTTATCGTCATTTCACATTCCATAGAACGTACACTATTGAATAGTGAAAGTACATTACATATGTATTCAAAATCAATTACCCACTCGCACAAAACCATTCATAGTTACCGTTTTTCTCTGTTTTTGCTTCTCGCATAAAAACATTGTTAGTTACTTGTTTTCACAAATGAGACCGTCTTCTTCGTCAGTCATTCTCTTCCTTGTATCGTCAGTTATGTCACCAGCTAGAAAGCTACATTGTTGAGTGCAACCCACATTGGATTGATCAAGTTTGTTTAAAAAATGTGGCCAAATATGGTACGTAAATATTTTGCTCGTTGTTGATTATATATTATTTATTTCCAATTGGTTATATGCTTTAACAAATCGTTGTTGTTATTCGATTAATACCTTTGTTATATAGCTGTTAATTCCATTCTATAATCCATTTCTTCTCTTTTATGTCTGTCTGATTCGTAATTATGTAGGGTATAATACGGTAGATGTCGTCTGTTACATATGTAACATAACCTGGTTCATTAAAAATTATAGTGGTACTCTGTAGACTAATAAGGAGTGGTTTATATGCATCGTATACGCAATTGTTTACGATGTTGGTATAGATTCCATCCATGGTCTGATTTAAATTGTTGTTTTTGTTGACCTTGTTTAGGACTATGAAGCTAAGTTAATCATTACCAGTAAACTGAACTACTTTTGGTTGATAAAGCAAAAGTTAGACGCAAAACGCCGCATCTTGTTTAGGAATACCTGCTTTGGAAGATGGATTGATCTCTTGTTTTTTGAACATGAAACGCACATCATAGATTATATTCTAAGGAAACAGATAAAGTCGCGATTCTCACTATGATATTCCCTTCATTTTTTACATTGAAGGGCATGCTTTACATTTTGGTCGTCGTGGGTTTTGTCTAATGACCGGTCTGCGGTTTGGATCTGTAAGCTTTGGGTTGTATACATCCGGTTCTCTAAATTTTCGTAACAGGGTATTTCCTGACAAGCAAGGGTATATTCTAACCAACTTAGATGTTATTGGTGTTATCGAGGATGAAGAGCGGTTTCGACAAATATCGATGAAGATGTGACGTCTATGTCTTTTGTTAGCCTTAGAGGTGATCTTTATGGGTCGTTTGTTGACATGAGAGGTGGATGATACAATCGATGAGGTTAGTTGATAATCTAGATGATTGGAATGCTTTTCCATGGGGTGAGCATATTTGGACTCATTTATACGACCGACTTCATAATGTATTTGATAAGCACGCGGATGACCACCTTTTAAGATTGAAGAAAGATCCAAAGCATTGTCCGACATACACCTTTATGCGGATTTGTGTTTGGGTTTCTGTATCCATTTTCCAACTTAACATTTTTACTGATTTTTATATTTAAAAGTTTATGTTTTTTTTCCTTTTTTTTATTCTCATAGGTGTGGATCCTTGAGTCGTCTCATGCTTGGTGGATTAAACATCCAAATGTGATACCAAGAGCACTTGCCTGGTCTAGGAAGTCAATCTTTAAAAGAACTGATCGTTCGAACCTTTTTTCAAAGGTAAGCCAGTAAAACTTTGTTATTATTTATTTATTGTTTATAGGTAAAAAAAGTAAACCTACACACAAAATTAGATGTTCCATTTCCACCTATCTAAGCCCACTGGTTGTCTTATCAGACTCAGATTCTTGATCAAATGCGTTTGATCTGTCTGCCTTTCTTTTCATTCTACCTTGAGGCTTGCCTTTGATGGCCAAATGAATTTCATAATCAGCAATATTCTCAATCTTTCTCAGCAGTGGATGAACAATTGGATGAGTTGATTTTGTACACTGTAAATTAAGGTTAACTTCCAACATCTGTCTGTCTACAGTTTTCATTAAAGGGTAATCTCTGTCAACCAACATGTAGAATTTCTCTTCTGAAGTCTTAACAGCATGTACTCTTGTATAAGCATACAACATCCATTCTTCAACCACGCAAGCTTCCCAACATTTATCTTCTAGATTGGGCTCAAACTTGCACTTCATAGGTATGTCTGTCTTAGTTTTGTCAGACGCTTGAAAATACCTATGTTGTTTTTTCCACTCTTCTACAGCTTCTTCCTGCGCTGCCCTTTCCTTTGCTTTAGCAATTTTCTTTAGCATTTAGTTCCATATATAATATTTTATAAAATTCTCCATCATAAGCTATCTGCTCCTCTCTACTTTTAAACTTCAATGTTGGCTCTGCAATCCCTTTACCCTTTCCAATATCAGGTTCAGTAACTTCACCTTTCTGCACAACTTCACCAATCTTTAGACTCTTAGCAATAGGTTTGGGTGCAGGGATAGGGTCAGATTGCTTTAGGTTGAGAAATTGTATGGCAACCTCATTCTCAGGTTATAAAATTCTCCATCATAAGCTATCTGCTCCTCTCTACTTTTAAACTTCAATGTTGGCTCTGCAATCCCTTTACCCTTTCCAATATCAGTAACTTCACCTTTCTGCACAGCTTCACCAATCTTTAGACTCTTAGCAATAGGTTTGGGTGCAGGGATAGGGTCAGATTGCTTTAGGTTGAGCAATTGTATGGCAACCTCATTCTCAGGCTTATTTTGGTTTTGGTGCTGTGTGTTATTGTGGTGCTTATAATTGTAGCAGAGGTTGCCTCTGGGCTTGAAACGTCTGAATTGGCAGTGGCTATAATAATACCAGCAGTTGTTGCAGCATTGGTTACTTCAATACTATGCGGATGCAAAGAACACACGACCGATTGCCTGCACCACTTCCTTCTCCTTTTCTTCAACTGCAGCCTTTAAAGAATCATCCAGTACTGCTTCTTTACCTTCCATGCCTCGCCTGAATTTGTACTCTCACTCCTCCCCTGTTTGGATGCATCCTTTAAACTTTGAATCATAGCGCAACTTGCCTTCTTTCCCAGTTTCTTCACTTTCCTGAATGCATTGAACCTTGACCTTCTTAGTCTCTCCAAAACACTTACCCTGTGCTTCAACCTCATGATTGTTTCAGCATGAGTAGTTGTCGAATTTTGAAGACCAGTGATCTTTGACTCCATAGTTGTGAATATATCCGTCAATTCAATATTGAGTTTCATATTATCCTCACCACCTTGACCTGTGTAACCTGGTCCGAGATTGCAAAGAACTCTCCACATTGTCGTTCTTACGTTTCCACTGCCCTGCCTTAGCAGTGATTTGGGGAATAAATATGTTATCACCAAAAAGTTACAAAACAGCCCTTATAGTTTCCAAAATCATCAAAAACTAACTAGCAGTGATTACCCAGAACTAGCAGTGTTTTCAAGCAAGCTAGCAGTGGAAATATTATTTGCACTCCAATCTTTCAGTTTATGAATTTAATTACGAATCCCTTATAAAATGGTGTCGTATGTATCTCAAAGTAATTAACTAAACCATATATATTTTTTTTGGAACCATCACTGAACTTTAGGATTCAACTACAATTACTGATCTGAGACCTACTATACATGAGTTCCAATGTGCATGGTGGATAGATAGCCAAGATTTTTTCAATGACTACGTTCCCAGATCGCCGGTCAGGACCCAACACAGCCTTATGGATACCTACCTTTCGAGGCTGGAAAAGTCACGACAGCGAAAACTGGCGGTTTGAAAGTAAATTCAAAACAATGCAAGAGTGGAAGTAGTTCCAGAACAAAAAGCCTTAAGGATCATGTAATTTCCGGTCTTAATCGCCAAGTTTTTAAACTTGAGTGTATTATTCAGGTTCTCTTTATATTCATTATAATATAAGAATAGTAGATTCACTTTTTTATAACATCACCTGCCAGAATTTTCTAACACTTAAACCTTCACAGGTTCTTGCACATGACAGAACCTGGCGGTCTTCGGTATACCTTTCAACTAATCTATAGTTATTTCTCGCTGCCATTGTTTAATTTTAGAAATTTCATGCATATTTTTTTACAGGACAAACTTGATTTTGAGTCACATTTTCCAAACACAAGGACTGCCTTTTCTGAATCACTTAACAACATTTATCTCAAACTGATCGACTTGCCGGAATCGGCGTGGACGTTGCTCGGGTTAATATTTCTTCTTCGCATTTAGTTGTATGGCCGTTATATACACATGTCATCGGTAGCTAGTCATTCTGGAGTATCTCCTTTAGAGGAATTGAGATTCGCGTTGGCGAAGAAGAAAGGTTACGTTGGAAGAAGAGAAGTGAATCTTGAGGCCAACATCTTAAGACTGGAAGAGGCTAATAGGTTGCTGTTGGAAGAAGCTGAAATGTTGAAGTTGGAGGAGGAGAAGAAGAAAAAACGACACGCGTTTATGAATTCGTCACATTTTCAAAAGGCTTTAAGTCGGTTACCACCCGACAAGAGGATTCTCATGAAACCTGTTTTGCCACAAAACAATCTGCAAGTTAAACGGCGTAAAATAAAAAAACATGGTCCTAACATGAACGACCCAACTATTGCTGAGGAGCTTAACAGAGTGAAACCTTGGGTAGAGGTATTGTGATACTTTTTACGAACTTGTCAATAAACTTGGTTATCAATAATGCTCTGTCAAACTAATACATTGAACCTGCTTTCTAGGATCTAAGTAGATGGTTTCATTTTGTCGAAACTCTTTGGTCTGTCGATGAGATTGAAGAATTCCTCTGTGATCCGATAGACTACGATGTAAATTTCCATGGTCGGATGATTATCTGTAGACCGAAATTTCTGGCTTCGCTTAGGTTGCTTAGACCCTGCTAGAAAAGGTTGGCTAACTGAGGAGGTTAGTTTATATACGCATTCTTATTCAATTTTTCTTTTTTACCCTGTATTTGATTTTCACCATTTCTTAAATTGGTATTTTATTTGCGGCAAATGCGCATCATATAGACTTATGGGTTGACTACATGTGGCACGTACGACCTCAAAATGCTAACTGGGCGATGGATAGTAGTTACTTTGTTCAGATTCTTTTTCGAAATGGCATGCCCGTGTTTTATGCGAGGCGGACGAGGTATCCCATGCCTTGGAATGATGTTGAACATGTAATACATTTACTTTTCATTTCCTCCTATTTTTACGGTTTACGGTCACTCAATAATCAGGTAGTTCATGAAAGCAACTTTAAAAACGACATCTTTTAAAGTATGAACAAACTTGATATTTGTCCCTCGAATCATCAACTTTCCTTTACGTATTAACAAACTTGATACTCAAAAACTTTATCCACAACTTTTTATCTATCAGCAGTTCTTCCATTGCCACTAGCCGTGGTTTCTGTTAAAAGATGCTATTTGATGCTTACTTTGAATAATTCGTCCAACAGAACCAAAAAACCAAACAATCCTCCCCTAAATTTGTTATTTACAATCCAAATCATCAAGTTTCTTCTTAGGCACAAAATACCATTTTTTGGACGGTGCTTCCAAAGGGCTATAATCTGTATGCTCCATCTCAGAATCTGAACCGTAATCGACAGTTTTTTTACCTATCTGCCATTCTATTCTTTCTCCTTTGAAGCTTATCCTTGATCGCTAAAAGGGGTTTCAAAATGAGCAATATCTTTTACATCTGTTAACCCTTGGCCTCCCTTGTCGCTTTGAACCTCTTACCCTGTGCTGCAACTTTCTGATTGTGTCATCCTGAGAAGCGGTTATTGTTGTATGCCAGTGATCTTAGACTCCATTGTAGTACATTTATCCGTCAATTCCTTTATAAGTTTCATGGTATCCTCATGATAACCTAACTGGCAGTGTTTTCGTAACACTAGCAGTTGCTCCATGCAAGCTAGCAGTTGGAACAGCTTTGCACTCCAATCTTCCAACCAAGTTATTATAATTTTTTTACACAATCTTATTATTATTATTATTTTTGGTTATTTATTAATTTATTTATTTAATGTTTTAATTCATTTTTTTTTGTTTTTTTTTTTGTTTTTTTTTGTTTTTTTGTTTTTAATTTTTTTTCATTAAAAGGTCCAGCAGCATAGCCGAAAAAAATCCTAGTGCTCATAAACATAGTAGTTATAACTTATAAGTGTAACCCAACCACAAAAACATGATATACACTAGCAGGATTAACAAAAACAACAAGCGGTTGAATCATACACACTAGCCGTACTAAAATTTCCAATAGCAGTACTACCTTTGTTACAAAGTTTTGAAAAAAACATCTTGAGACTTGAGACTAATTATGCATGAAATATAAAATCCAAAAGTAGTTGATTTAAAGCCTTGAATGACTAGTCGAGCCTTCAACGTAGTTCTAGATCGTGCAGCAGCTTCATACTCACCTTCAGTGGTAGAATTGGCCAGAATTGTTTGCGTCTTACACTGCCATGAGATAAGGCTGCTTTCCAAAAACTGAGCCCCTCCAGTTGTAATCGTTCCATCCCAGCAATATATTTATTACCCTAGCAACAGTTATGGTAACACAAGGAGTAGTTAACAGTTGGAGCAACATATCAGGAACTACATAAGCAGACGAGTTTCCCAAAAGTAGTAGTTTCTATACAACCCAACACCGTGCATGAAAACGTTCTCCATTATCTAAAACGTCAATTCGTAAGTAACATATTGCTTACCAGCCGTAAGCCATGTCAACAGCACATACAAACACGAAAATTGTATTCTTGTATTTAGGTTTTACCAGATAAATAAACAGTCACTTTTATTAATTTTATACGATGAATAACTATATCCTAATACACAGCCAATTTTCTTTTAGGTTTTTATTCCTCTCAACGAGACTGTTAAACACTGGTGTCTTGCCCAATTTAACATACCTACAGGAGTGGTAACATTCTATGATAGCGGCGACACGCGTGACTATGAGTCACGTGTATGGTATGTCCGTGTTAGGGAGTGCTTACATGTATCTTCTTATTATAACCCACTCATATTATTACTTGTTTCTTATACTTTGTGACCAGAAACCATGCTTCTTATAACCAACATATATAATACAATTACGGACAACACATACATAAATAAACTTATAATTTGTTATAATTTGTGACCAGACACCAATACACCATGCTTGTGAGTAGTTGCCCATTATTTGTGTCTAGTTGCCCAATAACAAATTTATTGTTGGCCAAAGTTTCTTGGGTGTTGTGTTGTAGCAGTTTGACTTTGAGTTTTGTGCACACTAGTTCCCTTCAAGTACATGCAACTATGTACCACCATCATTTCTTTACATCTATTCACCATTAATAAACCGTCCTTCTTACTACGTATTTTAAATCCCAATTTTTATTTACCACAACCAGCAACATACTTTCTCATAAACATTTGTTATACTTACTTGTCTATAGTAGTAACATCAAAGGAATACCACAACCAACAACAGATTATCTAAAATGTGTGTAGATTAGCTAGAACCAACCAAAATTAAAGTTTATAAATCTGCTTGCTTCCGTATTTTAACAATTTATTTCCTGAATTTTAATTTACATTGTGTCCTGCACATATAATACGATATAGGAAATACATACTTAGCTACCAAGCTTGATTACTTTTAATTTACAAATGCACATAAGGTTCATGATTTAATTGGGCTGCATATGATTTAGTTGCCCATCGTATGTATGTGCTTGCCCAAAAATATTAACTTGTTGGACACAAGTTTCATTGTGCCTTTTTTTTGCAATAGTTAAAGTTGCAAAAATTAATGGACTAGTTCCTTCAAGTACATGCCACTAGCTAGCACCATCATTTCATTACGTCCTTTCCTCATTAATAAAGTTTGTCCTACTTATGTGCATCCCCGATTTGTGTTTTTTTACAAAATATCCATTCAATATTTAAGATAGCACAGCCAAGTGCACACTTAGTCAGACTTTATGATATAAAAGTCTGAGTTATATTATGGTAGTGTATTGTATTACATAAAATATAAAGGATACGTACACCTAATAATAGCATATGTGTGTTAGTTGATGTAACCAAAAAGTAATCAATATAAACCTGTTTAATGGTGTGTATTTACACAACATACTCAAGTAATAGTTTTTCTAACCTAAGGGGCGTAAAATTTTGTTGCATTTGGAACTAAACAAAATTCAAACTGGTTTAGTTGCCCCCAAATTGAAACTAGTTGCCCAAAATGGTTATCTTGTGGCCAGGAATCGGTTGAGTACAACATAAGCTTCATTAATTAAACTTGGCCTAATGTGCAACTGTAATTACTTGAAATGACTCAACTATTCACCACTTGACTATCCACATTAATTCAGATAGACTTCAATTCAAAATAAACTCCATGTTACCCCACCCCCGCTCTTTCCCCCCACCCCATTTGGGTTATATAAACGGACAACATATATCCCATTTTCATACAACATTTTTCAGGGGACACACACTAGCCACATCACAATTTACTACAAAAGAAATGGATAACTTACTTAAAGACATGGTTAACAACCTGTTTGTGCGTGACAACGAACGTGACTTTAAATTCTTAAATGACATGCATGCAAAGGTGATCGACCTAACTCGTCGTTGCACTGTGAGGGGGGCGAGATCAAGCAGTTGGAGTGCGTGGTTGGGTTTAGGCTTGCCAGTGCTGTTTTGGAAATACTGCGTGAAATTTAGGATGAGGAGCTTGAGAAAAACAGGACGCTGATGAGGCTAATGAGTGAGACTCAGCTCCAAGTTCTCAAAATAATCTCCTTTCTGGCAAAGCTGCGTAAATTTTTTTAATCCTCTACTCCTCCTACCTTGTTATGTGCTCTCTCTCACGTTCTGTTATTGTCATATTTTGTGTTTTGGTATCTTGATGAATGTCGTTGTTTTGTTGATGCATTTTGTTATCCTTTAATATATTGAAATGAAATCTATTATGAATAAAAATATATCGAAGCACATGTAAAATGTTCGAACGTTGTTTATGAATGACGAATAAAAAACATATAATACTTTTGAACACATCTATAATTTACAATATCACACTACATATCATATTTAATCCGTCTTGAACAAACAACTATATTTCATCAATAATTTGGTGACAAACGTGGTAATTTCAATTATATACTACTAACATTTTTCGACAAGCCTCTAACAAGATCACCCGTCTATTTATTTTAACAGTTTTTGTTATTCTACAGGTCAAACTACCAGTTGTTCTAGAGCAAGCAAATGTTTTTGATAAGACTGGAATACATCCGAATGACTATAAGATTTCATTTAGGTTAGCCGAAAACGTTCCTAAGCAAGGGGGATCTTTGGTGATTGTGGTGTGTGGGTTTGTATATTTTTATATCGATTGGCACATGGTCTATCGTTGCAAGTTGATGATCCCGCTGACGTCGCGCTAGCATATCGCGTGAAGATGATTCAGTTTTTTTATAAACATAGATTTTATCGTTTGTACTAACAGTTTTAAACTTATCTCCAACAACACTTTCATTGTTTTATCATGCAGCATCTATTGATATATTCATGCACACATAAGCCATTAATGACTAGACAATGAATTCATAACAACTATTTACTACACTAAAGACACTTATAACATGCATACATAAACCAATAATGATACAATACCTTGCATGTAGCAACCTTGGGTACATGTAACATTCATTCAAAAAACAATGGGAGACACGACGTAAAAGTATGTACACATTTTACATCTAAATTTGTTGTACAGTACATATAATCTTTCTTTTTAAAACTCCACAACTCCAGTTCATTTATTCTTCATTTGGACGTCCATTTAATCATGACATTTGGCCGTCCATTGCAAGAAAAATTAAAAAAGTGCCACAGATAGGTTTGTCAATTCATTTATTCCCATATCATTACACAAACACACTACACATAAAAACTTATAACAAATTAACCAAAAAATTTCCCTATTACTATTTCCATATTAAAATAAACGGATCATAGTTTTCATACTATTAATAAGTACATTATTAACAGTAAAATAATAATACAACCTTTCCTAATATATATCAAATCTTCATCTAGATCACATTTGTTCACAAGTCATAATGCCAATCTCCCAACCCTCTCTTTCATCAAAAAATGCTGCTAAGCCTCCAGTTGCCTTATTTGATTTCAAGCCAAGGTATGCCTGCCATTACCTTTCGTGATTGTCACTTGCCCTTACTAGGTTTTTGTCCATACTTGCTAATATCATTTGTATACATTTATTTACCTTTATTACAGGAGTACTACACGCTATGTAGCTGTGAATCTTGTTGTTGAGATTCATTATGATGTTGAGCTCATTCGGTTGCCCAAATTAACTTATGCGTATGGGTGAACCCTTGTGCATACGTTGAGTAAGTCCACAAGGATGAACTTTAATCAAATGCTTGAATTTTTGGCCCACAAGTTAGAGTGTGAGATATGGGCTTTGTATTTATGTAGGCCACTATTTGCTCTTTCAACTGGTTTGACAATTGTTGAATGCGATAATGATATTAAAAGGATGTATGAACTTGCCGAGGAATGTGGGTTGATCGGCTTGTACATTGCACATGCACCTGATAACTTATCGTGTTTCTATTATGATAACCTAATTTTGGATCTTCTTGATGAGCCAACGCGTGAAAGGATAGCGAAGCATGATGAACTTGTGGAGCTTGCTACTTTTAATTCTGCCTCTGATATTGCTGCATGGGAGGAGGAAGAAAGGCGGTCACCTCCCCTAAGAAGCCCTCCGTTCCAAACTAGAAGTCAAGGAATTGAATGTCAAGGAAAGAACCTTTTCATGGATTTTTTTGGCTACCGACATTGTTCATGCTGACATTGGGTTCAGTGATGATGAATGTTACTATGGGGTATTTCTTGGGTGGGATGTTGGGGCTTCTACTTCTTCCGTTAAGGACATATCTGGTCATAAGGTCTCTAGAAAACCTTATGCAAGGAGGCACTGCTTTCAAACACCAAGATCGGGTTTTCGGAAGTTCAAG
Source organism: Chrysanthemum makinoi (assembly GCA_910596185.1). Taxonomy (NCBI): domain Eukaryota; kingdom Viridiplantae; phylum Streptophyta; class Magnoliopsida; order Asterales; family Asteraceae; genus Chrysanthemum; species Chrysanthemum makinoi. The sequence continues at coordinate 284,379,483 of OU343220.1, read as the reverse complement.
ATGTCGAGGCATTTGAAGGCTCTAACAAGAGACCGCCGTCGAGGAGGTGCGGGATTAAAAGCAACTTGGTTTTTAAGGAACGGAAGGTTGGAGTGTAGGTATTTTTATGCAGCATGCTCATGCTGTCGATAACGTTTAGAAACTGGTGTGTTAACATAACTTAAAACTCAAAATAATTTGTCTAGTTTAGCATTTTTTGTAAGGCAACGTTATGTAATTGTTAAACATTTTTTTTGTTGGTGGTTCTTATGATTACCAAAAAAAAAATGTTCAACAATTACATAAATTAACATGCGATGTTTTTTTGTAACCATCTGCTTTGGGGTTATCGTAGTATGCACCTGTTTTTTGCTGTACGTTCGACGTGCGTTTACATAATATTGTGTATGAATGGTTTATAGTATGATGTATATCATGGCAACCTTGATGGGGCATCTCTGTTTTACCCGAGAAACCCTAAAGGGTAACTTCATTTTATTGGGGGTCTGTAGGGAAGTTATTTTTTTGCCTTTCAATAATTAGCATTTTTTGGTGGGTGTACACGTGTTCAACTATGTTTTGGCCACGTGCATGGTAACTATCTCTTCCTGGTTTAGTGCTTTATCCAGACTTGTTTGTATTTACCCACTTTGACCTCAAAAAAAAAAAAAATTGTATTTCACAGTTTTGCAGCTTGATTATACAGTTTGCATCTTGTCTATCAAGTGTTTGGATTTACCCATTATTTGCTAACTAAATACGTGCTTGCATAGGCATAGCATAAAAAATACATTATACAATTTAGTCTACATATATTATGAAATACAACATAACGAGAATAGGTGGTGGCTCACTTGTTCAATGACGAGCATGTCATTCCCTATGTGTATCAATTGCACCTTGTTCAATTGGTCGGTCATTTTTAGGTGGTTCACTTGTTATTCGACTTGCAAGTGGTTGGGTTTCTTCATCACTAATGTCACTGGGTTCTGTACACATAGAATCATGAATTTCATCAGCTATTGATGTAGTCTCACTTCAAAACCTCTGATACTCACTGAACCACCACCTATACAAGATGCTGCAACACGTAGCCCCATCACACCATCACCTCTACGAACTGCAGTTGTTTTTCCCTGCTAACATGTACACCACCAAGTCTAAATGCAGCAACCCCAGAAACAGTATTGTGGTCGCTTCCGTAAAAATTCATTGGACAACAATACCACATGATTTCTCTATTCGGTGGACGCCTTGCATCTAAGGTCAATCATACTTGTTTTCTCTTCCATCCTGCACCCAATGCATACCATTTTCTAAACCGGTTTCGATGATATAACGAAAAGAATAACATTCACGGTTTATATAAGAACGTCTACTAGCATAACCATCTGTATTTTTTCTCTTCATTTATTACACTTGAATGGTGTGCCATACTAGTTGGTTGGAGAATTTACACTTGAATGGTGTGCCACACTAGTTGGTTGGAGAATTTAATTGAAGAGTAACACACACTCTTTCTAAACTATTCAATTACCTTGTGAGTAGTGAAATTAAAGGTCAACCAACATTGTTATAGCAGGAGTAACCTTAGAAAACATGTAGTAACAACATGTTTATATTATTTGGTCTTCAGCACTAGCAGTACTAACATGTTATAACATTTTTAAGTCTTAATTCCGAAACCTTACACAACACGTAGTGACAACACGTTTATATGATAAATTGTCTTCAGCACTAGCAATCCTAACTTTAACTAGCAGTTTTTAGTCGTTAGTGTGACAGCCGTAAGATACATGAGGGACCTAGAATGACAAACACTTAAACCTTATTTACCCCACACACATACTTTTCCTTTTATGGCACCAACCACACATCAGTTATACTCCCAAGTCCCAACAATCAACATCCCCACATTCCTTCTTATACACTAGGTCACTTTCATCGAAGAATCCAAATAAAAAAAAATGGTTGTCCTTTCTTTCTTTTTTTAGAAACAAATCCAAGTTTGTTGTACTCTCCCGTATGTACTTTGTTACCTTATTCGTTCATATATTTATACATGAATATAAATAACTGTGCAACTTTATATTTTATTTTCTTTTTGTAATTTTTTTATTTAATTCAAAGTTATTGTAATTGTTATTAGGGTTAATGATTTATAGGTATGGTCATTATACCCCTTTAAGTATAGTGGTTCATTCTAATTGTTATTAGGGTTTATGTTTTATAGGACATGTCGGTAACCAACGACATCATGTTTTTTTGTGTCGTTTACTTCATACACTTTGTCCTTAATTCATTTATAACTTTTTTCCATTATGTCTTTCTCTTTGTCCTTAAGTATCCCTGTCGCTTTAAAAAAGAAAAAATAAACAAAAATTTAAAAACAGCCACAAAAAATTTAAGAACCAATATTGGTGAACTATTAGATGTTTTTTTTATAATACATCAACCTTATGTAGAATACAGCTGTAAGTGTTATAAAATAGCATTTAATCGACCAACAATATTTGTTTTTTTGAAAATTTACATTCCTATATGCATATTTTAATAATGCGATTATTAACCAGGTAAACAGGTCCACAAAGATAACCGCTCAAACAGATTTATTCTTGAAACAATGGAGGCGGTATTCTTTCAGAATTGATCATGAGATGCAGGCACAATAAAAGTTGACCATAATATAATTATTTAACAGAAACCATGGCTTTTAATTATTCAAATATTGTACAACCATTTGCCAAAGCCTAGACCCACATTTCACAACAGCACTCAAACTAAATTCACCACAAGATACATGACTACAAGTCCACAATTACAAATACCAACATAAACAATACATCTTCACCGCCGTAAGAGTCGACGATCTATGCACACATGCTTACCAACCCATTAAGCCCTTAAGTTTCAGGATAAACAAATCATTGTTACGATAGTTTAGTTCGAGTTCAGCTGCCAGAATGCGCATTTGCATGAGCTTTTGTTCATCTCTTTTCTCTTAGATATTCAGCACTTTTCTGTGCATAAACATTCGCTACTGTTTCCAGCTCTTGAATAAAAGTAAGCCTCTCACGCGTAACACTGACCAAGCTAGCGCATAGGCCATTAATTTGGCGTGACATTTGAAGATCTTGGCCTGCATCTTGGCGACAGTACAACACTAGCATATCAGACCAGTTATTCGAATTTGCTTCACTTCTAAGCTGATCACACTTAGGCCGCCTAGACATTGTGTTTGCTTACTTCTTTATTACAAGTTATGACCAAATAGATATCCACTTAGCCTCTCTTAAATAGCAAAAAACAAGGCTATATATTTTGCATGATGACAAACACAATGCCCATATGTATAAATCATTAGACATTGAACACTATTTGCATAAAAACAAAAGACAGAGAATCGATTATGTTTTTCAGACTTCTACTTTATTACTTTATTTGCTTTGAAAATGATATCTAGCACAAATAATATTAATGATTCTCTTTTATTGTATGTTTGCTTGGATTGTATCTATTCACTAATGGCAGTTGACATGGCAATTCCTAGCAAACTATTTTTACACAACGTATCACAGAAATTAAGAAATGAGTATCGTTTAATTTACCTTTATGCTATACTAACTTCTTCGGTAAGTTTTATATCGTAACACTATTGATGTATTCTAAAACCAAATCTGATGTGATGCTAAACACTGCTTAACAACAACACGCCTATACCAAGACAACAATGTATAGCATATATCAAACAAACGTATGTTATACCAAAATGATAATGGCACCATAAAGCTTACATTCATTACTTACTGAATGATTAAAAAAAAGGAAACAAAAAAAAGATTTCAGAAACACCAAAATAAACCGAATCAGTACACCATGCCTTTCAGCTTCTCTATGAATGACATAAGTTCCTGGGCTCGCTTCTGCTTCTTCATAACATTGACCAATATCGCTGCGGCTTCTGTCAGATCTTCGGTTTGCAGCTTGGTTAATTCTGAAATACTTTCCAGACAAGAATCAAATGGGTATAAAAGCTCCAACTCTCCAATAAGAAAATCCCTTTCAGCCACACGTGCCCTGATTTCTTGAGCCTTCTTCATCAACTCAGCTTCATCCACCATGACAACACTCACATCCCTTCGAAAACAAACAATCATCATATCTCTAACATAACTAGATCCTGCAACACCAGCAAGTTCTTCACAGAATGGCATAGGTGTAGTCATCCTTTTTCTTTTTTGTTTTGTATGTTTTATTTCCCCCCCCCCCCTTTGATTGCTATGTGTGTGTTTTAAATAGAATATTTAGTTTAAGTTATAATATAGGAGTAATTAGTGTTGTCTCAGTGTACTGCGTCCTTTGATTTGACAACCACCCTAGCCACAAACAACAATCGAGAATAATGATACATTTTGTCTTCCACAAGAAGTAGCGTTAAATGACCAACCTTTCACATACCCGCCTTTTCATTTTCTCTCTTTTTATTATTACATATATTTGAGTGTGCTACTATTAAGATTAAAAACGAAACCACGTCAAACAAATTACGTGTATATATATGAAACCAGGAGGAAAAAAAATAAAATAAATTACAAAAAATAAATAATAAAATTATAAAATAAAATAAGATAAAATTGGAAACGTAAGAATTGTCGGATTTTCCTTAAATTTTTTTATGGACACTTATTCATATTCTATGCTTACTTGCAATATGTAATTTATATACATATATATATATATATATTCTTGCACTTTGCAGGTTTGATTTTTGTTGGGCTTAAGAATACAACAAGAGGGAACATGGCATAGAATTATTCCAAACGTTTACACATTAAAAAATAGTTCGCTAGGTATATTGTATGTTTGTTTTACCCAAATGTGTATTGTATGTTTGTTTTACCCAAATATATTTGTTAAGTTTTGTGACTAGTTGCCCGGTTTACATATGTTTGAGTATTAGACAAGTTGCGTTAACTCAATAATTAATTAATAAAAGTACTAACCACGTGAGTACACGTATCACTAATAAAATTTGAGTGAATGCAAAATAAATCCACTCAATCCCCACCCCTTTTTGCATACATCACAACTGGACTACAAGTACTATTGCACTTGACTAAAAGTACTATATAGTTGCCATGAGTACACTATTTAGTTGCCCAAAGTACCATTAGCTAGCTATGCACTAGCATACTCGTCATAAAAATAATTTAAAAAAAAAATAGAAAGATGTAAATTAAATCCAGTCAAACCCCAACCCCTTGTTGCATACATCACCAATTGACTAAAAGTACTATACTAGTTTCCATGAGTACACAATTTAGTTGCCCAAAGTACCATTTGCTAGCTATGCACTAGCAAGGTGGCCATAAAAATGATTTGAAAATAATAGGAACGTACTATAAAAAACAAAGTGTGGGTGGGTACTTATTTGGGGTTGTGATCCACTTGTCCATTGAAAACAGACAATTGTCATAACTAGTTTATCAGAAAATTCGTGTCTATATATGACGCTAACGGTTGCGTCTGGTGATTATATATGTAACTAAAAGACTTTTTTTTATCTCTATTAGTGACAGTCTTAGAAAAGCAAACATAACCATGTCTGCTGGAATGGTTTTATGTGAAGAATTACCAATGGTTGGTGGTTCTAAGTTGTTAAAAGATATTACGATTGCGTACTCCATAGGTGAATTGGAAGTTGCTTTACGTGATGAAGCCGATCATAGGAGGAAAGCTGTTGAAATTAGGGCCCGTGTGAACCGTAGACAACAAATGATAGCGAAAGTGGAGCTTTTATGCGGGTCGGATTGTTGGTTGCCAACTATTAATCACCTGTTAAGGATGCAAAATGAGGATCTTGGTGAGAGTTCCAAACTTCTGTTTTCTTGGTTTAGAAAACATGACCGTGTTAAAGAGCTGAATGATTTAATTGAAAAGTTGGAGTCAATGGAGATTTGAGGTGCTATGTATTAATTACATTGTAGCTGGTGCCTTTTGTTTATTAGGGGATCGTTGTTTGATTTTGGAGTCACTTATCTCATCTTTGTATAGTGTGTGTATGTCATGTTAACCTATGGATGTGATCCCGTTTATGTTACTAGTATATATTTGTGGAATGTTACTAGTATATATTTTTTTGTGAAGTTATTCAACTGTGTGCGAGATAGTAAGTCACGTTACAAAAAATATAAAACTTACTAATAAAGTAGTAATATGAAGATTTATTTTTATTTAGTTTAAAAAAAATTCATAACGTGGGTGGGTACTTGTTTGGGGAATGGATGCAAATGAGACGATTCTAATAATGAAAGTAAGAATTTTTGTGTGTCGATAATAGAAGATGATGGCGTGTTGAGTTACATGCTTATTTATGTATTAGAATAATAACCCTTATTATATCATTAAAATAAATTAAAAAAAAATTAAAAAAAAAAGGAGACATAATTTGAACACCACAGTTGGGGATATATGCGCCAATTATTAGTAACAACCGCTACAAGTGGTAAAAAAGTTGGTTTTTAGTACAAATTAATTTGGATTCAATTGGTCATACAAACTCAATTAAGAGTTACAACTGCTGCCGCGAAACATAGTTTAGACTCCCACACACAGCATAATTCGCAACCCTTAACAATATGTTGCAATCAGTTTCGAAATAAACATCAATAGTGCCCAAGTCTTTTGCTGCAACTCACAACATGGTTGCTTTTTTGGAAAAACCAAAGGAGGCTGCAGGGTTTGAACAAATTCATAAGTGTTCATGCTTTAATGCCCAACCACTGCTAACGTCGATGTAACCACTGCTAGTGTCGCAAAAAACCACCGCTAGTTTCGACGCAAATATCAGCATAATTCGCAACCCCTAACAATATGTTGCAATCAGTTTCGAAATAAACATCAATGGTGCCCAAGTCTTTTGCTGCAACTCACAACATGGTTGCTTTTTTGGAAAAACCAAAGGAGGCTGCAGGGTTTGAACAAATTCATAAGTATGTTCATGCGTTAATCCCCAACCACTGCTAACCGTCGATGTAACCACTGCTAGTGTCTCAAAACCCACCGCTAGTTTCGACACAAAAATCATATTTGTTTGTGTGTACGTAATCATTTATATTCAAAAAGTCCATAAAGTACAAAAGGGTATGGTCGAATTAAAAGGTGGACTAGTTGCAGTTTAAATTTTAAAAGTTTTAAATTTAAAGCGGCCATATGAATGTTTGATTACAGTTTGTGAAAAGTGCATAAGCAACATTTCCAAATGCAAAAAACTTATGTGGAAGCTGCATTTTACCAAAATAATGTATATACGGACATAGCAAACTTTATGAATAAAACAATTAATTTACATAGGGCATTCAACCGATACATAAAACTACAAACACTATGTGAATAAACCGATAAATTCAAACTGTTTGTGATTATGAATAAGTATTATCCAAATACCTAAAAGGAGAGAAAATCTGCATGTAAAGATTCACGTTCCTTCCCAAGTAATTTTATGACAAATATAGCAGGAAAAATAGATGGGCAGTCTAGGAGCCTAGGCACGTGCCTACCCACAAAACACTTAATGAAAATTAATGATAACGCGTGCACGAACAATAAAATCCTCGCTATAAATACGCGAGGTAAATCAAGGGTAAAATCCAGAAAAAGCAAAAAAGGAACCATTCTTTCACCTACAAAAAGATTTCGACCTGCAAATCAGCCAACAGAAATTTTTTAGAAACACCGAAGAGAAGTTGAAGATGTTATTCAGAAAAAGAACACGATGGTTCACAGTACAAAAAGAATACATACAGACATCAACAACAACTCGTTGCGCACGCACGACCGTTTCCAAAAAGCCCATACATAGTCTAAAGCTTTACCCAAAAAAAAGGCGTAAAACTGATGATGCGACAACTGAAACATGTTCTAAAATGACTACTAATAACATTTAGTCGTTCTAAAATGACGACTAATAACCCATCTCCGCGAGCATTCACAGCACACCTTCACCCAAAACCCATGTCCATTCACGTTGTGGTAGTCTACCAGGACCATATGCATACCAAAGGTGGGAGTCTAAACCTATTAGACTCTCATTAGCAATATGGGATCTTGAAAGTGCAGACATTTCCATCTTAACCTCGCCGTTCGAGAGCAGAAGAAGGAAATAAATCATGGGAGTTAGGTCATGGGTGTGATAATATATGTTCGGCAGATGGGTCCCGTAGGGAAGGGCGACAAAAGGAAGTTAGGGGCAACGAAATACGTAAACCAGCCCCTAACTAACATGAAACTTCCCTAAGAAAGTCGAACAACAGAGGATTAAAACTATGCCTTCTTCCTCTGTTGGTGCAGCCCGGACCCCATTCAAGTGTGCGTCTACTAATTCAGGCATATCTGGTTTGATAGACTGGGTCTAAGGAAAAAATGACCAGCTTGTGGGAGCCGGGATAAAATAAAAGCTGCGCGGGTAGAAAGCTACATTACCAAAAGCCCTTCCTGTACCGCGCAGAGGGGCTTATTTAGACGGGAAACCCCCTAAAAGGCCCATTGAAGTTGAAAGGCCTATCTAATTCCTCAGGGAATCCCATCAGTTGAATACGGCGGGGCCACGAGGAAGCAAGCCACCGAAACTCCTTCAAGAAAAGGATAAAGGCAAAAGACCCGCACCGGGAAAGCCAACGGAAAAAAAGAGTGTCAGCAATAGACAAACCAGTCGTAGTATAATTCGCGTACCATTGCTAATGTACTTGTCACTGCTAGTATGATTGTGTGGGATGAATATGTAATATTCTAGAATGTCTTTGGTAGGATGTTTTGTATTAGATAAGTATGGTAAGTATATTTATCTTGTACAGTAGTTAGTGTATTTTGTAAAGGACTCCTTAGCCTATTAAAGGAGGTCCTAGGTTTGAGTTAGATATAAGTTTTGGTGATATCTAGATTCGATACACTTCAAGGTTGTAAACCCCAATACTATTCAGAGTATTCGTGTATTAACAACGTATCGAGGTGTTTAGTGAGAATAACTGTTCGTTAATTATTATTCTTCTTCTTAAGGTGAAGCACTAGATTTCGCATAATGTTTAATAGGTTGTGTTCATTTAGTCAGCTTCTATAGTAGATCCTTCACTAAACTGGGACCAAAAACATATTTTTATGTCAATGGACGAAACAATTTTAAAGACCATCACTTATTCTAAAAACATCAACATCTTCACTTGGACAGAAGCACATAACGGCATAAGGTTATCAGATGTGTAGAGTTACATTCGTTTGAGTGGATTATTTTGAGCTTTATGCGACATTTGTAAACGTAAAAAAAATGCTACACTGCTTTTATGCTCGATTACTTAAATTAAATATCTCGAATTAATAAATGAATTGGTTGTATACTTACAATTGCTAGTTGTTTTTTACTACTGCTATTGTGGGACTGAACAGGGACATAGTCGCTTACCACTGCTTGTATTAAACTTACAACTGCTAGTTAATTTGTACTAGTGTTGAATGTTAAACCTGTTTTTTTGGAAGTGTGCATTGGCCCTAGTTGGTAGTTATTAGTAGCTTGTAGAATACGAAATGTACGTCTACAAGGAGTTGGGTTTATAAAGGAGTCCGTAGGGAAAACAAGTTGCCCTAAGTACGAAAGTAGGTTGCCAAAATTATTTTTGGGTAACAACTGCCCTTTGCCCAGATTAAATAAACATGGATAATGGGATACAAAATAGACGAAATAGTAAATACGTTGACATACAACGTTTGATACAGACAACCAACTACATGTTACGATTACTACATGGTTATAACTTTAATTGTTACATATTATATAACCACTTGATTGATAACATTCATCGACTACAAAAAAACTAAACAGTCCAATGCTTCCTTCCCACAGAGACAGCGTACTAAAACCACAAACCTTCATTCCCATTTAGCCTAATCCGTATCTTCAGCCGAACAAACCTGTTGAAAATGGCATTGATATATCATTAACCAAGTCAAGTGATAATGTTTAAAAGGAACATGTATAAAATGGTAAGTTATAAGTAAAACATACTATAGACAGCACGGTCTGTGTGATTTAACAAAAGAAGAGATTCTTTGTATGGGGCAATGTAGAAAGATCCCGTATCTCCTAACATTCCCATGCTGACAAATAATTCTAATTCTTTGTTGTACACGAATAGCGAGTGACCCAAATGGTTGCAAGTGTACGCTTCCACTATTGGAGCCTGATCCTTTGTAAACCCAAGCAAACGAACAGATAATAGGGTGGGGATGGCAAAGAGACTTCTAAATGATCTTATGGCAAAACCATTCACGTCCAAAAACCATCCACAAAACGATGGCATATCATCATCAATGATCATACCAGAAATCCCTAGAGAGGTTCCAAGATCGAAAACATAGAATGGAACTGGGAGTTCATTTTTTAAAATCTGCGGTAGGTCTATAACTTTAAATTGGTTGGTTACCAAATCAAATGAAATCAACATATAAATCTTGTACGTAACACCGTCCTCATTAGTTAACTTTTCACTCCCAGTCCAATAGATAAAATGACCTACAACTGCCTGACTTTGACGTTTCAATTTGATAGTTTCACGAGGGGGGTGGAAATTTTCAAGGCATGTCCACCTTAACGAGTTGAACGAAAAGACAGACACATACCAGAAACCACTTGTGGAAAAAAGGATAGGAGACCTTCATGATGGTCGGGGTCAAGAGTGTCCGGACGGACAGCAAAACCAAAACAAATATTTTTACATTCAATTTGATGCGTGTAAAACGGGACATGAACTGCAAGTGATTTTTGGATTGCCGGGTTCCAAATAACAGAGATTAGATTAGAGCCATAAACAAAACACGAAAGACCATTAGAATTGCCAACTGCAATCATAGATGAAAGCATTAAATCTGTACGAAGTACCATAGCGGTCAACTATTCATTAAAAGCTAACATAAAACCTTTGTGACCCTGATCAAATGTTAGCGTAAAAAAACACTCATCGTTACGACGAACACCGTAATTAAAGATGAAGAATCCACAATCTATACTAGCCTTCCATAACTTGAAAACATTACGTAGCTGGAGTATAGAATTAGGAGGTAGCCTGCGAATGATATCTAGTTGAACATCCAGTGGGATATAGTCGGACATTTTGTTAAATAAAAGCAGAAAGATTGGGATAAAGATATGAAGTGAATAGACCAAAAGAAGAAAGAAAGATTTTGTTAAACAAATTAAAAAAGATTTTTATTGAAGAAAGAGATTGGCAAAAGAAGACATTTAAGGACATGTACCATGATGTACTATAGGGCAACCAAATATTAAATTATGCTATATACCAAAAATTAATAAAGTATACATAATCCCATAATATATAGAAGTGGTTTGCAAAGCATAGGCCTTTTTGTATATGTGCACGGGTATTAACTAAAGAAATGACGTTGAGTTAAAAAATATTATAATAATCGACTAATATATAATAGAAGTAAAAATACCTACAGTATACATTGAAAGAAAAATACTTCGCATGTCAACATTAGACAATAATTATGGGTTAAACGGACATTAAGGATTGTACCTTGAAAGACCGCTATCAAATTATGTATTCAACCTTGTGCTTCCAGAAGTATTCAAGCATCCGTTCACGGTAAGCTAAAGCTGTTTGAAGAGAGTCGTCTACTTCCAGAGGCTGGTTACGGAGCAATCTGTAGAAAATAATGCACACCCAGACTCCGCAGTCACCATACAACTGCGATTGTTCTGGTACTTTTGGACACTTGTATCTGATTTTATAATCCCCCGGTGATATGCCTTTACTATGCAGTACCCCAGCGTTTGTTAGGTACGATTTTAGCTGTGTTTGTAACTGTCTCTTGGAACCTCGCAACGACCGTTCACGTCCTGAGGCTGACCCAAGTGAGTCATAAATGTAAACAACTCCAGTGCGGATATGGAGCTCACAGAGTACCCAGTGTTTTGTATTTTCATTCATGGGAAAATACACCTGATATATAAAACAAATGTAGAATATTATAAGCTGTTTATAACAGTAGTGGTATCTGTACGGTAAGAGTCTGCCAAAATGACCTTTGCAACATCTCGCCAAGCCACAGGGTATGTTATGCCATCTGAATAAGTGGTAGGCATGTTGCCACCTAGGATTTGATTGCAGAAAGTACACCCTGCCAAAGCCCAATCTGCATCAACTGGTCTAAACAACCACATCAATTCAACCCATGCATCCAAGTGCTGCGGACATATAAAGCAAATCAAAACTGTAAACATTCGGTTCATTAGTAACAAAACGAAATAATAAACTAGTGCAGTAGACCAGCTAGGCATCAGGTTTACTCACTAACTCATTAAGCCAACCGCCGGTGCTATCTTCAACACATGCCAAGGCTACCCAAAAATCCCTGTAAGTAATAACCGCACCGGAGCCCCAAGGAAACCTATAAAGTAATGGTTCTTTAAGCTTCAAATACTTGCGAAGGTAATCAGGAACAGTAACCTTCTTCTTGTTGCATTTCGGGTGTCGTAAAAGTTCCTACAAAAATAAATATATTCAATAACATACACCCAATGATAATGATGTTAATGGATTAACAAACATAACCTACCTCTACAAATAGTTCAATTGTGGGTGAATAGAACCGACTAACTGGACACGTTCTGGGGTTTCCAGATGTTTCCTGAAAACAATGTTGAAAAATAAGCAGAAAAAAAATATTCGTTTGAGTTACAATTTAATAAGGTGCTGTACATCTGAAGCGGCGGCCGGGATAATAGCCTCGTTAATGACACCCTACGATCTTGTAAGATGGCAGCAAGGAGTAGCTGATGATTTTGATACCCCATTTGCCGAATTGACAGACCCAAGCAACTTCGCGTAAGTTTGTACAATGCGCCTTCTTTTACTGAGGTTGTCGTTCAATTTTACTCTCTTTCTTTTGTTCGTATTCATATCGGAGAAAAGATCTTCCAACAGAGGTTTGTCATTAGGACCTACCACATTTGCAAATGACACTTTGTTGGGTTTAACCTGAGATTCAGGGGCTTCAACGTCTTTCTTTGTTGGTGTATCTTCTAGGCTAACCACAACAACATCATTGTTAGTGGATTCAAGGCTAACAAACGAATTTTTGTCAATCACATCCCCTTGTTGATCATCACAATCCATTAAATCTAAAGACGGAAGAATTTTTTTTGTATCAACGCTTTAATTGACATTATCTTGGGAGGAAACAGGTCCCAACATAGGTGTGTCATTTTGGCCAACCACATTTACATATGGCAGGTTGTTGTCTTTAAACTGAGATTTGAGAATATAGTATGTTACAAAATAGCACATTAAAATATTTTATTTATCGGCGATGTTTTACTGATAATGTAGATACCTCATGATCTTTGTTGGTGGGTGTTCCTACTTCTGTATGCACACAAACAATATTGCTAACGGGTACAGGTTGGGAAGGCAATTGTTTCTGAACCACATCTTGCTGTTCGTTATCACAATCCATTGGATCTACCGAATTATCACCCGAAACTTTTTCATCGTTTATGTAAGACGACCAATCATTACCACAATCCGATTCTTGCTGAATTTTAAATATATATACATAAGTAGGGACGTATGCTATAGTTGATATTTAAACTGTAAGTGAAATATAACGTACAATAATGGGGTCACCGGGTATTTTATTTTCCTCATTAGGTGCAACTGGTGGAAGTTGAGTACTACTTTCACCTCCATATTCCATAACAGGACATTTTTGGGTCATGGCACAAGCTTCAACAAGAATACCAAGGTTACATGGTTACGCTTCTTTAAGCCCATCATCATTGTCAATGTCCTTTGCATGGTCCGCATGGACAACCTTATCCCCGTTAGGGCCTACAATATGACACGACGTGGCCTGTATCGACCAATGTTTGATATAAGTGTGGACACGAACAATTATTTGAGTTTGGTATAAACATTGGAGGTAAACTGAAAAGTAAATACAAACCTTCGGATCATCGGGAGTAACGTCAGGGTCGTTTATGGTGGCACAACTTTTAGATTGTTCAGGATCAACGGCAGCATCAATATTAAGACCCAATAGTTGCTGTACTTTTGAAAGTCTGCTTTTCACACTCCTAAACACATCAACTACAAACGGTGTGTTTCTGACCGAATGAATGCCGTTTTCTATCATCAAAACTTTTTTATTCAAATCCACTAACTCACGAAATAGACCCCCTGTCGAATGAGTAGTTCCCGTTTGTGCAACATTTAAATTGAAATCGTCCATGCACAAGTGTAAATTGAAATCATCCGAGAATTCATTCGAATGCTCTGCAGTCTTCTCACCAACATCTATCTCTGGAACAGACAAATCATCTATAAATTGGGTGCTGGCAATACACCACGGTTGCTTCATTTCAGCTTGTGTTGCAGAAAGTTCAGCAATGGGAGTTGAATCCTAAAAACCAAAAAATTTACAATTACTGATATACTGTGAACAAATTCAGGTATAAGTTAGTGGGGTCAGCATTGTAAGACTGTGTGATGCATACCGGTCCAAAGAGGTTACAAAAGTCCGCTTTCCGAAACTTTGAAAGTCCTGACCAAGCAAGACCACGTGGAATGACCTTATTGTCTTTCACCCACCAAAGTGAGCTTTTAGGATAAGTCTCCAAAATCCAAATCTGTAATAGCCACAACTGTCATCTTTAAAACGTGTACTTATGCAGCTATCGTTTTTGAAAATGTTTCAAGGTTTACCAAAGTAAAGGTCACCTGTTTAGGATGAAACAATACCTTTATGGTTACAATTTAAAAAATAAATCACAGACTAAAATGTGTTATGACATTGTTGTAATCTAAATTATGGGTAACTTTTATATTAATTGTATACAGAACAAAAGACCAGCATTGCATAACAATAAAACAACAACATTAATTTTAGGTACTCTTGAAATGAATAAGTAATAGCACAACAAAATAGAATAAAAAGCTTTTAATAACCTGTTTTCTAAAACAAAGATGTTATCAAACTAAGACATACATACATTAGTACATACTACAGAGAATTCAAACCTTGAAAGCCCAAGCGAACCCGTATAGATTGTATGTGGCACTGAACTTTGGGTTTTTTTTCAATTTTAACAGATGATCTTTTCTGTGAATATGAACAATATTGACAGTCCTTTGATAAAATTTATGCCACATATATTCACCCCAAGGAAATACATTCCTGGCTTCAAAATCATCAACCAAGAACAATAAGTGATTATGGATGCAATTCCTGTCTTCTTTTCCCATAAACACCAGCTCTGTAGCTACTAGCAGACACACCCTAACAGCATCCTCATCAGAAAGAGATAACCACCTTTTCCCATCCATTTTTCCGTCATTAACAAGTTCCAAAAGATCAATTGCATGTACATTTGTTATACCACTACTCTTTTTTTTCAGGAAATACACGATCGAAAAATGCGCTTGATCGTTTAATCGGTTTTGAAACTTTGCCAAATCGAAACCCTGTTATCAGACAAAATTCTTTGCGGCCAAACCTTAACGAATGATCCCCAATTTGGAATTTTAGTGGAGGGGATTCAGAGGAGATGTTAGAAACATATACCTGGTGTTGCAAAACATAATGCATCAGAAGGCAGTCATTCTCGCACGACTTTATATCCAACCATGGAACAAATACGGTTTGCCTGAACAACCTTTCGCGGTTTTCATTCTTTGACAAACAAAGTTTAATATCTGGCAGCAACTTCAATGTAGAACGAACTGCGATTTTACAATTGTACAACTTTAATTTTGTCATATCGAATTATACAGTAAAATTAATTAGGGTTTAGAGGGTTTTGTGAAAAAGATGTGGTTTGTGAGTGTGTGTGCGTGATGTAGAAGAAGACGTTTAATTGTAGAAGCTATTAGAAATTGTAGTAAAAGATGTTTGATTGTGTGTGTGCGCGCGTGATGTTGTGTGCGTTATTATTATTAGTTTTATAATACAACCAGTGTAAAATGACTATATTATCCTCGTGTATAAATACAAGTTGCCCAATATTATATAGTTGCCCGAAAATACAATTTGGTTGCCCAAAAAATAATACCTTACAATACATGACATATACTCTCAAAATACGTACTTCGGTCATACCTTTGTCGGACACGTGGCACCCGATGGTTGGATACAACAAAATCGCTGGGCAACTGGTCCATTTTCAATCGGCAAAAGAGCGTGGTCCGGAAAGTGATAAGCCTCAGGGCGCGCGGTCTATTTGGCTAATTTTCCCTTTATATAATCATAGGCAGAAAATGTAACTTATTTTAAAAACACAGGACTCTTCTATTGGACCATCTGGGTTTCATACCTACACCCCTTCTTCCCACGACCCCCTAAATCGTAAAATCGCCTAGCCAACCCTCATTCTTCGCCGGCCATTCTGAAACAACAAAACTTAAAAAAATTATTGCGTGATGATAATAAGGGGATCCACAAATAAATTTAATTTGGTATGTAGAAACAATTGGATTTTGAAAAGGAGAAGACCAACATGCGTCAAACGGTATAGTTTGTTTATTATTAATGTTTTAGATTGTGTTTTATATTATAATTTGTCTCTTTTAATGTACTGATCATGTTTTTGCTGAAAATCTGATTGTGGTACTTATGAGTTTGGGTAAAAAAATCCATATGACAAACTTCATTCATTGAACTTTATTGCTATATTAGAGATTTGAATTTACTTACACAGTTTCAATACTTAAATTTTTATGGTTACAGTAGTTGAAAGACATCTGATTGATAATCCTTTCTTTCTCAAGTTAAAAAGTTCTTTGATCAAGATGAAGGTGTCTTCAGAGTAGGTGATGAGAAAATTTGCATATGTATATATTTGGTTGTCTTTGATTTGGTGATCTTTAGAATTCAATTGGTGCTCTTATTCTTTGATATAAAACTGATTGCTATAAAATGTGTTTTGTGTAATAAATCTTAAGAGGTTTTAGTTCCTTGGCTTCTATTTGATGAATTTGAATGTTATATGTATATGTAATTTGTAGGTGCAGCATAATATGTGCAATGTGTTTACATCACGTGTTTGTGATTTTGATTGCTAGACCTCTGTGTATACGCGGTATGATGATCTAAAGTAAATAAATTTTGTGCAAAACATTGATAACTAGCAACTCGGTGTTTATATGCTTAAAAGTTATATAGCTAATACCATTGAAAAAGTTATAATCTGGGCCGTTCATCATTCATATTTGTGGTGCAATTGGATGTGATAAAAGTTGGTTACAAGTCAAAGAGATAGATAAAGGATGGTTCGTATATTTACTTGGTTCCAGGAATCGCCATTGGTTGCTAATAAATAGAAAGTTATTGTTCTAATAGTAATTTTATTAATAGTAAAGTGTTATTTTTTGTAGGACCTTGTTTTTCTCAACCTTATCACGTTACCACACTTTATCACACACGTAACACACGTAAACCAAACACAAACACGTTATGCTTAAGTAAAGAAAGTCAAAGATGGAAAGATGGTGACTTGAATATGTTATAAGTTATGCGTATGTTTAGAGAGAAATAAGATGAAAGGAAACTTGTATTGCAAATATAAAACACACACATACACACTCAAGCACACCCCTCAAATGGTCATTTGAGGGGTATTTATACTTCCATACTAAACACCCTAATGGGCTTGGCATGGGCTAGGATTGGCTTGGATTGGATACTAACTTACATAAGGCTAGTTTAACTTAACTAATAGCCATTTAGCTTAGCCCAATCCACGAGCCCGTTGACTATTCTACTACGATATCTAACACACATTACAAAGTTCCTAAACGTGAATGACCATCACTTCTATTAATTATAATTAAGGCTAACAATCTCCCCCTAAGGCGTGGTCGTTCAAAAGATGCTCCACTTGATTAGGTCTTTACTTTTCTTGAGCTTGAACTTTGTGTGTAGATATAGAATAGTCTTGATTTTTGTTCCTTCATGCTTTGTGATCAGTTCAATGTGGTATTCTGCCATTTGTCAACTCCAATTGTTATGTGTCTCCACGTCTTTCTCCACCGTGCTCATACTTCTTTTTGACTTTGATGTTCCAATGTTGTGAAGTTCTCTAGTCTTTAAACTTTGTAAATTCTTTGACATTAACGAAGAATCATCTTTAACTTTGTGTTGCTTTTAATAGTGATGAGAACTTCCATGTGATGTTGTTGGTATGAGCATGGGAAGATGGTGTGGTCTTTCCTCCAAGGAACAATCATCAGTACCTGCATGAATATGTTAGTGAAAAATACCAATCGATCATTGTGGGCTTTTCCGAAAGAATTGACCACTACGATTGTTATACTGATGAATGTCTTGATTCCATTCATCTTGGTCGGGCGCATCAGCCGTCCTAATCCCATAAGGGACAGTTGGCATTACATTGAATAAATTCAAGTAACGACCCTCATCTTCAGGATTCAATTCGTGAAAGGAATCTCCTTAGCGGGATTTCCAACA
The DNA here is from genome assembly GCA_910596185.1 of Chrysanthemum makinoi. NCBI lineage: Eukaryota > Viridiplantae > Streptophyta > Magnoliopsida > Asterales > Asteraceae > Chrysanthemum > Chrysanthemum makinoi. Next base: position 284,360,970 of record OU343220.1, on the reverse strand, counting down.
CTTACAAGTTCGAACTTCGAGGGTGTTAACAGCATAGTGTGAAAACACATCTCTAATTCTTACAAAGGCTATTCCTGAATTGGAGGCCCTTAAGAAGGCTAACACGATATACCGAAGTATATCTACAATTCAGGTGAGTCGCTGAAGTACACCGAAGCATAACTTCACGACTGTAGACCGTTTGAGACACACTAAGCGTAACCCATAAAGAATTACCGAAGTGACCTGCTGTCAGGGCTGCTTGATGTTGACCCTGGTAGGAGTTTCCATTCAATCACTGAGGATCACATTTGTGAATCCCCTCATAAATGTTCTTGCAGATTGCTAAGATCTGCGTAGGACTCTAGAATGTATCACTTGTGTCCTTATTGATGAACAACAAGCGATGAAATGTCATGTATTCCTATGAGATCTTTTGATAAATATCGTGGCTCTAGACTCAATTAGTGCATTTTGGTTTTCCTAAGCGGAGACTAGGGAGAGGGTCTCCTTCTTCAATACCAACAATCTCTAAGAGAAAGTCGATAGATTATGTAGGGTTCCCAGTGAGAATGAAACAAATCCTTTTAAGAGGAATTTGAGTGGCTAGAAGGTTAGGTGCAGTGCGTCACTGGGTCCATGACGTCTTTGTCTTCAATACCAGCGTCATCTAAGTGACAACCAGTAGCAGATGAATTGAACCCGGTTTCTGCCCTAAGGTTGATTATGGAGGGCTATTTCTTTTCACCCTTTTTCATTACATTTCTTTTTAATTCTTCAACCCCTTCTTTCTCCTTTCTCACATTACTCTTTTTTTCAATCATACCTAAGGACTTCTAGTTCTACACTATGGGTATAGTCCTTGGGTAGATCCCTCCGGCTCTGGCGGATCATAGGACGGATTTTCCTATCCTTAGTCACCTTATAACTCCATGACTATTCCTACGTTGCCATAAAACCATTTTTCTTGAAAATCTCTCAAAGTGTTTATGATTAAAAACAAATTTGTTTAACACTTTAAGAGTTCTGTATTTTCAGAAACACTCCCCCTTCACATGTGCTTATATTGTTTTAACTGAAATCTGCACAGAGAGGGTAAAGTTTGCACTTTTTGAATTGATAGGCTCATGATAGACCATTCCCCACGAGACACGGTTACGTAGCTTAGTTAAAGAGTTCCATTGTCAGTTTTTAGGTGACAACTAGCTCTAATAACTACCTTGAAGTTGTAAACTCTTCTTAAAAAGAAGGTTAGACCCATGAAAGTGCATGTCTATCACAAGTTTCTCTAAATGGTACATTTACTTACTTTGATTTCCCGTCAATTCATTGGTTCCGTCTGAGTCGAGCTCTTTTGAGATTCAAACAACGATCATTAAACATTTTTGATCACATTTTAATCACGTCTTCTCCCCCTCAAAAATAGCATATTCGTGATATTTTTTATATCAACGGATTAAACATCATTTTTAGAATCTTTTGGGGAGACAAACGGATTTGATTTAAGCATGAATTTGGAACATTTTGGTTTTATACTCCCCCTTTAAGAAAGCATAATCAATTAAAGGGTTTTAGAGGGAGTTATCTTGAGCACAAAATATTTTGAAAGATTTTGACAATATTTTTGAACAATATTGAAAAAGGTGCTCAAGATGATGATGATTTCTCACCAGTTTTAAATGTAGTGCACTAAAGCGTACACTAGATTTTTTCTTTAAAAGCACGAGTTTTGATTTGAGATAATCAAAAGTCATCAGTTTAATCCGGGTTTCGTACTGAAGTATACAAAAGCCATTTTTTGAAGAAATTTTGAGGAACGACATGTTTTAGAAAACATTTAAATAACTCTCGCTCAAGCATCTCTACATGTCCATATCATTGTTGAATGACATTTCTAGAAATGTACAGAATATCGATTATACGAGAGACATGTCGTGAGAAGAATATTTTTGGATTTTTGATTTTATATTGTTTTTGTATTTTTTTTGAAAGTTTTATATTTTTATATTTTTCTTTTGTTGGTTTTTCAAATTTTGTATTTTGTTTTTTCAAAACTATTTACAGCGAAGCTTTTTGGAAAATCATTTTCAAGAAGATTCAAGAAGACGTTCTAACTCCTCAGGGGTTAGGCTTCGCATTCCAATTCGTCGAACTAAATTATCAAACCGATCTTTTGAAAGGGCTTTAGTAAATAGATTGGCGAGTTGGTAATCTGTCTTCACGAAGAATAATTCAACAGTACCCTCTTCCACGTGCTCTTTGATGAAGTGGTAGCGGACACGAATGTGCTTAGTCTTTGAGTGATGAACAGGATTGCATGAGATGGCTATGGCACTTTTTGAGTCACAATACATAGATATTTTATCGAAAGTAAAGCCATAATATGTGAGTTGTGTTCTCATCCATAGAACTTGAGCACAACACGCAGATAGAGACACATACTCGGCTTCAGCGGTTGAAAGTGCAGTGCAATCTTGTATCTTTGAAGACCAGCTTACTAACTTTTCACCAAAAAATTGTGCTCCTCCTGATGTACTTTTTGTTGTAACTTGATCACCTGCGTGGTCCGCATCTGAAAAAGCTATTAGATCAAATCCGGATTCCTTCTGATACCAAAGTCCCATGTGAATGGATGTCTTCAGGTATCGAAAGATCCATTTAACCTCTTTGAGGTGCAGTTCGGTAGGCTTTGCCTGAAACCGTGCTAATAAGCAAACAACAAAATGAATATCGGGTCGACTAGCAGTGAGATACATGAGAGAACCAATCATGCTCCGATATTTCTTCGGATCGATGGGTTTCCCAAATAAATCGGCTCCAATTTTTGGTGAAGTTACCATTGGTGTACCAACCAAATCACAATTATCCATACCATGATTTTTCAAAATCTCAGTTGTATATTTAGATTGATTTATGAAAATTCCATGAGGGGACTGATGTATTTGTAAGCCAAGAAAAAATTTTAGTTCCCCCATCATGGACATTTCAAATTTGCTTTTCATGAGATTTTCAAAATGTTTTGAAAGATTCGGATTAGTGGACCCAAAAATGATGTCGTCCACATAAATTTGAACAATCAAAATGTCATCGTTGTATTTAAACAAGGTAGGATCAACCGTTCCTTTGGTGAAATTGTTTTTGATCAAGAAAGAGGACAGTTCGTCATACCACGCTCTCGGAGCTTGTTTCAAACCATAGATTTCTTTTTTGAGTTTGTAGCGTAGTCGGATGTTCCATGTCTATGAAGCCTTCGGTGACTCACATACACTTCTTCTTCGTGAGTTCCATTCAAGAACGCGGTCTTAATGTCCATCTGATAAACCGTGATGTTTTTGTGAGCTGCATAGGCTAAGAATATCCTGACTGCTTCAAGTCTAGCTACCGACGCGAATGACTCTTCAAAGTCTATCCCTTCTTCCTGTCTGTATCCTTTGGCCATGAGACGAGCTTTTTTGCGAATTACAGTCATTTCTTTATCCTTTTTGTTCTTCCATAACCATTTGAGATCAATGACGCGAATGTCAATTGGTCTTGGAACCAAATCCCAAGAGTCATGTAGACGGTATTGGAGAAGTTCCTCCTGCATCGCTTCTATCTATGCATTGTCTGCCATTGCCTCCCGAATGTTCTTCGGTTCAATATTGCTAATTGAGCAAAGATAAATGCACAAGTCGCAATCGGAGGCAAGTTGGCGTCTTGTCTGAATTGGCCGTGAAGGTTCACCAATAACTTGTTCAATTGGATGGTCTTTTGTCCACTTAAGAGTAGAAGGATACCGTTGGTTAAACGTATGCGAGTTAGATGGTTCTCGTAAGCTTGAAGATGATTAAGCTAATTCCGTAGCAAACGGGTTTTCAAGTAAGTCTTCATCTAACGTTGCATTGTCTGGTTTTGTGAAGGTTCTTCTTGAAATGATATGTTTTGGTTTTGCTCATCAACTACTGGTAAAACTGTTTCATGAATAGGATTTGCGGAAGTCGATGTAGATGATGTTGATGGAGTTGAGGCATTGGTTTCGACCGTGGTAGATGCATCTTCTGTTGGTGGTGGTGGATGATTTTGAGTGGGTGCAGCGGAATGATGGTTTGATGCATTTATCGAAGTTCCACCATAGTATTCATCGAACATTAACTCGAAGAAATTCTCCCATTCTTGTTCATGAGGTGTGTCAGCAAAAGTTGATGGAGCTCTTTGTTGTATGAATCCTGAATTGATGTGTCCAGAAGTCTACGGGTTTGGTGCGGGTTCTAATATGTTTTGATTAGAAGCCATCGGATTAAGCGCGGGTTCTAGAGCGAGTCTCTCAGAAGCCATTTGTGAAAGTTCGTCAAAATTCACATTCATCGTCTCCATTATCTTCCTAGTTCTTCTGTTATACACCCTGAATGCCCTCGAGTTATCTGAATATCCAATAAAGATTCTAATATCACCTTTAGCTTTCAATTTTCCTAGATCTTCTCTATCATTCGTAGGATAGCACAAAGCGCCAAACACGTGAAGGTAGGAGATATTAGGTTTTCTGTTGTTCACTAGCTCATATGGGGTTTTGTTGAATCTTGAATGGATTAGGGATCGGTTCTGAGTGAAACAAGCAGTGGCAACAGCATCAGCCCATAAAAATAATGGTGCACTAGAATAAATTAGCATTGTGCGAGCAGCTTCCACAAGAGTTCGATTTCTTCTTTCAACTACCCCATTCTGCTGTGGAGTTCTAACAACTGATGTCTGATGTGTGATTCCAACATCTTCAAAATAAGCTCTTAACTCTTGATTAGTAAATTTTGTGCCGTTGTATGTTCTTACAATCCTTACTTGAGTTTGAAGAAGTACTTGAATGCGCTTCAGAAAAGTGATGATAATGCCTGGTGCTTCGTCTTTTGATCTCAGAAACCTAACCCATGTATATCTTGAGTAATCATCGATGATAACAAGAATATACTTTTTCCCATTAATGCTTTCAACTCTCATTGGGCCACATAAGTCCATGTGCAACATATGCAACTTTGCTTCTGAACTAGGTATGGATTTGGGTTTATATGATGCTCTTTTGCTTTTTCCTTGTTCGCATGATGGACATAGGTGATCCTTGGTGTATTTGAACTTTGGAAGTCCATTGACGATGTTGTCTTTGGCAAGTTTGTTGATAGTGTCGAAATTGAGATGGGATAATCGTCTGTGCCACAACCAGGACTTTGTTCCAGATGCTCGTGTCATAAGACATATTGGTGATGAAGAGGCCATTTTTTTGATGTTGATAACATACAAGTTTGTATCACGGATCCCAGTTAAGAGATCAGTGCCATCCAAGTTTCTAACGAAGAAAGCATTTTTCCTAAAAGCAACCTCTAAATCTGCATCACAGAACTGCCCGACTGAAAACAAATTGTGTCCCAACCCTTCGACATAGTAAACCCGAGTGATCAAATAATTTCCAAAAGGTAAATCTCCATAACCCATGATAGCTGCTACATGATCATTTCCAAAGCGTACGGTTCCCATAAATTTCCAAATGAAATTGATCAGCAGCTTCAGATTCCCGGTCATGTGCTTGGAGCAACCCGAGTCGACGATCCAAAGACATATTTCGATAACCTGCCAAGAACAGAAGAAGATGTTTTTGGAAACCGTTTTGATTTTGGTTCCTTTGAGTTAGAGGTAAAATCCTGATCACACTCATAGAAGGTTTCTACTGGGTATACTGGTATATCACTCATTCTACCATTCTGGAGTGTGAAAATTCTACCTGTTGGTTTCCAAATATCATCTCGAAAGTAAACAGTATGCTTCTTATCAGTAGTGTAAGACCTAATTCTTGCAACTAGTCTTCCAATTGGTTTGGCATACGTTCTTTTTGGAACGTTCTTCTTAACAGGCTTATCATTCACATTCTAAGAAACACAATCATCTTGAACATTAATTAAAGATTTCTTGCAAGTTAAATAAAGAGATTCAACACATTCATTAGACTTAGCAAGTTTCATAGGTTCATTACATTCAGATGAAATGTCTTTCTTATTATAAAGCGGTAAATTCCTAGGGTGTTCTTCTACTTTCTTCAAGCTACTTCTCTTAGAGGCATACGAGACTCTATTGTTCCTTGTATTGCTCCTAGGCGTTAGTCTGCTACTCCTAGAGGTGCTTTCTAGTCCTGTAGAAGGTACGGCACACGCATTAGGATTCACTTTGTTATTAAGAGAAGTGGTTTCGGCTTTCCTAGTCTCTTTAGAGTGCTTGTTTAAACTTATGTCGTTTGTTCTAAATGTTTTAGATGTGGAGGCAGACGCATTAGTGGTACTCATCCTAAAAAGGCCAGGTGCTAAAACTTTTGGTTTCTCGATAACCGCTTTTTCATTTTCAACAATCGTTTCTTTTTGCTTAGGCAAGGCAGGTGGAGTGACTGGTTTTGGCAAATCATTTTTCTCATTGACTTTTGGAGGAGGCATAGAAATAGACATTTTTGGTCTGAAAACCTGTTTTGAAGCATTTTCCTTCTCCTCAGTCAATGGTTTTGCAATCTTAGTATCCACAACCTTTCCTTTTTGACATTCCAGTTGAGCCCTCAAAAGATCATTTTGCTCTTTCATGTCCTTGTAGGCACGCTCATACGACAATTTGTCATACTTGCATTCCTCAGTTTTTCGATCAAGTTGTTTAAAATATGAGACTTTTTTCTTTTTCAAGTTTTTCAAGAGCGTTTTCATATTTTGAAACAATTGCGGAGGTCTCAGACTGGAGTCTTTCATGATCTTCAATAGAATATGTTTGTAAAACAATGGACATAATATCAGTCGTCAGAACATCTTCGACGAGAGAATCATTTAAAGTTTCCAAAACTTTGATGTGTTCAACACTTTCATTAGCTTTTTGTACCAGGGATTTATGGTCCTTGACAAACTCAATTGTTTCTTTCAAAAAGGCTTGTTCAAAATGAATTACCCTTGCACTGAATATCCCTTGCACTGATGTTATTCAGCGAAGGGGCAATTTGAGTTTCAAAAAACTTTTTCATTTCATCATCAAAACTAGAAAACCAGATATTAATTGTAATATTGGTTTTAGATTTAACAGTATCTTGAAGTCTCCCAATTCTAGTTTTAACGTCATCTAAAATGCTTCTAGCATCACTTGTGTTAAAAGGATTGTTTGAAGACATTTGTTCGATTTTCGAAAGAGATTGTGAGACAACAACAGGTTTTGAAACTGGTGTTGACACACTGTTTGAAACACTGGGCGTTATGGAAAACTTTGACTTTTCTTTTTGAGGAACAAAATTAATTCCAGAAATTTTGTTAAGTTTGTTGTAGTCAATTGGTTTGATTTCTGGGTTCTTTTGTTTCATTTTTTATCTACTCTCGTCAATGAGTTCTAACGTTTCATGAGAATCACGAACTTCTATGGGTTCATGTTTATCTAACAAAGCTTTTCCATTGTACAAAACATTTTGTTCTTTCTGAGCTTTCTTGAGTGCACAAGGGGGTTTGTTACCAAGAGCCATTTTTTGAGTTGTATGAAAATACGGGTTTGTCTGATTTGTTAAGATGTTGACAGTTTGAGCTGAATGACCCGTTGTAACAAGCAAATTTTCCAATTTGTTTATTTTTTTCATTTTTCTCAAGAATTTCATCAAGAAGAGAATCTTCTCGTTTTAAAAAATCAGCAACCAACTGTTTCTTCTCTTTTTCAAGATCAGAATAAGTTGCATTTTGTTTAGAAAGATGGTTTTTGAGATCATAAATTTATGCTTTTAAAGATTTTATTTTCATGTTCAAATTCACATCAAGTGTGTCATACTTGATTTGCAACTGTTTTTCTCTTAAAACGGAATTTCGATAACCAGTTTCTAATTTTGACTCTTTGTTTTTGTGAAATTCAAAAGCTTTTGCATTCTCCTTGTACCTCTCAAGCTCAGCGGTCAATTTATCATTCGCGGCCTTAACATCGCGATTAACCTTTTTAACTTTCTCAATTTCAATGCCACAATTATTGATTAATGTTTCAAATAATGCACATGTTTCCTCATCAGTCTCAGTATTTTGTGCCACAAAGCCTCCACTAGGATCCACATATGGAGTTTCAGAATGCTGTTCATAAGTTGGTGCTGGTGTCACAGAATGCTGTTCGTCATGAGTAAACACATCAAATATGACATTGTTATAGCATGGATCAATGATTGGTACCTCAGATACTACGTTGGTGTCATAAACAGGAGGTGCGTCAGAATCAGTGTCGTACTTAGCCTCCTGAAGATTTGCCATGAAGATGCAGTTTGCATTGATTTCCTATAGGTCTTCCAATTCATCCATAATAGCAAAAAAGTCATGTTCCTCAGCACTCAATTGCATCCCTGCTTCAGACTTCTGTGCCAACAGCATTGCTTTATGAAGATACGCAGAATTCTTCTTGTTTGGCTTAGTGGGACAATTCCTTGCAATGTGACCCACTCCTTGACAGTTGTAACACTTAACCTGATTACCCTGATTCACATTTCCATAATTCCCAAAGACTGGAGCTGCAACATTCCCATTCTAATTACCCACTGCTCTATTCCCAACATTCTGACCGAACTGATTTCCAACATTCTGACCCAACTGATTACCCTGATACGGAACCGCCTGATTACCCATGTGAAATCCAGTAGCATATCCCTGTTGATTCCCAATAACTCCAACCATTTGTCCTTGTTGACCCATATTCAAACCCGACTGTGCAATTTACCTGTTGCGAGCATTTGATGAAATCCTTTGGTTGTTGTTAGTTGGTGTGGAATAGTGTCCTCTGAATACTTTAGACAAATATGCAAATGCATTTGACAAAGCCTCTGTTTGTTCAGCTTCAAGGTCGGTGATTCCTTGTTCCTGGTATTGTGGATCCTGTTGTTGTTGAATGACTTGTTGTTCTGGTGGAAAGAATTGTTGTTGAGGGATAATAGCTTGTGGTTGTGGAATGTATTGCTGCAAGTTGTTGTTAGTGGAAGATGATGGAGGTTGTTGTTGAGTGTTCACTAGAGATTGTGACTTTGCAATTAGTGCCAAGGGATCATGATTCTTTGCCATTCTTTCTTTCCTAACTTCATTCACTTCAGCTTGGTTTTGTTTCAGAAAATCATTGAGTTGATCAAAGTTCACCTGATGTAAGTCCTTTGTTTGGTTGACAATAGTGACATATCGTCCCCATTATTCTGGAAGATTGTTGAGAAATTTGATGTTACTCACGATAGTTCTGGGTGCCAACTTGTTTCTGATAAGCTCATTCATCAAAGTGCAAAACCTTCCATAGTAGGATTCAATGGATTCTCCTGGAGTTGATGTAAACTTTTCCCATTCAGTTAGCAACTTGTTCTCCATGTCTTGTTGACCAATTTATGTTCCATAACATAGCCGTCTAACACGTTCCCACATATTGTAAGCAGTTTCACAGCTGTCTACAGCAGCAAAGATGTCTCTTGGTAAACCCAGTCAGACAATGTGTATTGCCATGTCATCTGCTTAAACCTGCTTGTCATCCTCTTCAGTGTATTCAGATTCATTTTGAACACGAAAAGATAGTGGGACGGGAGGTGTTACATCCGGATTTCCAGGGTCTTAGACTTGTCGAGGCTTGAAGGGTCCATTCGTAATGGATTGAATCATGAGTTTTCCATTAGGTTTGGTCTTGATGTAGCGGAGTATACGACTTGTCCATTAAAGATATCCACCTTTTTCCAGCATAGGAGGACGGTTTTCGGCACCGGCTGGATGAATTTCTTGTTGAGTAGCCATTGATGAAGGTATTTTATGATAAAGTTGATGTAGGATCGATTCAACGATAAAGGAGTTGTGTTTTGATGAAGATTTAAGCTCAGTTGTTGAAGTGAAAATTTGGTCTGAAAACTTAAAAACCACAATAACTTCTGTTCGGATCGTTTTTAGGACTTGAAGGCGTGCCATTCTCCTCGTTCTCACGGTCGTTCTGACAGGTATTTCGCTGAAAACGGAGTTATGGTTCAAAAGTTATGGCCGTTTGAAGTTTTGCTCAGAATCTTACTCGTAAACTTGTTCTTAGGCGTAGGAATTGGTGCTTATGCGTAGGATTCCTTATGCGTAAACTGTATCTTACGCGTAACCTTTAGGCTTAAGCGTAAGCTTATGCGTAAACTAAATGCTTATAATTAAGAAACCTTACGCGTAAGTGTTAGCTTAGGCGTAGAGTGTTACTCGTAAGCTTTTATGCTTATGCGTAAACTTAGGGTTTTAACCAAAATCCTTTACACTCGTCCAAGTGTAAAAGATATCCACAAGTCGAAGTGTTCCACAAACTTATCCAAGTGAGGGAAGCACTGAGTAACCGTTGTTGCACGAAGATTCTTCACCAAAAGCTTAAGCGTAGGATTTACACTTCTTACGCGTAGGATTAGGGTTTTGACTTTTCCTTAGGCGTAAAACTAGGGTTTTGACTTTCTGTACTTGGTTTTCTTACGCATAGAATGCCCAGATTTTGGCAAAAACACTAATTTTCACCCAAAAACACGTTTCCAAATGATTTCTTTTGCACAAACTTCTTCCAAAACACTTAAAGATCAATAAAAACTACAACTTTAACCTTAGAAACACGTAAAAATCAAAACTTTATGACAAAAGCCCACGTTTTATAGGAAAAAACACAACTTTTTATAATGTTCTAACAAAAAACGTAACACAACACTCCTAAACCATTGTTAGGCGATTGATACCAATTGTAGGACCTTGTTTTTCTCAACCTTATCACGTTACCACACTTTATCACACACGTAAACCAAACACAAACACGTTATGCTTAAGTAAAGAAAGACAAAGATGGAAAGATGGTGACTTGAATATTTTATAAGTTATGCGTATGTTTAGAGAGAAATAAGATGAAAGGAAACTTGTATTGCAAATAGAAAACACACACATACACACTCAAGCACACCCCTCAAATGGTCATTTGACGGGTATTTATACTTCCATACTAAACACCCTAATGGGCTTGGCATGGGCTAGGATTGGGTTGGATTGGATACTAACTTACATAAGGCTAGTTTAACTTAACTAATAGCCATTTAGCTTAGCCCAATCCACGAGCCCGTTGACTATTCTACTACGATATCTAACACACGTTACAAAGTTCCTAAACGTGAATGACCATCACTTCTATTAATTATAATTAAGGCTAACATTTTTATTTATTTATTTTTATTTATTATTTTTTTCAATGTATGTCTTTTTTACGTTTAACATTTTTGCTGGCTGCAAAAAAGGTGTTGACCGGAGCCATAAGGCAAGAAATGGCCTTGGAAGAGTTTCGCACCTAACAACACGTTGAATCGTTGATACTATACAACTTCGTCAGGTTTGTCTCTTTTGGGTTGGTGTCAATTTAAAATGACTTTACATCCTTTAACCACTTCCATTCCATTACATGTTCAACTTAGAAAAATGAAATATGATATGTTTTGATTATCGAGTAATTCCAAGAAGATAAATTATCCCGTCTTGAGAACTTGATTGGCGGGGTGTTGTAAGCTAAGGATTTTTCCAACAAAGAATTGGCGTCTTTATCAAATAATCGTCTATATCAGATAACCATAAGGTATTAACTCCAATTCCAAAATAAATTAGTGAACTTTTACTAATCTTTACTACAATATTACTAATCGGCTGGGTTAGATACATATGGTAATAGCATTTGTGATAACATTTTCTCCTTCGTTGTGATTTATGGTCCCAAAGGCATGCACTGTTTTCCCTCGATGTGTCATCAAGGATCTTTTAAATGATATATTCTTCCATTTGCCGATAAATTAGAAAAGCATGACACAATGGTAATCTTTTATATATAAACAAGGTGAATGTGATTTCTTAATTAATTGTTATCTAATTTTTGCTTAGTCTAGAAGCATAAATCCATTTACAATGATGTATAAATAAAGATTAGAAAAAATTCATTTGATCACATGAGTTACAAGCTTTGTAATAATTTTAAATGCATTCAAGAGATATATGTATCCCATAAAAAATAGATATTATTTTGGACTACAATGCCTTCAGTTAAACCATTTAAACTCACACCAATATTTAACCCAAACGACCAAAGTATTTCTCAACTATTTTTTTAGATTACAGTTCAAGATTTTAGCCATGAGAAATGAAACTTTCCACCTTCAATCACTGAGACCTAAGGGAATAAGTGATCTCTGAGTGGAGATATGAATGGATAGTTGTAGGCATATACTTATTATATAACTGACTTATTTTCTGTCACAAGGATTGAAGGGCCTAAAAGTCTGACATCCAAGGAATAGGATTTGCATTGATATAGTTCAAGGATTGGCTTTCTTCATGAAGAATCAAGATTAGAGATTATGCACAAAGACATTTAAATCACTAATGTTACTGCTTGATAAAAAGTTAAACGCCAAAATTTTTGACTTTGGTTTGGTGAAGCTTGATGAAGAGGATGACAACCATATAACCACACGTGTTGCTGGTAATTAGTTACTTACTAACTCATTTATGTTCTCCATAATTTATTTCATTTTCACCACATATTCTAAGTCGTTGCTAAAAAATGTACTAAGACATAATTACAGTTTTATTGTTACCAATTATCAAAATGCGAGTGACTTAAATGTATGACCCATTGCAGGACCTTAATCCCTATGGCATCATGAATGAAACATATTACAACGAAAAGTATCATAAAAGCTTGATTCCTCTTGGACCACTTAAATATTTTGAGGTTTACTGACTTTTAACGTTTTTGACGGTATAATAATGGTATCGTTGTCTTCTTAACCAAATTGGGTATTGTTGATAGGGTGTGTTAAATGGCTATTGATGAGATATTTAGGAAAAGTACACAAGTTCATGCCGCATATAATTATTGCATCATATGTTTGGTGTTAAATGGTTTAGCCAAACGGTTTAGAAGTTGGAAAAGGAGAACCCAGAAAGGTTAGTTTTCTACTTTTTATTAATCGGATATGAATAATGATATTGCTACCAACATTTTGCAGTGATATTGCAAATAACTTGGGTGGAGCACGTCTTTGGGTATGTTCTGCTCCAGCTCTTTGTTTATACGTTAAGAATGGAGGAAAATCAACAATCAAAAAAAATGGAGGAGAAAGAAAAAAAACACGAGCCGATGGCAGGCTAATAGATGCGGAATCTCAGTTTCATATCCAAGTGAGTTTCTTCTTTGCAAAATTACACACCTCAAGCTTAAGTGATAGTTTCATCTACATAACTTTCGTAATATATATCTCATCAGCTATATGATATGATCTATAATTATCAACTGACATAGCCAATATAAGTATCTTACAATAAATAAACCTGAAACGATACAGTAATAATTTTTTACATATTGTTGATTCCAGCTCATTTGTTTATTGTGAGTAGTTCTTGTGCCATATATAGCCTTTTTTATTCATAAACATGGAAATGATCCATTTGTGTGAAATTGGGGATTATGAAAGATACAATGGCAGCTCAACTTGGTGCTATAGAATAACAAAACAAGTAAGCTATGAAGCAAAATCACAAACCTGATTTTTCTGTATTGGTTTTATGATCTGAACGACCTTTTATATTTCTTGCAGTTTTTTCTTGATTGAACCTCAAAGAATCAGTGTGATTGTGCACCGCACCACGGTGGAAGACTTTTACACATGGTACACAAATCATATAATGTGGTGGGAGATGCAGATGTGATCGAAGATGTTGGCCCTCATGGTTTCACAGTTGATGTTGCTAACTATGTAAGGCTTTTACTTTGGTACTATTGTGATATAACGATACCCTTATTCAGCCTTCGGCAACCCAAGACGTAATTTTAATTTTCAAATTCTTGAATCATTTGGTAAGTTTGAAATATAATAATTTGTATTACTGACTGTATGACATTCTTAACTAAATAATCATCCACTTATTTTCCGTTTTAAGTTATGCATTATTACACTCTCATCTTCATGGTTCAAGCTATTTATAGGACGTGCCCACAAGCCAGAAATGACTTACCCATTTCTTTTGTTTAGGGTACATCACTCTAAACTCATCCGGGCGTATCACAACAAAGAGTAATACTATTAAAGGAAATCATTAGGAGAAGATGATCATTATTGATAATCTTGCAAAGAAGATTCAAGAACTATCGTAGATATGACTATATGAGTAGTTATTATAATATAATGAAATCAGGAAGAACTTTAAATCAAAATCTTTCAAATGGCAAGTTAAAAGTGAGTGAACTTGGGAGTTTATTGTTAGTGGTTTGCTTTTGCAATTTATATTTGTGCAATTTACAAATGTGTTATTTAATTTAATAATTTGTTTGATCAACGATATTTGCGTATTTACCTGTTATTAGAGGCAAGTACTGAGATTATATTTTATATATATGTGTAAAGAATGTGAAGGTCATATATATAAGTAGGTGAAGTTCCATTGTTTGTTGGTTCAATAATTTTTTGTGACGTGCACCGTGTATTTTACTATAACACTCTGACGATATAAGTTAAGTTTTCCAATGGCCTTGACAACAAAACTGAGAGCATTGATTCTAACCAATTTTGTCGAATAATGGGAATCATCTGGAGTCTCATTTGGCTAGGGAGACTACTACGACATTGGCTTTAAAAACATTAAAAAAATAATAAATAAATAAATAAAAAATACATATATTGATAAGGTTTCAAAAGGTACCTTTTTGAGGGGTCGTTTAAGCCCTTATTTGATCACTTTTGTATCCGTTATTGCTTAATATCGTTCCTTTTCACTTTTTAGGTCTCTTGAAGGCAAAATGCTGTAATGGCACTTATTTGGACGAAAAGGCGCGGATATATGAAGAAAATGGCCAAAGTCAAGAATCGAGACACTCCAGCTGCTGAAAATACAAGGTGACGGCGTCACTGCTTATCTGCGACGCCGTCGGAGGATTTTGTGACGGGACAGAAGCCAAAACTCTTATTTTCAAGTGACGACGTCAAGTTATAAAAGAGTAGGTCATCGCAACTCAGACGGCGTAGATTCAATCCAGACGGCGTCAAAAGCTGAAGAGGACGGCGTCACAAGCATAAGGTGACGCCGTCGTAAGTCTAACGTGGCCAAGACGAAACCCTAATGACAGCGACACGACGGCGTCACAAAACATAAGGTGACGCCGTCGCATGTGTAATCTTATATATAGAATCCGAATTTTTCAGTATTAGTGTGTAGTCTTTTGGAGTAAAAACCTAAACCGAACCAAGGCTGTCTTGTACAGTATTTTAGGGTTCCAAACCCTATCTTACACCAAGATAAGTGTTTTACTTCATTAATACAATTATGTCTTTGATTATTTGTGTGTATGCTTGCATGTTCTCCATGTTCGGCTAATTTACTTTTGTGTTTGCTTAGGGAATATGAAACTTAATTATTGAATATTGATTGGTTGTCTCTTATCTTAGTTGATTAATGATCTAGTAATGCGATAGGTCATTCGTTGTGTACTTAATGCTTGATTAAATCTTTGTGAACCTTAGAATATAACTCCTTGAGTAGTTGTAAGCTAAACCATCCAAAGAGTGCCTTAGAGTAAGAGTTTATTATCCCTAGTGGGTTTTGTAGACGAGACCCTTTGGTAAGTTCAAAGAGTTAGGGAGAAACGCATACCCTACAACCTTAGACACACAACGCAACTAAGAATAAGGACGGGACAATTCAACCACCAATAGGAGATAATTAAGGAGTAGTAAAACCTAAGTAAACACATCTTTAAACTATCATACGAGCACACAATAATTAGACATAGACTACATACACCTTAGATTAGATAAATTAGATAAGTAGAGAGTAGCAATACCAACCTCCCAAATCCAAACCCTTCCTTTCCTTAAAAAATAAAAAAAAATAAAAAATAATCTTCCTCAACCCCAACCTTAGTAGTAACTTCTCACTAGCATTCCTATTCCCCTAGAGAACGATATCAATACCCGTGGCTTACCCTAATACTACACTACAACGATTAGG
Source organism: Chrysanthemum makinoi (assembly GCA_910596185.1). Taxonomy (NCBI): domain Eukaryota; kingdom Viridiplantae; phylum Streptophyta; class Magnoliopsida; order Asterales; family Asteraceae; genus Chrysanthemum; species Chrysanthemum makinoi. The sequence continues at coordinate 284,344,984 of OU343220.1, read as the reverse complement.
TTCAATGCCTAGGGTGTTGAAAAACTTGCTCGACGAAAAGGAAGTTCCTTTGACCCGAACGATGTGTGTAGCGTTATCAACGGGAATAGAATAGCTAGTTAGTAGTCCACCTCGTTTAGGTTTCTTTGCTTGATTCCTATCAAGTAAATTTTTTCTCATTTTTAGCTTTCTCGTAGTATATCCCCCTTCTTCGTGACCTTTGTTCGTAATCCCATCACTTTTCATCATGGAAGGTGATAACCACCCACCATTCATCAACCCACCACCAATTGACCCGCCAAGAGCCCGTACTCTTGGTGAATACTCGAGACCAAGCCACCTAGGCTATAGGAACACCATTGAGCTTCCCGACCAAGCCCAAACTACGGCCCTGCGATCCGACACCATCCGGTTGGTGCAAAACGGATGTGCATTCCATGGACTTCGTTCCGAAGATCCAAATCAGCATCTTAGGGATTTCCTTAAAATTGTCGATTCCATCGACCTTGATGCTACGACTCAGGAGACCACGCGCCTGCGTCTCTTCCAATTCTCTCTACGGGACCAAGCTAGTAATTGGCTTGAGCGACTTCCCGCCGGCTCCATCTCAAGTTGGGATGATCTTACCTCTCTCTTCCTTGCTCAATTTTTCCCACCGGGGAGAACCACTAAGCTTAGGAATGACATCTTGATGTTCCAACAACGTCAGGGTGAATCTCTCTACGAAGCATGGACTCGATTCAAGGACTTACTTCATAAAGTCCCTCATCACGGCATTGGTCTTTGGCTCCAAGTCCAAATCTTTTATGATCATGTCAACTTCCCCACCAAGCGATCCATTGACCAAGCGGCCGGTGGAAAACTTAGTGATCTCACCGCGGAAGAATCATGGGGTATAATAGAGGACCTTGCTCTCTATGACAACGAAAGTTGGAATGACCCCCGCGAGTTGCCCAAAACCGTTAAGGCAATATCCTTGCCTCCCATTGACTCACAATCTTTCGACCGTAGGATGATCGAACTTGAAGATCAAGTTAAATTCCTAATGAGTTCCTACGAAAATCCTAAGTCTTCACACCATGTGAACAAAGTCTCTTCCTCGTGTGAGCCGTTTTGTGATCCTCATAACACGATCACTAGCACCCGATCCCCCGAACATGCTTCCGTTGACTACGCATCCTCGCGTATTAATGGAACGGGAGGAAGATTCCCTACAATACCCGGACCTAGGAATTTCAATGAAACCCGAGAGGCATGGAAGGGCAAGCCCGACTTCTATTGGGGACAAACCAAAGAATTCACTTCCAATGATTTTTCATGGCCCCCATCCCACGGTCCTAACCAACAAAACATCGAAGGGATGTTGCAAAACCTAGTTGCAACCCAAGAAGCCCAAATAGCTAAGCTCTCGGACCGCTTTAACCAACAACAAGCCGAAATGGATAGGAAGATAGACAACCTTTTGAAAGACATGACCAATAGTGATAGGAAGGTTAATGCTATCTCAACTCCCGAGCCTTCCAGTGTAGAGATTAAGGACCCAAGTAAGTTAGCTAAGCATGTCCAATTCGTCAATACCATCGCCTTAGTGAAACCTAATAGAACCAATGATGAAGAGGACCATACACGTGAGACTAATGAAACAACCGAGAAAGTAGGTGAAGTAGATAATGACTCTTTCAATAAGTTTCCTACGGAAGAAGAACTAACTCGCCACCCTCACTTAGTACGTGACCTCCGTCACATGTATGTTAGGAAAAGCCCTAGAATCAAGTTTGGGAACCCTTGGAATCTTAACATACCATGTTGCATAGGACACCTTTTCGTGGCAAAGGCATACATTGACCGGAAATCCCCAATCAACATAATGACTAGCACCTACTACAATTGGGTAGTGAAGAAGCCGATTCCAACTAGGCAAGACCCCGATGATCCTAGTGTTAGTTGCAATTTTCTTGGTAGAGTTAAGGGATTGCCCGTTTATGTAGGTAGTTTCACGTTTCCTACGGACTTCATAATTGTGGATGATATTAGCACGGCCATAGACCCTAGCTTGTCCCACGTTATTCTAGGAAAACCTTTCATAGAAAACACCGGGATGACCTATGATCCTTCATTAGGAATAGTGCGATTCAAGGATGAGAACGACGACATAGCTTACCAAATGCCGTTCAAGATTGAGAAGTTCTCATCACTCTCTAATGATGAAAAAGAACTTAAGCTATCGGTCTATTATAGGAATGAGGAGGGTAAAGAAAAAGGAGTAGATTATGTTATGGCTAAGATTTTCGGATTCTATAAGGATTGTTTGAACCTAGGACCAAAATATAGGACCGAATGGGGAGAAGATGAACTCTTAGATAAGTGCATCATAGGGCGCTTCTACAACATGGAATCCCCCGATAGAGACTGTCATGAGGAAGGAGATGACGGTAATGAAGTCACGTAGGAGCACGACTACGAGTCTAGCTACAAGACTCTTAAATAAAGAAAAGCGCTTTGTAGGAGGCAACCCATGTTTAATTGTTTGCTTGTTAGTGTCATATGTCTTTTATTAATTGTTTATTCTCATGTTTAAATTTGTAAAAATGCTTTATTTTGTTTTTAACCTCGTCTTAATTGCATATAAAGGTATTTTACATAAGGGATAAGTGTAGGGAGGATTACACACGTTTTCAAAAGAAATGTAAACATGAGAATAACAATTAACTAAAAGATATATATGTGTGTTTGTTCGAGTCAAATGCTTGTATCGAGTCATAATGGATGTTTTGCAGAAATTTTTCCAGATTCTAAAGATGTAAATTCTCCAGAATTTTTTCCAGATCGCAACCTGACGGTGTCAGGAAGGAGTAAAAACATCAGATTACTTTTTTCTCATTTTCTGAGCTACTTATAAATTTTTGGAATTTTCCAGGTCTTAATTTTCCAGAAATTCTGTAAACATCCATTCCACAAGCATTATATCCTAGTTTAAATCGAGTCTTATATATATTATTACCGCCGATTTTATGCGAAGGTTTCGTTTGTTTTCTTCAAGTGTGCAGGTTTAATTTATCAAGAAGAAGTTACATAAGATTGGAAGGAGCTTTTCACGCATAAATTCTTCTTGGAAAGGATTTAACCACTACTTCACACACGGATCCTACCGAGCTAATCAGGGGAGAACTAGTTTCTTTCGTTTTTAATTACCTTCCATTATCATAACTTTGATACTTTCGGGGAACATTGGGGACAATGTTCAGTTTAAGTGTAGGGAGGGAAAATAAAATGGGAACTTTGAAACTATGCTTATCCTTGATTATTTGCTTTGTCCAAATGTATTTGTGAAATAAACCATGAGAAAATGTCGGTTAGGGTAATTTTGGCACCAAATTTTTAATTTTTCATGACATATAGGAGTGGGCCATTAGTTTTAACAAAAGCGTCTCACGGATAGGAAGTTGCATGACAAGCACAAAAACCCTTTACCACCTAAATTCCACCCAAAATGTGAGGATTGCCCTTAGATTAGTAGGAATTTAAAGCATTCATCTTTAATGCTTAGAGTGTGAACCGGTAGTATATTAGATTCTAGAACTTGTTTTGTGATGCATTCCGAGATCGCTAGTAAGACTACACTTGTGTAGTTAGGAATAACTAAAAGATAAGAGGCATTAGGATAACCCTTGTTTGATACCCGTAATATAATTACTTCTTCCACATCGGTTGAGTAATTCCCTCACACCCTTTGCGTTGTACTCATCTTTAGTACACGATACCCCTAGTTAACCCCTCTGAGCCTATCCTTTTCGCGGTTCTCGTGATGTTTCGGTTTTCCCGAATATCAATGAAGAGCATTGTTTACACCCCACCCCCAAATATACACCCAAATCGCCTTAGCCTACCCTGTATGCACTCACTTTTAGTGCATTATTGTTATCACCCTAAACCCTTAGTTCAATTATCCGGTTGCTTGCATGAGTTGCTAAGTCGAGTCATATCCTTTGTATACAGTTTTGGGACGATTGGGATTCATGGGAAAAGTTAAAGTTTATGAAATGACGGGAAGGGAACGTTAAATTCAAATTCCCTTTGTTTGCGTAATAATGTACCCCAAGTGTTTTGATCTTTTCTATTCGGGTCAAATTAGTGTTAGAGTAATAAAAACTCAAGTGTAGGGATGTGCCTATAAATCCCTATCATTTTGATGTTACCGTAGAGGATGGTAGAGTAAAAGTGTATGAAAAAAAAAAGTGAAAAAAAAACAAACAAACAAACAAACATACGGGCTACCATCCTACATCTATCCTTTTAATTTATGTTTGTTTATTTCAGTTAGCTAGAGTCTAGAGTGTCGAGTCTTGGCTTAGCAATGCCATACTTCGTATGCATTTAACATAGAGATTTTTGACTTGCCACCACTAAATAGCCTATCCCACCAAACCCTTTGTTTCCCTACCGTAAGCCTAACGTTACAACCCTTTAAAGACCTCTTTGATAGTCTTTCCTAGGTGCTTACGCCAAAGCGATGGAGGTTTGATCTATTCTCAAGCCTATGGTAATCTATGTACTAGGACCGGTTAATGAGTGTTTATCTTCCATTTCCAATTTGTTATATTTCATATACACACGAGAGAGATGTGAGTATCCAAACACCCCATGTGAGGTGCTAGTATGTAATTTCCGTGCTTGTTATGACTTTTGCGGGGCTTATATGTGTTGTGGACTGTTTTAAACCAATGCTTCATGACCCCTAACTTATAAATTAATTGGCTAAAAGCACATTTGCTTGAGGACAAGCAAATACCAAGTGTAGGGATATTTGATAAGGTTTTAAAAGGTTCCTTTTTTAGGGGTCGTTTAAGCCCTTATTTGATCACTTTTGTATCCGTTATTGCTTAATATCGTTCCTTTTCACTTTTTAGGTCTCTTGAAGGCAAAATGCTGTAATGGCACTTATTTGGACGAAAAGGCGCGGATATACGAAGAAAATGGCCAAAGTCAAGAATCGAGACACTCCAGCTGCTGAAAATACAAGGTGACGGCGTCACTGCTTATCTGCGACGCCGTCGGAGGATTTTGTGACGGGACATAAGCCAAAACTCTTATTTTCAAGTGACGACGTCAAGTTATAAAAGAGTAGGCCGTCGCAACTTAGACGGCCTAGATTCAATCCGAGGCGCCGAAGCTGAAGAGGACGGCGTCACAATCAAAAGGTGACACCGTCGCAAGTCTAACGTGGCCAAGACGCGAAACCCTACGATGGATACGGCGATCACAAGCATCACAAAACATAAGGTGACGCCGTCGCATGTGTAATCTTATATATAGAATCCGAATTTTTTAGTATTAGTGTGTAGTCTTTTGGAGTAAAAACCTAAACCGAACCAAGGCTGTCTTGTACAGTATTTTAGGGTTCCAAACCCTATCTTACACCAAGATAAGTGTTTTACTTCATTAATACAATTATGTCTTTGATTATTTGTGTGTATGCTTGCATGTTCTCCATGCCCGGCTAATTTACTTTTGTGTTTGCTTAGGGAATATGAAACTTAATTATTGAATATTGATTGGTTGTCTCTTATCTTAGTTGATTAATGATCTAGTAATGCGATAGGTCATTCGTTGTGTACTTAATGCTTGATTAAATCTTTGTGAACCTTAGAATATAACTCCTTGAGTAGTTGTAAGCTAAACCATCCAAAGAGTGCCTTAGAGTAAGAGTTTATTATCCCTAGTGGGTTTGTAGACGAGACCCTTTGGTAAGTTCAAAGAGTTAGGGAGAAACGCATACCCTACAACCTTAGACACACAACGCAACTAAGAATAAGGACGTGACAATTCAACCACCAATAGGAGATAATTAAGGAGTAGTAAAACCTAAGTAAACACATCTTTAAACTATCATACGAGCACACAATAATTAGACATAGACTACATACACCTTAGATTAGATAATTAGATAAGTAGAGTAATCGGTAGCAATACCAACCTCCCAAATCCAAACCCCGAGATTCGTACCTTTCCTTTCCTTAAAAAATATAAAAAAAATAAAAAAATAATCTTCCACAACCCCAACCTTAGCGTAGTAACTTCTCACTAGCATTCCTACTCCCCTAGAGAACGATATCAATACCCGTGGCTTACCCTAATACTACACTACAACGATTAGGTTCACTGCCTAGGGTGTTGAAAAACTTGCTCGACGAAAAGGAAGTTCCTTTGACCACGAACGACGCGTGTAGCGTTATCATATATACATAAGATTTTCTATTTGTAATCGAGTAAGTAAAAGCATTTAGAACACGTTAAATTGTTTTTATTTCAAACAGTAGTAATACATATTTAATTTTTTCTTAAAAATCTCGTGCGTGCACGGGCATTATAACTAGTTAATAAAGTACGGTAGATTGAGAATAATGTGTTGTGTATTTTCAGCCTTTACCCGCAAAAAAATAAGGGAAATGGTTTGGCACAAACGGTACGGTTACATTATGTAGTTACATTATGTTCAGATATATGTTAAGAAAAATGATTGTTATGCCTATTAATCATGCCGGTAAATGAACCTAATGATTTGACTGGTTGATTTAAAAAAATGATTTGTGAGAATTTAAAAAGAGAAAATACTTAATATAACTCATAAGTATAACCAAGGTTATAAATAGCGTGAGGCGTTGCGTGGCATAAGACGACACAAAATATGAAAATATCTATATATTTATATCATAATTCATATATATCGAGTTTACAAAAACATGTGTCATAAGGCGACGTGACGGCTTGATTAAGTCTCACACCTTTGCGAGCCTTTTACTCTTTTAGAGCATCCACAATGGCAAAAGTGGGGAAAGGCTTTTTACTATTCTAAAAAATCTTTAAAAAGTTTTTTTCCATTGCAATAAAAGCTTTTTAAAGAGCTTTTTCCAAAGACTTGATAGAGCTCAAGTCTTTTCATCCAACCTTTAGTCATTAAATACATTATGCATTAAATGCCAGATGCTTTTAGAACAGTGAGTATAACCCATAAAGGTTATGCGACACAACTATTGTAATACAAAACAAGACAAATCAGAAAACCATGAGGGATATCACGTGAACATTCACGAGCAAGGTTCAGAAGAGATGCCGATCCTTGAATTTGGCAGGTCAAAAAGGATCCTATGATTTTGTTGTTGCATATTCGCGATCACGTTGAATGACGGTGACGCGGACATAGCTAGGCACGTAATGCCACCGGCCGAACTGTAGATTAGGAAGTTTTCTTGCTTCATGGACAATTCTGCTCCCTCGAACATGAATGTCATTGTTGGCACTTGTTTTGTAATAGGAACCTTGTAGCATGTGTCGAATCCTCCTAGGGAGGACACCACGTTTTTACCCATTCTCCTCCTGAACTCGTCTCTCACGGCTGTGTATGCTGGAGTCACTAGCCTTGTGAATACAGTCCCTGCCAAAAATAATAATATTGCAAAATTTAAATAAATACAGTACTTTTTAAGAAAGTATATCCATTTGGCTAAATTCGAATAAAATACCAGAGTCAATGATGGTGCCAGCTCCATTGTTCGGGTTGAGTGCGAAAGCGCTTGAAGGGATGTTGACAAGCTTAGGACCAACTTTGATCCCTACTAATTTCACATAGTAAAGCGACGGCCTTCTTGGGTTCGTAAGAAGTGGGGTATATTTGATGTTTTTTGGTTGACCATTTGGTCCTAATCTAAGGGTTCCGGAAAAATTGGGAGATTTGAAGCTAGGTAGACAATACGAAAATGTGGATTTGTAAAGGCTTTTGGATTGAGATAGCAACGATAGAGGGCCACGACCGAGACCTAAGACTCCTTGTGGTGGGAGGGTACCTCCTACAGCCTTTTGAATGCAACCAAAAGAGTAACCAACGACCGAATCTGTGGCTAGAGTTAGATTGTCTTGAGCCAAGTTAGCGGCGATAGATGCGGCTCCATATGTCATGTTCATCAAGCATGTTTTTCCAAGACATTCTGAGTTTTGAACCTGAAAAGTGCTTCATAGTTATAGTGGAAACCTTCTTAATCATGAGAAGCCTAGACAAACTTCTTTTAACTAGAGATCTAATAATAAATAAAAATATGTGTTTCTCATGTATCAATCATGTAATCATTCCTAAAGCAAAATAAATCAACTATTTTGCTTTTAGAACTTTAGTTTCATGAGTCATTAGTCTCGAGAACCGACAACTAATCCATGCTAAGTAATTAAGGGTGATGTTTCTAGTCTAACTTTACTACTGTAATTAAATTTTCTTTGTTGCTGGTAAATTTTCTTAGTCACATACCATGTAGAATTGTGTAATTCTCATGTCACATAATGAAATACCAATAGAGTATAAATACAAGTGTAATGAATATACGGGCTTGCATATATACTCACTAAAACTTGCATATTTGCATATATACCCAAAACATGCTTAAAATGCATTGTACATCATGCAATAAAAACTTGTATTATGGGGAAATATGCAAGTTTCTAAGTTTTAGTGGGTATATATGCAATTCCCCCATATAACTACTTATCAACTAACAACCATCACGTTATGATTTAAAGATAAGAAAGACAAAACTTTTTTTGGCATAGCGACAAATGGTAACATATGAATGTCTAGCGGTTAAAAGAAGGGTACTTTGATGTGACTCACGTGTCATGGAACCAAGCCAAAAACTAGAGTCACGGGCTAGTCACTGCTCAGACGACGCATCAGACAAACTTGTTCCGAAAATCTTTCTTTTAAAATAAGCAGGACGCGCGGACTAAAAAAAAAGTGTATCAAACGCGAATAAACACCGTTATATATTATGTCCAGTGTACACTATTAACAGCCTAAACTTACATATATCTACTACTAGTATAAATTTACTACAATGCAATACCATCTGTACATACCTGCTTGCATTGAGCAGCACCACAATTAAGTGAAGCAAAAGTGGTAGATTTAGCAAAAGCAAAAGCACTAGAACCACAGCCAACACATCCACTACAAGGAAGCATAGCCATATCAGCACTAGTATCAAGCGCCATGAGAAAAGTTTGAGCAGGTGTACCGATCTTAGCCTTAACAATATAAGTTGGGCTTTGCACAATTTGTCTTCCAGACCCAATGGGGACAAATGACCGGCCCGCGACTAAGCTCGAAAGGTAGCTTAGTCGCGTCTGGTCATCTGCTTGCATTTGGAGGACGGTTTCAGCCCATGAGAGATGTGTTTTAGGTCTGAAAGGTGAGCATGGGCTTGACACGTGGAAGACTGAAAGAGTGGAGTCTTGGTCGTTTGTATTGCATGATAGGTGGCTTAAAGCGTGGGCGGAGATGATGGTGAGAAGGAGGACAAGGAGTAGTGATTGAAGATTGTCCATTGATGGTGGTGGTGAGAAGTGGAGTGTGGCAAATGTAAGGTGGTAGGGTTGTATATATATACAAAACTAAAAGGTCTTGACATTAGGATTTGTTTTTATAGTCAATTGCATATATACCCACTAAAACTTGCATATTTGCATATATACCTAAAACATGCTTAAATTGAATTGTACATCATGCATTGAAAACTTGTATTTTGGAGAAATATGCAAATTTTTAAGTTTTAATGGGTATATATGCAATTCTCCCTTGTTTTTATGTGTGAAAATAAAAAGTAGGGAGTAATATCTTTTTGAAAGTAAAGTGTCGATGCCCGTTAATTATTACTTCATCCGTCCCATATTAAGTGTCCTCAATAGAATCTTTGGATGTCCCAAATTAAGTGTCCATATTCTATTTCAATGAATGAGATGAGACTTTAGTGCGTAAAAATGATATTTGATTGGTGGAGAGTGTAGTTAGTGAAATTTTCTAAAACTTTATGCATGATGTAAGTGAACACTTAATATGAGACGGAAGGAGTATTAGATTATAAGACTAGATGTAATGGTCTAATGGTTTAATGTTGATCATCATCATCTCAGCGACACATCAATTTGTTTTTCAATCACTAAACAGGTTTAGTAAAATCATCAATTTTACCACACTAACAAGAAGTTAAAAGTTACAGTGACACTAAATAATATATATATATCATCTGATATATACATCGTATATAAGGTTTGATATACGCAAAAGAAGGTCAACTTTATTTCACTATTTTTCAACATAAAATGTTGTCGACACTAGTATAAAATTAAAGCAAATACATATACTTTTGGCACAAAAAGTTGTATGCCAGTATGCAATAAGGGTACTCGATTCAAGTAGGTGGGCATTTACAATTTGACTATGGAGTAATTATAAGCACCACCTCACCACCTCAATACCTCATCATGATGTTTCATAGCAGATGAAAGTGTTGCAAATAGATCTTGATATTTTTAAAGTTTGGGTGCTACTAATGAAACACCCCATTATTTTAATATAGGGGTGTTTGATATTTCTCTCTTCAAAAATAATCATAGTGCGATCCTTTTTTGGATGTGGCAGTGTAGCCGACGGAAGAAAACAAAAAAGAGGGCAACAGTGGGTTTGGGTTTTTATTTGCAATCATTATCTTTAGTAATGGGTTTTTTTTAATTTGTAACGGTTTTTTTTAAGGTTAGACACTTGTAACATTCCAAATTTGGGTAATGTTTTTTTTTTGCGTTGTGTTAAAAAAAACGTAGTCAAAAAATTATTGAGATTTTTAATAGGCTCATATTTGAAGGTTGCAAAGAGATAAAATCTCACTTTATCGTCCATTCGGTTTCGGTTATCATCATCGCCTTTTCTCGAAAGTATTTTTCATCGACAAAGTTCACATTCATAATAGTAAAGATTCTCAAATTTGTAGAAAGTAATTCGCAATAGTAAAGATTCTCAATTTGCAGGCTTTCCTTCGTTATAAAGGATATCACATTCACAATTCACAGTTCATACCACAAAGAAGCAATCACAGTTCATACCACAAAGAAGCAAACAAGGGGTAATAAATTTGGCTTCGGAAAATGTCGAGTTCACCATTTTACACCAATGAGGTAATAAATTTTTCATTTTATCAATATCACATGCAAAATTTATAAAAAACGACAAAAAGACATATTGAGATTTTTAATAGGCTCAGATTATTATCGTTTTATTATTTTGGCTGCAAATTTAAAGGTTGCAAAGTGGAAAAACACTCTTTCCCGACGCTGGATCCTAGGGATCTTTAACGTGGCAGGTGATGGAAATTGTGGTTATTGAGCCCTTGCCGTAGGTTTTGGTCATCACGAACGAATGTGGCCCAGAATTCGAGCTCTTGTCAGGGAAGAGGTAGACAATAACGAGGAAATTTACATGCAAATGTGGGGGGATTATTTTACAAATATTCATAACTCGATGAATTGGTTTGAAGGTCCAGACCCTACGGTTCTTGGATGACTATGCCGAAACGGGCGTGGCTATTGCTACAGCTCTTAACCATCCTATTGTATGTATATGCAATTCACAATCTATTATGTGTCTTCCGCTGAGAGATGGTCCAGATACAGCACAAATATTGTCCCCCGTTGTGATTCTTCGTGTGGGGGAAGACCAGGCTGCTCACTTCGTTCTTGTGTATCTTGATGAAAACTCACCACTCCCGTATACTCACCCACAATGGAGATGGTTCATAAATGACGTGGCCGCGAGATGGGCACATATGTTTACTCAACGACAGAGCATGTTTAGAAAGACGTAGAAAACGATTACTGATTTATATTGTAAATTACAAAATATGTATAGACGATTACTGATTTATATTGTAAATGACAAAACATGTATAGACGATTACTGATTTATAGTTATATTGTGATTTTGTGAACCATGTATCAACTATTAATCTATAACAAGATTGGTTATTTATGTATTCGAAGCTTCTAATTTTGTGAACCATGATATTACTGATTTATGTTGTGAATAATTATACAAATTCTTTTGGCCAGATGCAACAAGAAAATCCTTACTTGTGTCGTTGTCGACGTGGATTTATAATTGAAAGAACATCCCACAAGCCCAAAACTTGTGGTCTGAAGTATTATGCATGTCATTTGTCAAAGGTAAATAATTAAACGTTTGCTTATTTAAGTAAATATATCGATAACTTGTTTGTTTAGAATACATTTCTTATAATTATTTCATCATGTAACAGTCAGGGACTGAAGACTATGGGTGTCGATACTTCATGTGGAAGGAAATATTTCAACAAAAGTACTTTGGTCAAGCCTCTTCTTCAACGCAGTGCTCAAACTGCGAAACTAAAGATGAAACGATCAACATGCTATTGGCTCAAAACAATTTGTTGAAGGCAAGAATAAAGACGTTGGAGGCATCACTGGAATTGGCAAAAAATCCAGTTGATCACGCATGTCAGTCGAGTGGAATACTCTATGAGCTTATAGATGACATTAATAATCTTCATGTGGAGTAGATTTCGTTGTAATATTGAAAACATTTGTTGTTGTACTTGTTTAATTTTTAATGTCTAATGTTTTATTGTTATTATTTAATTAAATGGAAACAAACCATCTGACTAGCGCAGATGGCCACCAACTACCGCAAATATCCGGGCCCATCCATGTGATGCCTTAAATGGCGCAAGTTCGAATCCGACTTGCAGCATGGTATGGGTACCGCGATCAGGTATTTTACAGGCATCAAACCTTTGTTGGGTAGGGTTGATGGGTACCAAAAGGTACACAGGGTTGAGGTGTCCCTGCCAAGCTACACTTTTTTTTTAAATGGAAACAAATACACAATTAAAAAAATAACGTAAAATAAATACCATATAAAAACACTACACAATTAAATACCCTATACATATAAAAACACTACACAAATAAATACACTATACATATACCCTAAACACTACAATCATTAAATAAAAAAACAATACATAAAAAAAAATAATAAAAAAAAATCCAATTATTGGCCCAATGATTGGTCTATGAGGTGCATGGAAAGGATTTTATGAGGTGCATGAGTAGATTGACCCTTTTTAAAATGTATATATTAACAATAACAATAACTAAATGAACACTGTTTTAAGATTTTATTCATATATATATTGAAGGCCAATGACGAAAATATGTGATAATTAAAAACCTGTGACGAATATAATAATTGGAGTATTGGACTAACCGCCTGTTTGTTTTATAGATGGGTTTAGGATAGGTTTAGATTTAAGTTAGGATTTGGATTTAGATTTGATTTAAGATAGTAAAATAAAATTAAAAGAAATAAAATATGTATTTAACTAAATAAATAATAAATTTTTATAATTTAGTATATATTTTATTTTTAATGAGGTCCACTGTATGTGAGATGAAAAATTAGCGATGACCACTTTAAGGCCAATGTTAATGGTATGGTTGTCTTCCAATCAACCGAATAGATGACCGAATTCTCTCTATTAGCTCAACCGAATTGATGACCGATCACCCATAACCTTTTCAAAGTTATGGTTGGCCTGACAACCGCAAGTTTCATTCTCTTTTGTGTGTGTATTGTTTATTTATTAGTTTTTGTGGGGTATGTTTTTTGTTGTGGTTGTTATCGCCTTATTAGCTAATTGTGGTTGGGTGTTGTCTTGAAGAAAAAAGTTAATGTGGCACTGATGTGGCAACGTGAAACCACAATATTTATGGTTGCCATTAGCATCGGCCTAATATGAAGTCCTAGCTAGCCCCTTCTCTTTCAAAACATGTGAGCCCATTGGGTTTCACTTTCAATTTTAAATCCTTATTTTGCAAACAAACATAAAATTTGCATTTATTAAATTACAACCCCAATCAAACTCACATACCAACGGGCAACGGCCTAATATCAACCACAAAAACAGATATGTGCATGCACAATAGTAAAAAGTTCACATAATTGTGATGCAAAAACTATGCAAAATTTTTAGCAAATTTTTTATACAATCATAAAACATAATCTAATCACATCAAAACAAAAAAGGGTTAGAAGCCATTAGTCGTAATACAAATCTCTTGGTTTAGGTTGGTTCATAGAGTTGAGATCCATGTAGAACTCAAATTTGTCATAGAACCAATTAACCAATCACATTCATCCATTTTTTTATTTTCACATTTTTTTAAAAACAACATATCTTGTAAATCTTGCTACAAAAATACACCAGGAGAATTAAATTATCTTTCTATAGATATGCATTGTTATATACTTTCGGCAATTTTTTTTAAAAGTCAGTTCGAAAAATCACATGTGATTTGTAAAATCTTCGTAATCAAATCACATATGATTTTATCACATGTGATTCTTACAAATCACATGTGATTTTACAAATCACATGTGATTTTTCTCGAAATTTTTTAAAAAAAGTTCGTCAAATTTTGTGTTAATCACATGTGATTTTAAAAATCACACGTGATTCGTGAAAAATCAAATCACATGTGATTTTAAGAAATCACATGTGATTCTTACAAATCACATGTGATGATTTTACGGGCAATTTTTAAAAAAAAAATCGGAAGGTATATAACAATGCATATCTATAGAAAGATAATTTAATTCTCGTCGAGATGGTATAATTTTTTTACGATTAACGGTTTGTGAGATATTTAATTTTCAAAAAAAGGGTGAATATATTTTTAATAAAAGAAATGAGTGGCTATGATTGGTTGATTGGTTCTATGGCAAATATGGGTTCTATAATGAACTTTTCTCTTGGTTCATAAATGTGTTTCTCAAATCGAGTCATCCACTTTCTAAGAAAATAAAAAAGATACATCCTTAGGTAATCACTACAAAAAATAAGCCATTTGGTGACATGTTTAGCGACTCAAGAAGTTATGTCGCAAATCTGCGACCCAAGTAGTGACATGTTTAGTGACTTACACGTCTTATAAGTCAACTAAAAAGTCGCAAAAAATACAATGTCACCAATCAAGTCGTTGAACGTTTCGCTAGTTTGTGACATATAAAAAGTACATCGCCACTAGTGTCGCAACAATTGTGACTTCTTGCAACATGTTGTTAACTAAGTCTCCAATTTCGTGACGTCTTTGAAGAAGTCGCTAAACGTGCCGCTAATTTGTGACATATAAAAAGTACATCGCCAATAGTGTCGCAACAATTGAGACTTATTGCAACATGTTGTTAACTATGTCTTTAATTTCGTGACATCTTTAAAGAAGTAGCTAAACATGCCGCTAGCTTATGACATTCTAAAAACCGATCGCTACTAGTGACGCAAAATTATGACTTTTTGCAACATGTCAATAATCTTGTCTCTAATTTTGTGACTTCCTAAAGCAAGTCGCTATTAACATCACTAATTATGACATGTTGTTACCATAATCACTATCTTTTTATAAAGATGTCTTTTAGCGAACTAGAGGTCTCGGGCACCAGGACCAAATTTGACTGGATACACAAATGTTTTGAAACTGTAATATCAAAACACATTTCGATTAACCAGGTGCATTTAAATGTCTTCAAAAAAAATTAACACTGCATCAAAAAAATCCATAAGGGTTCCAGGCACCTTCGGGAACTCTTGCTCCATCCCCGGTTATAACAAAGTATAAACTACTAAGTATGTAAAAGTTTTAATAAAAAATATATTATAAATTAAACTTTTTATTATCTTTATTATCATTAAATTAAATAACATAATCTAAAATACAACGATTCCCCCAATTTCCCCAATTTTCCAAATACAAAACATGTAAAACATCTAAAATACACCGGTCATCACAGGTACTCCGCCATCGTCTCAGTCATCATAGTTACTCCACCATCATCTCCGTCATCATCTCCATCATCACCGTTTTTTATCTCAGGTATACGTTTTGTATTACACATAATAATTTTGTATTTTAGTGTTGTTTTGTATTTTAGTGTTGCTTTAGTCTGCTATGTTTAAATTAGATAGTTTTACTATTGCTGATCAACTTATGCTTATCTGCTTAGTCATGCTATTTTAGGGGTTGTTTGGGATTGCAATTCAAACACTACTTAAGTTACGTTTGGCGAAACTAGTAGTGTATAGATAGAACATAAGCTGATAAATTGTTGTTGTAAATGAGCATAAGTTATTTAAGTTGCGTTTGGCGAAACTAGTAGTGTTGTAAGCAATAGCTTTTTGATTTATTAAAGTGTTAGGTGACGTAGTTGTAGCTTGAAACTAGTAGTGTTGTAAGCAATAGCCTTAGAATTTGAATGCATTTTCGAGTAGCATTTAAAAGATCATCTAAGCGTAAACTGAAGGTTCCGATCAAATTTGCTGATTCAATTTGTGATATGAATGGAAGAATTTTGGATAATAAACTAAATCTAAGACCTACTCAAAGGCAGTTGCTCAAGATGTGGGAAAAATTGTTGCTCAAGAAATTGCAAATTCTAATCGCCAACTTCTAGCAGCCCTTCGAAAATGTCCGTGATAAATGTTTGGTAGACATTTAAAACTCTCTTCTACTTAATATGATAACTAGTTTATATGCTTGATGTTTAAGCGTTTGGTATACTTCAGATAACATTTCATAATTCTAGATGATAACTAGTTCACATGTTTTATTGTATGTAAAATCATATTATGTTTTATGTGATATGGTAAACTTTCATATAAAACTAGAGAATGGGGTATTCTTTTGAATGGTTGAAAATTAAAGTGGTCCCACTTTTATTAAAGTGTGTGTTTCTTGTCTAGTGACAATAATTTTGAGACGGAGGGAGTATAATAGTAGCATATTGTTTGGTTTTGAGAGACAACTAAGTAACAAATGTGAAAACAATAGCAGCTGAGCATAAGCTTATAGCAGGTGAGCATAAGCTTATTGTAGCAGGTTAGCATAAGCTAAAATTAGCGACCCAAATAGCGATGTGATGTTGCTAATTATTGCTAAAACTAGCGACCCAAATAGTGATGTGATGTTGCTAATTATTGCTAAAACTAGCTACCCAAATAGCGATATGATGTTGCTAATTATTGCTAAAACTAGTGACCCAAATAGCGATGTGATGTTGCTAATTGTAGCAACATGGGTAGCGATATTGACAGCGACCCGGGCAACGAATCAACAGCGACCCGGGTAACGACCCAAATTGCGACATGTGACACAAATAGCGACCTAACTAAGGACATTCAAATAGACGTCGCTAGTAAATATAGCGTCACGTGAAGAGAAGTCGCTACAAGTGTCCCTAAAAATAACGACCCAATTAAGGACACATAAAGAGATGTCGCTAGTTATTATAGTGACAAGTGAAACAAAGTCGCTACATGTGTCTCTACGTATAGCGACATATCTTTGATGTCACAAAATTCTGCGACTCATTTACAACGACTCCTTTTACTATGTCACTTAACGTGTCGTTGTGGTCAAATGCGACGCTAACGACGTCACTAAACATGTCACTAAAAGGTTGTTTTCTTGTATGTATCATTCTCAAAACTGAAAAACCATAAGGTTTTCTTGTTTCATGAATCGATCAACAAGCTAGTAATATAGAGATATACCTTTTTATCAAAACATACACACTTTTGATATATACAAGTTGTTTATTTATGGGGTGATCTAATCTTGCACCCCCCATTTTTCCTTCCCTTGCACCTCACTAGGCCAATCATTGGCCAATTATTGGCCCAATGATTGGTTTGTCATTTTTTTTTTTTTTTTTTTTTGTATAGTTTTTTGTTTTTTTTTTTGTTTTGTTTTGTGTTTGTGTATAATTTTATTTGTGTAATGTATATATATATAGTGTTTTTATTTGTAGAGTATATATAGTGTGTATTTATTTGTGTAGTGTTTTTTACGTTAAAATATTAGATATTAAAATATTAAACAAGTACAACAACAAATGTATTCAATATTACAACGAAATCTACTCTACATGAAGATTATTAATGTCATCTATAAGCTCGTAGAGTATTCCACTTCGGTGACATGCGTGATCAACTGGATTTCTTGCCAATTCTAGTGATGCCTCCAACGCCTTTATTTTTGCCTGCAACAAATTGTTTTACCAATAGCATGTTGATCGTTGTATCTTTAGTTTGCGTTTGAGCATTTGCGTTGAAGAAGAGGCTTCACCAAAGTACTTTTGTTGAAATATTTCCTTCCACATGAAGTATCGACACCAATAGTCTTTAGTCCCATTGTTACATGACGAAACAATTATAAGAAATGTATTCTAAACAAACAAGTTATTGATATATTTACGCAAATAATCAAACGTTTAATTATTTACCTTTGAGAGAGGACATGCATAATACTTCAGACCACAAGTTTTGGGCTTGTGGGATGTTCTTTCAATTATTAATCCACGTTGACAACGACACAAGTAAGGATTTTGTTGTTGCATCCGGCCAAAAGAATTTGTATAATTATTCACAACATAAATTAGTAATATCATGGTTCACAAAATTAGAAGCTTCGAATACATAAATAACCAATCTTGTTATAGATTAATAGTTAATACATGGTTCACAAAATTACAATATAACTAAAAACTAAGATCAATCACGCCCTGTAGTATCGCCCAATGATGCTTGCCATCTGTCCCACACGAGACTCTAACTCTAAAATGCGTCTCCTCAATCCGTCAATCTCTTTCGCCAGCGTGAGCGGTACGTATCAAAAGATGAGGAAGAACCGGAGGACGGTGTATAAAATTGTCCTCATCTGCAGCTGGAGATATAGCTGGAGAGGGAGGCACATAAGATTGTGAAGAAAGCACATAATCTGGACTCTCAACAAAAGATGACGAGTCGTTTGCTATAAATCAGTAATCGTCTATACATGTTCTGTCGTTGAGCAAACACATGTTCCCATGGCGCGGCCTCGGCATTTCTAAAATGTCTCCATTGTGGGTGATTATACGGGAGTGGTGAGTCTTCATCAAGAAACGCAAGAACGAAGTGAGCACATTCGTTGTTCCCCACACGAAGAATCACAACCGGAGACAATATTTCTGCTGAATCGGGAGAACCTCTCATCGGAAGACACAAAAGAGATTGTGAATTGGTTATACATACAATAGGACGGTTACGAGATGTAGCAATAACCACTCTCATTTCTGGCATAGCATAGTCCTTCGTTTAAGTCTGGGACGTTAGAAGGCCCTCCCACATAAGAACTGTGTCTCGCAGGTTCTTCATTGAAGTCTGGGACTTTTTTAGGTTTTGTGTAGCTTCTGCGGTGCCTTGTGGGGGTTCTTCGTTCAAATCCGGGATCTTTTGTTTAGACTTGGATTTGTTGTCCTTTTCGCTCGGACGTCCACGATTATCGTCTTTAACAAGAGTTGTTGAGCGACCTGATTCGGAGCGTATATACCTCTGAGCACGTTTAACATATTTTTTGACAAACGACGATGCTTTGCTAAAAACACCTTGGAATTTTTGTACGTCATCTTGACAAGAAAAATATTCAGGCTCTTCAGGCCCTTGAGGCTCTTGAGGATGTTCAGGCTCTTCAGGCTCTTGAGTATTTCGGACAACAGGCCAGGGAACGCTCTTGAGTACTAGTCTGCCGTTCAAGTTCATCTTCTAAACCTTCACGTGCAGACGTCCCATATCTAGAACACAACAATTCGATAGAGTACTTATAGCCCCTATCTGTTTTAGTTCTTCCTTTAACAATAAGAAAACCAATCGATTCAGCAGTAGATTTCACCCAATCAATTAAAGCATCTTCATTACCGAACACCTAAAAAATAAAAAACACAAAAACTTTTACAACTTTTATTTTTAACAAACTTTTATGAAAAATACAACTTTATTTATTGTTACATTTTTTATATTAGTTTTATTTTTATTGTTACTTTTATTTTTTTTAACAAACCTTACACAAATAACTTTACAAATTTACGTTTACTTTTTTTTAACAAACCTTACATAAATTTATAAACCTTACATAAATTTACGTTTACTTTTGAAATAACTTTTTTTTAACTACTTTACAAATAACTTTTTTTTTTTTACATTTTCTTTACAAATACTTTTTTTAACTACTATACAAACCTTACATAACTTTTTTTTTACATTTACAAATACTTAAAAAAAATAATAATAAATAAATAATACAAAACCGCTTTTGGGTATACCGGCCATACCCGTTTCTTTTTACCCAACTATCTTTGTACTCACTCACCCCACTTTGACTAATACCCTCACTCATAATTATCTCTCACACTCTCTCACTTAATAATGGTAACTTTTCTCTCACTCTCTCACTAAACCGGCGACATTAAAACTTTTCCACGCACCACCGAAATTTTCACCTCATATACCAAACGATAGATCGTGAAAAGGTGATCATTTTAACATAGGACGCAGCGGTATTTCTCACCGGGCGTCCTACATCTAAAGTTTTAGATTCGTGATGGTTCGTTTTTGGTTGTATTTTTTAGGGCTTGGTGAGTGTGAAGGCAATGGTCGTGGGTTTATAAACTTGATAAAAGGTTGATTAATTTTTTTTTCAACTTTTGGTTCATAAAGTTGATACCGTGGGTTTATAAATTTGATTAAAGGTTGATTAATCTACTGTTGAATCGTGGGTTTATAAACCTTTTATGATCCAAAAGTTGAAAAAAAGTTGTTAAATGTTGTACTTGTTTAATTTTTTTTATGAACCGTGGGTTTATAAACCTTTTATGAACCAAAAGTTGAAAAATGTTGTATTTGTTTATTTATTTATTTTATTTTTTTTTTATAAATCGTGGGTTTATAAACCTTTTATGAACCAAAAGTTGAAAAATGTTGTACTTGTTTATTTTTTTTTTATGAACCGTGGGTTTATAAACTTGATTAAAGGTTGATTAAATTTTTTTTTTTAAAAAAATGTTGTACTTGTTTATAAAAAATGTTGATACCGTGGGTTTATAAACTTGATAAAAGGTTGATTAATTTTTTTTCAACTTTTGGTTCATAAAGTTGATACCGTGGGTTTATAAACTTGATTATAATTTTTTTTTAAATGTTGTACTTGTTTATAAAAATGTTTATACCGTGGGTTTATAAACTTGATTAAAGGTTGATTAATTTTTTTTTAAAAATAAAATGTTGTACTTGTTTATAAAAAATGTTGATACCGTGGGTTTATAAACTTGATTAAAGGTTGATTAATTTTTTTTCAACTTTTGGTTCATAAAGTTTTCAGGTTCATAATGGCGATGATGATGATGAAAAAAAAAAAAAAACCGAATGGACGGTAAAGTGAGATCAAATCTCACTTTGCAACCTTCGGGTTTGAGCCTAAAAATTTTTCGAGGCGATGTTGATTTTGAGCCTAAAATTTTTCCGAGGCGATGATGAAAACCGAATGGACGGCAAAGTGAGATAAAATCTCACTTTTGCAACCTTCGAACTGAGCCTCAAAAAATTTTCGACTACGTTTTTTTTTTAAGTTTTAAAACTGATTCATTAAAAAAAACTTGTAAAAAACTTAATACTTTACAAAAACTTGTAAAAAAGAAATAAAAGAGTAAAAGTAAAAAAGGTATATTTATTACTTTCTGTTAAGTTATGTCATATCTGGTCCCAATGATTGGAAGGAGAGAGAATTTTCTAACACCCCCTAAAGCAAGTCGCTATTAACATCACTAATTATGACATGTTGTTACCATAATCACTATCTTTTTATAAAGATGTCTTTTAGCGAACTAGAGGTCTCGGGCACCAGGACCAAATTTGACTGGATACACAAATGTTTTGAAACTGTAATATCAAAACACATTTCGATTAACCAGGTGCATTTAAATGTCTTCAAAAAAAATTAACACTGCATCAAAAAAATCCATAAGGGTTCCAGGCACCTTCGGGAACTCTTGCTCCATCCCCGGTTATAACAAAGTATAAACTACTAAGTATGTAAAAGTTTTAATAAAAAATATATTATAAATTAAACTTTTTATTATCTTTATTATCATTAAATTAAATAACATAATCTAAAATACAACGATTCCCCCAATTTCCCCAATTTTCCAAATACAAAACATGTAAAACATCTAAAATACACCGGTCATCACAGGTACTCCGCCATCGTCTCAGTCATCATAGTTACTCCACCATCATCTCCGTCATCATCTCCATCATCACTGTTTTTTTTCTCAGGTATACGTTTTGTATTACACATAATAATTTTGTATTTTAGTGTTGCTTTAGTCTGCTATGTTTAAATTAGATAGTTTTACTATTGCTGATCAACTTATGCTTATCTGCTTAGTCATGCTATTTTAGGGGTTGTTTGGGATTGCAATTCAAACACTACTTAAGTTACGTTTGGCGAAACTAGTAGTGTATAGATAGAACATAAGCTGATAAATTGTTGTTGTAAATGAGCATAAGTTATTTAAGTTGCGTTTGGCGAAACTAGTAGTGTTGTAAGCAATAGCTTTTTGATTTATTAAAGTGTTAGGTGACGTAGTTGTAGCTTGAAACTAGTAGTGTTGTAAGCAATAGCCTTAGAATTTGAATGCATTTTCGAGTAGCATTTAAAAGATCATCTAAGCGTAAACTGAAGGTTCCGATCAAATTTGCTGATTCAATTTGTGATATGAATGGAAGAATTTTGGATAATAAACTAAATCTAAGACCTACTCAAAGGCAGTTGCTCAAGATGTGGGAAAAATTGTTGCTCAAGAAATTGCAAAGTCTAATCGCCAACTTCTAGCAGCCCTTCGAAAATGTCCGTGATAAATGTTTGGTAGACATTTAAAACTCTCTTCTACTTAATATGATAACTAGTTTATATGCTTGATGTTTAAGCGTTTGGTATACTTCAGATAACATTTCATAATTCTAGATGATAACTAGTTCACATGTTGTTGATGTTTTATGTGATATGGTAAATCATATTATGTATCTTCGAATGCTCTTGTTATATATAATAGTAGCATATTGTTTGGTTTTGAGAGACAACTAAGTAACAAATGTGAAAACAATAGCAGCTGAGCATAAGCTTATAGCAGGTGAGCATAAGCTTATTGTAGCAGGTTAGCATAAGCTAAAATTAGCGACCCAAATAGCGATGTGATGTTGCTAATTATTGCTAAAACTAGCGACCCAAATAGTGATGTGATGTTGCTAATTATTGCTAAAACTAGCTACCCAAATAGCGATATGATGTTGCTAATTATTGCTAAAACTAGTGACCCAAATAGCGATGTGATGTTGCTAATTGTAGCAACATGGGTAGCGATATTGACAGCGGCGACAGCAGCGAATCAACGGCGACCCGGAACGCGGCCAAATTGCGACATGTGACACAAATAGCGACCTAACTAAGGACATTCAAATAGACGTCGCTAGTAAATATAGCGTCACGTGAAGAGAAGTCGCTACAAGTGTCCCTAAAAATAACGACCCAATTAAGGACACATAAAGAGATGTCGCTAGTTATTATAGTGACAAGTGAAACAAAGTCGCTACATGTGTCTCTACGTATAGCGACATATCTTTGATGTCACAAAATTCTGCGACTCATTTACAGCGACTCCTTTTACTATGTCATAGCTTAATCGTTGTGGTCAAATGCGACGCTAACGACGTCACTAAACATGTCACTAAAAGGTTGTTTTCTTGTATGTATCATTCTCAAAACTGAAAAACCATAAGGTTTTCTTGTTTCATGAATCGATCAACAAGCTAGTAATATAGAGATATACCTTTTTATCAAAACATACACACTTTTGATATATACAAGTTGTTTATTTATTTCCAACATATACAAGATGAGATGGGATCCATACATCAGAGATTCAGAGATCTTTGGAGTTATGCTAACACGGATTTCTCGATGTTTGTAACTTCACCTGCTCATACCACCGACTTCAAACTTAACGTTTACTAATAATACTCCGTAATACTTTCTCAGAATAATAACATACAAAATAATGTTTCTTTAATCAAAAGGAATGTCTCGAACCAACAAAGCTGATCATAAAAACCATCATATATAATGGTTACGCAAAGCATAATTAGTTGTAAGCTTTAAATTGTAAAGTTATTCCGACACAAGAAAAGTATTTTCAAGCTAGTATTTTTTTGTTTTTGTTTTTTTTTTTTTTACCAAAACCTATTAACAAAATAGCTAAATAAACGTATTAGCAACACAATTCACTTACAAATGTTCCAACCGCAAAATTCCATAAAAATAGGAAATAATTGAAAGTAAACAAACAATTTTAATTTACAAAACACTGAATATCTTTTTCCCTTTTTCTTTTCCATTTTGTTTGTAAATGTTACGCAATAGACTTAACGCCCGTTTGGTTTGTAAATGAATTTAGATTAGGAATGTAAATATAAAGTTATAGATTAGAACAAAAAAAGAAAATATATTATAAAATTAATAAAATATATTTTATAATAAAACTATAATAAAAATATATTATTTAAAAAATTAGATAAAAAAGAATGTGAGAGTGAAAGTGGTAGGTCCGACAGATTTTGTCAAAAGATATGTAGGGTTTGTGTATGATAGGGTTCATGGGTTTTAAAAGTCAAATCCTAACCCCGAATATCATACCAAACAATTTTTATGTATCACATCAAATTTCATGCGGTCAAAACCCAAAAACCAAACACCACCTTAGTTTATGACCCAAATCTTTTGACGAATAGCCTTTTTCATCCAAGATGCTTGATCACCGACCATAGTCCTGTTGGTTTAATGGACAATAAATTAATAGACGTGTGTTAGGATCGAACTCGAGATCACGGGATTGCACACTTTGCGTATAAGAATTAAAGTTAATAATTAAATATAAATGTTATATTTATTTATTAATCAAACGAAATAATTATAACGGACGTTAAGTAATTAAGTGTAATGGACTAACTGTCGTTAAATGTACTTAGAAAGGACTAGATGTGAAAATAGAGATCGAGAAGGTTCTAGAAACCTTGGGGATTACTCCATACGATTGGCTATGGGTTTCCATAACCCAATCCTTAGCTAACTTGGTCACCAAGTTACTTTGGGTATAAATATAAGGCCTAGGGTCTTAGTTTTTGCATCTCTTGTACTCATAACCTAAAACCAAAAAGTGTTTGTGTGTTTTTGTGTTTAAAACCGGTCGACCACCTCCCTATGGTGTCGACACATTGCTTTTCCAAATCAAAGTTGTTTTTTTTAATTAAAACTAGCATTCCTTTAATTCGGCATAGTACATGTGTACAAGAAAGTGGTACTAACACATTATTGTTAGTGTTCTTGGATGGAATTACAAAATCGGTAAGGGGTAATTCACATAATCCTATAAACTCTAATTAGGGTTCATCTCAATTGCTAGTTTTGTGGATTTGATTCTTGTTCGGTTAGAATCAAGAAAGGTACGCATACTTTATGCTTTAGTTATTTAATTATTCATTATACGTTATTTTACGCTTCCGCATATTTCTTTGATGTTTTATGTGTTTTATATATGATTGTCATGTTATATAATTCCAACAGTGGCATCACGAGCTTGGTTTAATGAGTAATTAATTACTAAACACGTAAAAAACGAATATTGTATGTTGTTTGATATGATTATTCTAGTGTTTTGGTTATGGTTATGTAAACCATAATTTTAGGGTTAGGGCTTTTGCCCTAATTTGGTTTTAAATTTTACTTGGATCGAATTAAAAAAAATTATGGGTCGAAACCCTCAAATTTTTTTAGTCGATTGTTTTTAAAAATTGTTTTAGGGTTTATTATAATGGTTATGTTATCAATATCGAAACCTAGAATTAATATATTTGTTACGTGATATATTCATGAATAAATTGTTATGTGACATGGAATTGTATGCGATCTTGTGACAACGTGAATAAATTGTTATGTTAAATCCATGAAAACGTGCATGTTTGGCATGGATTATTGTCGATATATATATTTAATTGTTAAGATTGGTTATGTGAAAATTAATTGTTAAGTTTTATACACATGTATATTTATGATAAATCTTGAATTGGGGAAGACTCCAATTATATACATTAATGAATCAATTATGTGCAATTTGGTATATTATTACTTATGGGTTTACGCAATTGATTCGTCGATGTATGTGGCTCACTTTCAATTGAGAGA
Organism: Chrysanthemum makinoi; assembly: GCA_910596185.1. NCBI lineage: Eukaryota > Viridiplantae > Streptophyta > Magnoliopsida > Asterales > Asteraceae > Chrysanthemum > Chrysanthemum makinoi. The sequence continues at coordinate 284,318,995 of OU343220.1, read as the reverse complement.
GTGAAAGCCCTAATTAATATATACATTACTTAACCTAGATATTGATTATTAATATAGTTTTATCGAATAAGTTGCATGTGGCTACTTGTTTACACGTATTAATTGTTAGTTATGTGCGCATTGTTTTTAGTTGTTTATTTTTTATTTGGTTACTTGTTTGTTTATTATGTGTGACAGTTTTAAGCAAAGGGTAACTTTGAATAGAAAAATAATACGGACTAAACAATGTTGAAATTTGATTTGTTTTTAAAGAGTTAAGTTTTCAATAGTTTAATTGATTGATAATTTTGGTACAAATGGTCTGAACGGCTCACCCAATTTTGACGGACTGTGTGGGAAGTTTAAGGAGATGAGCGCATTAAATTGTGACCCTAAAGAAGGAGGTTATTGCTTCAGCGCTGACCGAATTCTCCGCTTGCTTACGAGTCAAATTGGAGCTACCAAGTAAGCCATAAATGTACAAAATCATCTTAAGGGCGAATTAGTTTTAATTCCATGTGCCACTTCGGTGGTAATTACCCGAAACACTAAGTGTTTACACTTAAGCAAAAGTACGGTATAATGGACGATAATTAAAGTTAAATTTTTGGTTGGTGAAACCAATACCTCAATCAAAACTTTGATAATTTGATCTTTATGAATTGGTAATAAAAAGTTTTTGAGTAAACTCCAAAATACATCCTTGTGGTTTACCCTGTTACGCATCATACATCCCTTCCGCAAAAGTTTCAACAGATACATCACTCCGTTAGTAAAAGTTAACCTATATACGTCCCTCGTTTAAAATAAGGACTAACGGTGCAAATTATTTCTCTGTTATCTCCTAACGAGATATAAAATATTTACACTGTTAGTCCTCTGGGTTAAAGGTATTTGCACTGTTAGTCCTTTTTTATGTTTTCGTCCGTTTTTTTACGGTTTGTCACCATTTTTATGATTTCGTCGTTTTTCACGTTTTGCTTTTTACGTTTTTATCGTTTTTTACGCTTTCATCTGTTGTATTTTACGTTTCCGTCCGTTTTTTTACGTTTTCTTCTATTTTTTTACGTTTTCGTCCATTTATTTTTACGTTTTTTTCCTGTTTTTTTACGTTTTCGTCCGTTTTTTTACTTCTTCGTCTATCTTTTTATGTCTTCGTCTGTTTTTTTAACGTTTTCGTCTGTTTTTTTTTCACTTTTTTATCTGTTTTCATACACTTTTATTCGTTTTTAACCATTTTCATACGTTTTTAACCATTTTTGTACATTTTTATCCGTTTTCATACATATTATATGTATGAAATGGATAAAAACATAAAAAAATGGAAGAAAACGCGGAATAATCGACGAAAACGAATAAATATGTGTGAAAACAAATAAAAAAAAGTGAAAAATACGATCTGTGAAAACATAAAACGATCAAACGAAAAAATAGACTAATATAAAAACGGTCGAAAACTGGTGTTAAAAAATGGCACAAACGAAAAAATAGAAAACTTGTCGACGAAAACGTAAAGAGGCGTAAATAAATGGACAAAACGTAAAAAAATAAAACGTAAAAAACGGAAGAAAACGTAAAAAAACGGACAAAAATCTAAAAATAACTGATGAGAACGTAAAAAAACAGACGAAAACGTAAAAAAAAATGGACAAAAACGTAAAAAAACGAACGAAAACATAAAAAAGAACTAACGGTGCAAATACGGTTAACCTAGAGGACTAACGGTGTAAATATTTTATATCTTGTTAGGAGATAACGGAGAAATAATTTGCACCGTTAGTCCTTATTTTAACCGAGGAATGTATATAGGTTAACATTTACTAACGGAGTGATGTATCTGTTGAAACTTTTGCGATAGGGATGTATGGTGCGAAATAGGTTAAACCACAGGGATGTATTTTGAAGTTTACTCAAAGTTTTTTTATTAAAATTATGCTACAAGATGAATGCATGACATCTTTGTAAATATTTGATTTGACCACATAAAATCAAAACTAGTACCCTTTATAAATTAAGTTATGTGCCATCTAATTAAAAGGAACACTTGAAGTTGTTATTTACGTCATGTCAGAACTTGGCGAGATTGTGATGGAGAGGTAAATCTTTATGTAAACTCAGACCTTACATGAACATATTTGCAGTTCTTTAAGTTAGACACTTAAGTTGAGTAGGAAGTGAGACCTGGACTCAAGGCATAAGATGGGATGAAACATGTTTATATTTGCAATAGCGTTGGAAAATATAAATCCCATAATGATCTAGGAATTGGAAATTGTTTGCCAATTATTGTTCGACAGATTACCTTATTATATGCTTTCGTTACTAGCAGATCAACTGATGTAATGAACCTATGATAATTTGGATCCTAGTTTTCGAGAAAATGCTATGGTTATATAAATATTTCCTTGGGTATTTTATTTTTTTGAAAAGTATAATTATCGAAAACACTAAAATTGAATTTTGCTAATTCTTTAAATGTATTAATCATTAAACCGTAAACGAAGGTTATTCCTGTATTGGTAAATTGTTCTACACCTGTAAGGGTTTTTGGTATAGTCAACTTTACTAAAAGAATAAACCTAGTCCTCTTTTCATAAGAAAGAGTGAGATTCAATCCTATTCCTTTTCATGAATTAAGAAATGTATGATAGGACAATTAGAATTGTTTAAATTCTAAATACATAACTCGTAATCAAATTTAAATAGTTAAGGAAATTGCATATTTTCTGAGTTATTAAATTAGAAGCTAGACTAATTACTATATAATTGGTAAAAGACAAACTAGCATATTTTATCTAGTTGTTTTGTTTTGACCATCTAAAAGTACTACTTACAATTGTTGGAATAGTAGAACTATTAAGAAAGAAATTGCATGCCCAATTTTTCAAGTTAATAGCATTGATGGATAGTTCATCATCTACATAGTAGAATACACTCTTTTACTACATAATTAATTGTTATGTATGGACTTTCTCAAAAGTGTAGGGAAGTAAATAGAGCGCTGATAACATCACATAGTCCTGAATATTAAGTGTCAATTTCCTCCGATAATGCTCGTTATTTATATAATTTATATGGATTTACGCTTGTTTTTCATTGTTTTCCTCTTTCAGGTAAATTACGAGCATTGGAGCTAAAGAGACGCGGAAATGGAAACATATCTAAAGATTTATCACAGTATGCTATTTTGAAGAAGTTACGGCGTAACTCATCTCTCACATTACGCCGTAACTATTGCGTGACTCAGTATGCCAACTTATCAGAAGGTTACGGCGTAACTCCTCCCAAGGGTTACGACGTAACTACATTAGGTCAAAAGAGGTTCCACGCCGCTGATACTTACGACGTAACTACTGCATCTATTGCGACGTAACCGAGTTTATTGAAGACTACTGGTATAACCACTCTTTAGGTTACTGTAACCATCTAGTGCATTTTACGAAGAAATAGAAGGTTACGGCGTAACTCCTATATTGTTTACGCCGTAACCCATATCCGCCTATAAATACCCCACAATTCATTTCTAATCATCCCATTCCACACACAACACTCTCGAGAATGTGGAAAAAGCTCAAGGCAGGTGTCTAGGGGAGCATACGGACTGTTTTGTTTCCAAGGGAGAAGTCACTCTATTACGATAAGCATTAGCGTTTTATATTTCTTTTACTTTCAATTCATGTATTTCGTACTTTTGAATATTGAATTGATTTGCATGATTAATATGAGCGGCTAAGCACCTTTTGGTGCTAGCCTAGTTATGATTCCTTAATTGTTTTGTTTGCGTTTACCTTTACTTCCGTACAATTATTTCTAAGTGTATGCATGCATAGTTCATTGGTAGCCACCCTTGGTTCGGTAGTTTTGAATGGCGGTAAAGGCCAATTGCCTAGGAGATATGACCAACTGACCCTAGGTGAGCGGACTGAGACGGGAAGGGTAAGATATGACCAACTGACGACCCTTTCTACTTGTGCGATTTGACCAACTGATCACCTATCGTTTGGATGAACTTAAGAATTAGGGGGTGTAGTGTCTAAGTTCCTAACGGTCGGGCACTCACTATTTTGAATCTAGCATGTAGCGCTACTTAATGACTTGGCTTAGGGGACCAGGAACAACAGGACTTATGACGGTGCGGCTGATTTCTCCTGTGGTGGCATCTTTGCTGATAGGTTAGGGCGAATTGACCAAATGTTCTCCTCTCTAATTTGACCCCCCTTTGAAGTAATGGAAGTAAGTAGACGTAGACATAACTAGCTAGGATGATTAACTAGGTTAGTACCACTTCTCTCTGTTGATTTCTCTTTGCCATTTATCTGCTTTTATTTACTTTATTCCGCATTAGTAGTTTAATTAATTAAATCCCTATCGAAACCATTATTATTCTGTGACACTAGACTTAGTAATAATCCAACACACATAGCTCTTGGGGCGACCTCGGCTTTACCGATTACTACACTACACACGATCGTACATTTTCTTGCCAGTTAGTGCACTAGGGTAGACCATAGGTATAGCGAGACACTATAAATATTAAGACCTAGTCAAGAAAACCGCATCAAGTTTTTGGCCGGGAGCTATTTTAGGATTCTTATTTAAGTCTTTAAGTTTTATTCTGATATTATGACTATTACTATGAATGATTATCTCACCACCTCTAAAAGTAAACAGGGGATCACCATTCCAGCTCTTGAAGAAAATGTTAAATTCGAATTTTGGGGACTTTGTCTTAATGAACTAAAAAGATGCTGCTTTTATGGAACCAAAGACGAGGAAGCACACGAGCACATCGCGAAAGTATGTGAGATCGCCGATTTATTCCATGCACCTGGGGTCTCCAAAGACCATGTTATGATAAGGGCATTCCCTTTTACCCTAAAAGGAAGAGCTAGAGATTGGTTAAAGAAACTTCCATCTGGATCTATCACAACGTGGAATGCATTTAAGAAGGCATTTCTTAAGGAATACCGAACCCCTGCAAAAATCCTTCAACAAGTTGATGAAATTAGGAGGTTTAGCCAACTCTTTGATGAACCACTGTTTACAGCTTGGGAAAGATTTAACGAAGCCATCCTAAAGTGCCCATAGCATAAACTCAACAAACACGAGCAATTGCAAATATTCTACAACGGGTTGAACATTAAGACTCGGCAATTGTTAGACTCAAAAGAACCTATCCCGTTGATGACTGCTAATAAAGGATGGACAAGAGTTGAAGAAGTAGCGCTCCACTCGTCATCATGGAATGAAGATCGGAATGAATATCCTATCGAGATACACTCGGTGATAAAGAATCTGGAGGAATTTGAAGTAGATATGCAATCCCTGACTGAAGAAGTCAAGATGGTGAAACACAAGTTCGATAAACCCATTGATGAGAGAGTGACGGATCTTGAAAAGGCTGTGAAGATGCTTGTCAAAGAATCTAGCAGAAAACAAGAAGAGAACGAAAAATTGGTTTGGAATATCAAGCGAGATTACGACAAAGCACTTAGAACACAAGCAGCTGCTATAAGGAGACTTGAAAATCAAGTAGGAAAGCTCGCAGAATCTATCAGAGTGAGAGATGAAGGTGAATTACCTAGCACAACATAACCTAATCCTCGAGATCTTGCTCATGCTATTACAACCAGAAGTGGATTAAACTATAAGGAACCAGCTTACCCTTCAAACTCGAATGATCTAACTAATGAAACGCCTCAAGACAACAACAAAGAAACCGAGGGGGCTCAACCTTCTGTCGAAAAAGTCCGTCCCTACATTCCACCAATTCCATTTCCAGGAAGAATTAAAAAGGAACAAGAACGAGTGCTATTTTAGAAATTCATGGAGAAATTACAACAACTCAGCATTAATATTCCTCTCGTTGAAGCCCTGGAGCAAATGCCGAAATATGCCAAATTCATGAAGGATCTCCTTACCCATAGAAGACTTTCTGATCGGACGCAGATAACTTTAAATCAAAGATGCTCTGCCGCCCTTTTAAAAGATATGCCTCTCAAAGAAGAAGATCCAGGGAGTTTCACCTTACCTTGTACTATCGGGGGAATTTTGTTCAACAAGGCCCTTGCCGATCTTGGGGCAAGCATTAGTCTTATGCCATTCTCCCTTTATTCATGTCTGGAGTTGGGGGAGCTTAAACCAACTAGAATGTGTATTGAGCTGGCTAATAAAACTACTCAATATCCAAAAGGAATCGCTGAAAATGTTCTTGTCAAGATCGATAAATTTGTCTTCCCGGTCATTTCGTGGTCCTTGAGATGGAAGAAGATGATATCCCTATTTTGCTTGGAAGACCCTTTCTTGCAACCGCACACGCTATGATTGATGTCTTTAACAAGAAGATTTCGTTGGAGATTGGAAATGATAAGATTACCTTCGATCTTGAAAAGTCAATGAGATATGCTTCTTTCACTGATGACAACCTTGATGATCTCGACCTTATCGAAGCTAACACTAAGAAACATGCCCAGGAATTCTTTCTTCCTGACTCTTTGAGATCATTAAAATTCGAAGATAACGATGGGACATCTAGCGATGAAGAAAGCGAAACAGAGGAACTGGCCGCGAATAATCAAACGTTATGTTCACAAATACCCGGAAGAAGCGATACTTCCCCCAAAACTTAAGGAGCTACCTCCTCATTTAGAATATGCATTTATCAATGGGGATCGCAATTATCCTATTGTGATTTCTTCTCTATTATCCGACGAAAAGGAGTCGTTCTTGCGAGGTTTTAAGCAAGCACAAGGGAGCAATTGCGTGGAAAGTCTCTGACATTAAAGGAATTAAACCTTCATACTGCTCCCACAAGATACTTATGGAAGATGATTTTAAACCTGTAGTGCAACCACAAAGGAAATTAAACCCTAAAGTCCAAGACGTGGTAAAATACGAAATCATTAAGCTCCTGGATGCGGGTCTTATTTATGCTATTTCTGATAGCCATTGGGTTAGTCCTATTCATGTTGTGCCAAAGAAAGGAGGAATGACGGTGGTCACCAACTTGAAGATAATGAGTGATACCAACTAGAGCGATCACTTTGGCTGGAGGGTGTGCATCGATTACAGGAAATTAAATGACGCAACACGAAAGGATCACTTCCCTTTTCCATTTATCGATCGGATGCTAGAGAGGCTCTTCGGACATGAGTATTACTTGCTTTCTCGATGGATTCTCGGTTACTTTCAAATTCCTATTGCCCCGAGGATCAAGAGAAGACAACTTTCACCCGCCCTTACGGAACATTCGCCTACCGAAGGATGCCTTTTGGACTATGTAACGCCCCCGCTCATACATTCCAACGGTGCATGCCGCTATATTCTCGGATATGTGTCAAGATTTTATGGAAGTCTTCATGGACAATTCTCAGTTTTTTGTAACTCTTTCTCATCTTGTCTTAATAATCTATCTAAAATGCTTGCCAGGTGTGAAGAAACCAACCTTGTCCTTAACTAGGAAAAATGTCATTTTATGGTTAAAGAATGGATTGTTTTGGGGCATAAGATTTCCCAAACCGGATAGAAGTTGATAAAGCTAAGGTTGACGTTATTTCTCGACTACCTTATCCGACCAACCTAAAAGGAATTAGGATTTTTCTTGGGCATGCATGATTTTATAGACGATTTATAAAAGATTTTTCAAAAGCGCCAAACCTATGACCCAACTCCTCATGAAAGATGCTAAATTTGATTTTGACGATGATTGCAAAAAAGCTTTTGACATTTTAAAGAAAAGCCGACTTTGTTATTATTGCTCCTGATTTGGGGAGCGATTTTGAACTCATGTGCGATGCTAGTGATTATGTTGTGGGTGTTGTTTTAGGACAAAGGGTGGATAAAAAATTTAAACCCATTTATTACGCTAGTAAAACCTTAAATGAGGCACAAGAGCATTACAAAACCACTGAAAAGGAACTCTGGTGTAGTCTATGCCTTTGATAAATTGAGATCTTATTTAGTAATGTCAAAAAATGTTGTCTCAGCGACCATTTTGCTTTGAAGTACTTATTTAATAAACAGGATGCCAAACCAAGATTGATAAGATGGATCTTTGCTGCAAGAATTTAAAATTGAAATCAAGGATAAGAAAGGAGCAGAAAACTTAGCAGCTGATCATCTTTCACGATTAGAAAACCCTGAGCTCGAGGAACTTGAAAAAGAAACTATTCGGGACTCCTTCCCCGACGAACATCTCATGGCAGTTACAATTAAAGATTCCACTTCCGAACCGTGGTACGCAGATTTCGCTAATTACCTCGCGGCCAGAGTATTGCCAAGCAACAAAACCTACGATCAAAAGAAAAAGTTCTTCTCAGATCTTAAGTATTACTTCTGGGATGATCCGTTCCTCTTTAAATCATGCCCTGATGGTATTATTCGGAGATGCGTATTTGGGGATGAGCAAAAACAGATTCTGGAACATTGTCACAACGGACCTGCAAGAGGACAATATGGAGCCGACAATACAGCTCGGAAGGTTCATGAGGCCGGATTCTTTTGGCCTCGCATTTTCAAAGACGCCGCAAAGCATGTTAGGGATTGTGACGCTTGTTAGAGGGCAGGGAACATCTCTTCTCGGAATCAGATGCCACTCAACAACATTATGGTATGTGGTTTTTGATGTTTGGGGGATCGATTTTATGGGACCTTTCACTCCATCGAAGAATAAAAGTTATTTCCTTGTAGCTGTCGATTACGTTTCAAAATGGGTTGAAGCCAAATCCCTGTAAACATGTGACGCTAGGAGTGTCATTCGCTTTTTGAAAAAATTATTCTCCAGGTTTGGGATCCCTAAGACCATCATTAGTGATCGAGGGACACACTTTTGTAATGCTATTATGGAGAAAGTTCTAAATAGATATGGGGTACTCCACTGAATGTCTACACCTTATCACCCACAAACCAATGGGCAACCGAAAACACCAACAGGGCACTCAGCGAATTTTAGAGAAATCGAAGATATGAAAAGATTGGTCCGACAAACTCGACGAGGCATTATGGGCATTGAGCGACTTTCAAAACTCCTATTGGAAGCACCCCTTTTAAGATTGTTTACGGAAAAGCATGTCATCTTCCCGTAGAGTTGGAACATAAAGCATATTGGGCTCTCAAGAATGTTAACTTGGAGGCTGATGTAATCAAGGAACACCGATTTTCCCAAATAAACCGTTTAGCTGAGTTACGAGATGAAGCATATGATCATACCAAAGCATACAAAGACAGGACCAAAAGATGGCACGATAAGCGAATCAAGGATAAAAGATTTGAAGTGGGACAAGAGGTTCTCGTTTTTAACTCAAGACTCAAATTATTCCCTGGAAAAATGAGATCTCGTTAGGTTGGCCCCTACACAGTAAGTAAGGTATTCCCTTAAGGGACTATTGAAGTTCATAACAAGGAAGGAGTATATTTCAAGGTAAATGGACATCGCGCGAAAATATATTATGGGTAGGATGTTAGCAAGCTTTCAGGAGATGAGTTCTTCGCACCGGTCTAGTAGCCCTGCGGCTCTGAGTCTAACTTAAAGACTCGTAAATAAAGAAAAGTGATCTTTCAGGAGACAACCCGAATTATCCCTTTCTTTTGTTTTATATCCTTTTCTGTTGGGTTTTGTGTTTTCTAACCATTTTTGCAGGAAACGAGTAACTAATTCTTGCTGCAGCTTGCGATCAGAACGAGTTAGGCGTAACTCATCTTTGTGATTACGCCGTAACCAACATTTTAGCATCATAATTCTTGACGCATTACCAATTACGGCGTAATACCATCTCGATTAGTTACGCCAGTAACTACTCGCTTGCACTCATTCCGAGGTTTTGCCAGTTACGGAGTAACTCCCTCAAAAGAATTACGACGTAACTTTCCTCTGCTTTAATTCTTTCATTTTAAAACACAGTAACCTTGTATTAGTATTTTAAATGAACTTTGTGGGCGTGTTCCTTGTAAACCCTCACGAGACTTCACTCGTCCACTTGGGACACCAAGTGGTTCAAAAGGCTTGTTGCATTCGCTAAATGCAACCGTGATTCCTACGAAAGTGAGTTAGGTTTGTTTTTCATTTTTTTTCTTTTTAGAATTATGCTTGTCGGTATTGTGATTTCAGGTATTGAAGTTTGTTCATGATGCTTATCCGAAGGCACGTCTCTTGTTCGTGGGCCTTCCTTCTTTATGGAGCAAATTTCAGGGAAGTTCTCGCTCTAATTCTACCTTTCTCTTCACCTTTATTTAATGCCTAATACAAAAGGGACTTTGTACAATTCAAGTGGGGGGACGGGAGTAGAATTATCTCTTGAACTTTATTTAGCCCTCATTTTTCTAGTTTATTTTGAAAAATTATGCCATTTTTAAAATTTTGACATGTTTTTCTTAACCTAACTAGATTAGACCTTAGCCGAGCACATACAACCCTTGATATTATATGGTGAGATTAGCCTTACCCGTTTCTAATATTTTACCCCAAATCCACCAAATTATGAGTGTGCCGGTAGCTTGTAAACTTTAGAACTTGGCCTTTGCATCATTTCGAGACCATAGACGAGGTATGTTGAGTTAGCTCAATGTATTTGGACTTTTCAGTTTTAGAAGGCAATATTATAGGATTATCACCCAAACAGCCTACCATTGTGAGTCTATCGATTAGTCACCTCGACTTTTCGACCCCCATGTGAAACCCTTTTGTTGCACTCATCTTTAGTACAAGATACCCCTAGATACACCCTTCTGAGCCATTCCTTTCATTTTGTTCACCCAATATATTATTTTGATACACCTATACACCTTAGCCTACCCTGTAGTCTTTATTTGTAATTGGGAAGTCATCATTTGCCTAAGTTCAAGGTTCGAGTGGGAAGTGTCGGAAATCACGCTTTCATCGACAACATTTCTGAAGATCATTGAAGACCCCCCGAATTCCCATTGTTCATCTCAAGTGGGGGGATATTATGTTAGTATTGATTGTTATGTTGAAAAAAAAAAAAAAAAAAAAAAGTTGTTATTATCATGTTATTGTAAAGTGCGATATTATAAGCACTGTAGTATGAGCTTTATTGATTTAGTATCGAGGAGGCCAACTCGGTCACATTCGAAGATTGAGTTGGTAGTTATGCCAACAGTTGTAGAAAAAGGTAGTGTGCCCATCACGACGTCCTCTAATGACACATCTACCTTGCATTTCATGATCCGGTTTCTTGGCTTCTAAGCTTGAACTTTGGGCAGACGGTAAGTGGTGATGACTTAGTTATAGATTTAGACTACCTGCTTGTTTTTTTATTTTACACCAATTATATATCCCATGTCTTATCCTACCCTTTTAGTCATGAAGCGTGTCTAGGTGATGCACGTGAGCAATCTTTGGTGTCTTGGCCATGGATTTGGTCATGTATCATTGATTTTGTCCACTTCGCCGTGACATGTTAGTAATGACGAGTCACCCCTTAACCTTTGTCGTGTCTACCCATAGTGCCTTCGAGAATTGTTTAGCCTTTAACTCTAGTGGTGGAGATTTGTGTAACCGCCAAGCTTATGATAGAATACATGCTATGACTGTGCGATTGAGTGATCACCCCGAAATTGACACTTAGAATAGCTGAGAGATTTGAGTGTTTGTTCCCCTTTCGTGAGGTGTTCGGCTTTGTTTTATTCTAGCATAAGGGATTTGTAAACTCATATTTTCCAGGTTATGGGCGATATCTTTTTAGGAATCTATCTAATAAGGTCTACTTGAGGGCAAGTAGAGTTCAAGTGGGGATATTTGATAACATCAAATAGTCCTGAATATTAAGTGTCAATTTTCCCACTTAATGCTCGTTATTTATATCATTTATATGGATTTACGCTTGTTTTCCATTGTTTTCCACTTTCATGTAATTTACGAGCATTGGAGCTAAAGAGACGCGGAAATGGAAACATATCTAAAGATTTATCACAGTATGCTATTTTGAAAAAGTTACGGCGTAACTCATCTCTCACATTACGACGTAACTATTGCGTGACTCAGTATGCCAACTTATCAGAAGGTTACGGCGTAACTCCTCCCAAAGGTTATGACGTAACTACATTAGGTCAAAAGAGGTTCCACGCCGTGATACTACGTACATAATCTGCATCTCTTACGCGTAACCGAGTTTATTGAAGACTACTGGTAACCACTCTTTAGGTTACGTCGTAACCAGCAGATCTAGTGCATTTTACGAAGAAATATAAGGTTACGGCGTAACTCCTATATTGGTTACGCCGTAACCCATATCTGGCCTATAAATACCCCACGAATTACAGCATTTCTAATCATCCCATTCCACACACAACACTCTGAGAACGTGGGAAAAAGCTCAAGGCAGGTCTAGGGGAGCATACGGAGCTGTTTCCAAGGGAGAAGTCACTCCATTAGAATAAGCATTAGCGTTTTATATTTCTTTTACTTTCAATTCATGTATTTCGTACTTTGAAATATTGAATTGATTTGCATGATTAATATGAGCGGCTAAGCACCTTTTGGTGCTAGCCTAGTTATGATTCCTTAATTGTTTTGTTTGCATTTACCTTTACTTCCGTACAATTATTTCTAAGTGTATACATGCATAGTTCATTGGTAGCCACCCTTGGTTCGGTAGTTTTGAATGGTGGTAAAGGCCAATTGCCTAAGAGATATGACCAACTGACCCTAGGTGAACGGACTGAGACGGGAAGGGTTAGATATGACCAACTGACGACCCTTTCTACTTGTGCGATTTGACAAACTGATCACCTATCGTTTGGATGAACTTAAGAATTTGGGGGTGTAGTGTCTAAGTTCCTAACGGTCGGGCACTCACTATTTTGAATCTAGCATGTAGCGCTACTTAATGACTTGGCTTAGGAGACCGGAACAACAGGACTTATGACGGTGCGCCTGATTTCTCCTGTGGTGGCATCTTTGCTGATAGGTTAGGGTGAATTGACCAAATGTTGTCCTCTCGAATTTGACCCCACCTGAAGTAATTGGAAGTAAGTAGACGTAGACATAACTAGCTAGGATGATTAACTAGGTTAGCACCACTTCTCTCTATTGATTTCTCTTTGCCATTTATCTGCTTTTATTTACTTTATTATGCATTAGTAGTTTAATTAATTAAATCCGTATCGAAACCATTATTATTCTGTGACACTAAACTTAGTAATAATCCAACACACATAGCTCTTGGAACGACCTCGGCTTTACCGTTTACTACACTACACACGACCGGGTACACTACCCGTTAGTGCACTAAGGTAGACCATAGGTATTGCGAGACACTATAAATATTAAGACCTGGTCAGTAAAACCTGTATCAAGCGCTATTTTCTTTCACTGGTTAATGAAACACTTACAATGTTGTCAAATCCAGTGGGAGTATTGTGTTCTTATTACTGAATAAGGAATTAATGTAATGATCTCTAATTCAGTGGGAGTTACAAGCTTTGTCATCTTGGTAGTAACCCATGTTATCTCTAGATTGTCTTAAGATAACTACTTTTTACTTGTAGACACTTATGTTTTCAAGGATAGTCATATACGTTTCCTTATTAGACAATGAAGTGGTTCTACATCTACTAGTTATGCTAATATCAATGACACAATCGTATTAGTCACATAAACAAACATATGTCGTGTTGTTTATCTGTTACATGATGTTGTTCCATGCACAAGTGGGAGGAATCTATATTGTGTGCAAGGTACAACATATAGGTATATGATTTAACGGATTCTCTTGACTGCAAGGTAAGAGACTAACATTCTAATATAACTTGTACATATCTAATTTAAGAAACACTTGGTGTTGCAATTTAGGTCATGTGAGAACTTGGTGAGATTGCAACAACAAAGTAAATTTCCATGTGAAGTCAGACCTTGCATGGATATATTTGCAGTTTCTAAATTAGGCAAGTATTTAGAACATGTGTCAAAATGATATATAAGACTACTTAAAATTAAATATTTATGTATTATTAGAATGACATAAAATGAAGTAATCTAATACTACTTCAATTTGTTTATTTATGTATTTTGGAATGACATAAAATGAAAAATAATGTAGTCCTACATTATTGTGAAGTAAATAAATTAACTTGAAATTACTATTGAAACCAAGAGTTGTGTTCATAATTACTTTAGTTAAACATGTTTATGATTCATTGTAGAGACATAAACATAAGTCTTTTAAGACTTATAATAAAGTAATACGTTAATTTGTTAGGTTTTTTAATTAAGACATATACAAGAAGTCATTGAGTTGATCAATGATTTATAACGTTAAATAGGATTATAACAATTTATGTTTTCTTGATGAGACATGGATATGAAGTGACTTAGTTAAAAAGTACTTGTGTTATAAAGCATGCAATTGGCTTGAAAAGTCTATTATACCATTAAGTTGACTTAGTTGGTAAATAGGTAAGCCAAAAGGAATATGTTTATCTTATATATTGTTAGATTGTCTTACAATATTAATTCTAATTAATACCACAAGTTGATGGTATGTTCAGTTAGGAGAATCAAACTCTATTTGATTTGTTTGATTCAAGATAAAAATAACTTCTTTCTTAAAAAGTACCAAGGTTAGAAAATTGAGTATTGATTGAATATACTCAATGTGACTCCAACCTAGAAGATTAATAAATTTGTTGCCAACTTGAAATTCTAATGGTTTGCGACTTATGGAACATACTTCCAATATTTTGCGTCGTATATCGACGTAGCTTATCTAGCTATATGTTGTTACTTGTAACTGATTTTTGATTTGTTCGATCACTTTGTTGTTTCATGAATGACTTATGGACTTGTGAGTTAAACTTTCCTGGTTTTGACCCGTGAATAAGTGATTGACACCTCGACCATAGAGTGCCTCAATTGGTGCAGTCAATATGTTCAGGTGCTAGTTATTGCTGTAAAGCAACTTGTTCGATTAAGAATGATTTGCCTAAACCTTTCTAGAAAATCACCCATGCATTGAGTATATCTTCTAATGTTTGAATTGTACTTTCACTTTGACCATCGGTTTGTGGGTGATATGCTGTGCTCATCTCTAATTTGGTTCCAAATTAATCTTGTAATGATTTCCAGAAGTTTGAAGTGAATCGACTATATCTGTCGGAAATGATGGAAATTGGTGCACCGTGCCTTGAGACTATTTCCTTGACATAAAGTCTAGTAAGTTGTTCCATGGAATAAGTCTCTCTAATTGGTATGAAATGGGCTGATTTGGTAAGACGATCGACGATTACCCATATAGCGTCGTAACCTCCCGATGTCTTAGGAAGTTTCGTGACGAAGTCCATCGTAATGCGTTCCCATTTCCATTGGGGAATTTCTGGTTGTTGGAGTAACCCTGAAGGTTTCTGATATTCAACTTTTACCTTAGAGCAAGTAAGGCATTTGCTAACGTGCGTGGCAATTTCCGCTTTCATGTTCGGCCACCAATAAAGTTTCTTGAGATCCCGATACATCTTAGCGAGAACATGGGTGAATAGAATACTTTGACTTATGCGACTCATGCATAATCAATTCTCGTATCCCGCCATAAAATGGTACCCACATTCTATCCTTGAAGCATAATACTCCATCTGCTCTCTTTACAAAGCCATTTGCATTATCGGGCATACCATAAAGCTTTTCACTTGGTCGGTTTTCCTCCTTGAGTGCCTCGATTTGTGCCTCGAGTATTTTTGATGGTAAAGGTGAACTGATCGTCATTCCTAATGATCGGACTCTTAAAGGTTTGGGTCTTTCTTTCCAGCTAAGAGCATCAGCCACAACATTGGCTTTTTCCCGGATGATACTTGATTTCACAATCATAATCGCAGAGTAATTCCAACCAACGACGTTGCCTCATGTTAAGTTCCTTCTGATCAAGAACATATTGTAAACTCTTGTGGTCCGTAAACACTTTGCACTTTGTACCGTAAAGGTAGTGTCTCCAAATCTTTGAGTGCAAAAACTACGACCCCCAACTCAAGATCATGAGTGGTGTAATTCTTCTCATGAACCTTAAGTTGTCGAGAAGCATAAGCTATCACCTTCTCATTTTGCATTAATACAGCTCCAAGCCCTTTATGTGAAGCATCAGCATACAACGAAGTTCTCAATTCCTTCGGTAGTGCCAAAATTGGCATAGCGCAAAGCTTTTGCTTCAACAACTAAGCGACTTCTTGTTTCTTTCCCCATTCGTACTTTTGTTTTTTCGTGTCAACTTGGTCAAAGCTTTAGCTATCTTTGAAAAACCTTCGATGAATCTTCGTAATACCCGAGTCCTAGAAATTGTCGGATTTCGTAGGATTTGCTGGAGTAGCCAATCTTTACGGCTTCAATCTTTGCAGGATCAACTTGTAGTCCTTGACTATCAATGACATGACCAAGAAATTGTACTTTACGGTTCCAAAAATCACATTTCGAAAATTTGGCATACAACTTCTCATTCTTGAGTAGTCCTAACACCGTTCTTAAATGCCCTTCGTGCTCTTCTTTGCTCTTTGAGTAAATCAATATGTCGTCGATGAATACTATAACAAACTTGTCCAAATACGGTTTGCATACCCTATTCATGAGATCCATGAATACTGCAGGTGCATTATTTAATCGAACGGCATTACTTGAAACTCATAATGTCCATAACGTGTTCTAAACGCCGTTTTAGATATCGATCCTCGAACTCTAGTTGATGTAACGACCTTAGGTCAATCTTTGAGTAGATACTAGAGCCTTGCGAACCGATCGAACAAGTCATCGATTCGGGAGTGTAACGGTTCTTCATCGTTAACTTGTTCAGCTCTCTATAATCTATACACATTCCGAAGGATCCATCTTTCTTCTTCACAAACAAGACCGGTGCTCCCCAAGGCGAGGAACTTGGCCTAATGAATCCTTTGTCTAAAAGTTCTTGCAACTGATTAGACAACTCTTGCATTTCTGATGGTGCTAGACGGTAAGACGCTCGTGCAACTGGTGCAACTCCGGGCACTAAGTCAATATGAAATTCTACTTGACGTGCCGGTGGAAGTTCTGGCAAGTCTTCGGAAAGACTTCAAATTCGGACAATTGGTACATCCTCAAGTCGTTTCTCTTCCGACTTCTTCTCGGTTATATGTGCTAAGAAAGCGTAACAACCTTTCTTTATGTACATCTCCGTCTTGATGCATGATATATCGCGAGTCTAGTTCCACTTCGTTCCCCACGAATGATCAAAGTTTCGCCGTTGTAAGGAAGATGAACAACTTTTTCATCACAAGTGATTCTTGCACGATGTTTGGATAACCAATCCATACCTATGATGACGTCGAAACTACCAAGTTTTACGGGCATAAGGTCTATATTGAAGGGATGATTTAGAAAATTAAGTGTACAACCACGGACAATGGTGTCGGTGATAATTAAGTTACCATTAGCTAATTCAATGTTGTATGATGTGTCTAATGTGGTTGGTTTTCAAGACTTGTTTCAATATTGAGTGCTTCTAAAATATTTCATCACTTATATTGCTATCATGCTAGCAAGAAAATAGATATCAGTTCATACCATGTCGAAGAATGTTTGTTCTAATTTCACTTGTAGATGGAGAGTCATTTATTGTCCGATATGTTCAAACCTGTTGCATCTCTTGATATAGAAGTGAGGTTACTTGGAATTTCTAGGGAACACAATGCCTTAGGGGAAGTTTATATTGATAACCTTAATTTAACCAAATTTTCCTTTAGAGGAAACTCATTGTAGGGAAGTTCACATATTGTTGAGGCCATGTTTAATGAAATATTCTGTTGTCTCAGCTAGAAGACTTGGTTCTCCCTATATTGTTGCTTAGTGGTATTCGCCGTACTAAATCTCGTAACTTGGTCTAGCTAGTACTTTTGAAAGGATAGAATTTGGCTTTTAAACCAAAAATAGTGGTTTGGATTGTCCCGTGATGGCTTAAGATTTTTTGTTGAGTTTTGAAACGTCTTACTATATACTTCTAGTCCTTGTTGGTAGTCCTAGAATGCTTTCATTATTTTCTTGTATCGAGGAATCCTCCTCATAGATGGTATAGGAAGCCTTTACTAAAAAGGTCACTCGTCAAATTCTAACTTATCAGTTGAGTGAGTGATGAATGGCGTAGGCATCTATAGAGTGTTAACAAAAGAGATGTTTATGAATAATTTATTTGATTACAAAGCTTTGCTTTTGAGTGAAGATTGTTTTAAGAGATTTGAAATGATGCTTGTTACTTTCATGACATAATTCTTCCTGAATTATACATAGGTGATCTGGCCATGTATAATCGAGGACAAATGATGTGATGCTTGGTTTTGTTGAAATGATATTATGCTTCTCCGAAGTTTTAGATGGTAGTCAATGTTTTGTTTTGTAAGATAATGGCTCAATAATTTTTCAGAGTAACATGAAAATCATTTCGCATGATGGTATTAAATAGTTGATAAAATGACTGAAAGCCAATTGATAGGGTGGTAACGAAACAACTTGTTTTAAAACTTTATGAAACAATGTTTCTAAGATGGTGTAGAATAGCTTGAAATAAAATTAAGTGAAATAATGTTATGAAGTAGTAGCAAAGTAACTTGAAATATAATTTGTTGAATGATTTGTAGGATACATGGGAGAACCTCATAAAATGGTAATAGTCTCCTAATTGGTCAAGAATAAAGTTGGCCTAACCCCTAGTAAGATAGTGATGTATTGTCGCGAAATGATTGAAAATTGGGCAATTGGAATAAGGAATGAAATAAACCAAGGTTGTGATTATCGTGGAGATAATAAATGATAAAAATTACATTAGCTAGAAAGGTACTTATTATCTGTTCTTGTTGATGGTCTAATCGTGTTTCAAGTGTAAAAGCAGTAGGCGGTCTAGTGGCAATGGCCCTAGAACTCTCACAGTCCTCAAACCTATGAGATGGTGTAGTTTCTGTAGTCTTAGTGGTAGATGGTAGTGGTGTGTCAAATCATGCCCGCTTCCCAAGCTGCAAGTCAGGTGTATGAGTAGTGTCTATGAGATGTGATGGCACGGATGGTACTCTAGATGACAATGATGATGAAAATGATGACAATGATGATAATGAAAATCCTTGTGGTGAGTTAAGAAAATAGGTTCATTAGGACTAAACCTATAAGTTCTACCAAATGGTATAATCTGTCCCAACAGAATGATAAAATTGTCCTGATCCTACGGTGAATCAATAGTGATCGCGATGGTGTAGGTGCAACTTCGTCCTCCTAAAGGGTTCAGTCTCATCATCTGATATTATCGGTGTTGAGTCAACTGATGTTAAAATTATGATAGGGAATGACAGGGCATTCTCCATGTCAAAGTGATAGGATGGGTATCTGAAGGCATTAATGTGACAATCGATTTGAAATGAAAGTAAATAACTCGTAAATTGTGCGTATATAACTGCATGTATAGTGACTATGCACTTATGATGAAATGATGAGATGATATGATGATGTAGTTATAGTCTAGGGTCAATGATGCAACCTAGTTCTCTATAACCGAAGCTCTGATGCTAATCTGTCACACCCCTAAATTACCTGTTTTGCAGCGGAATGGAATTCCTGGGGGTTGACTGTCATAGCATCACAATCACAGTTATATTGAACGACCTAAAGTGCCGTTTGGAAAATACATCGCTTGATTTAATACAACAATCAGAGTTTACAAGTATAGGTCCCAAATGAAAATCAACATGCGCAGAAAATAAGTTTGGTACAAGTCAAACGATGTTTTTAAAGTGTATAAATCCCATGTGAGACGCTCGCGTTACCGCGACTCTATGATATGTCCACATGCATGCCATGAAGTGAATGCCTTAGCTACCTGAAAATACATTGCTAAAAGTGTCAACACAAAGTTTGAGTGAGTTCATAGAGTTGTTGAAAATACTTAATACGACTACCACAAGTATAAATTATGTATGACAAATATGTCACAAAAATGTTACAATTGCTTAAGCACATGACACCGAAGCTTGACTGATGTTCGCCCCAACAGAGTGTTTTGCCAAACAACTCAAATAATGATTATGAAATGAAATACATCCGTCCGGTTGGAATCCACCAACCCGGATGGAGGTGTCACCCTCGATAGATCTATCCACTCACCCTCGCTTCTATGAAATTAACGGTTCATGATTATGAAATGGGGACATTTAACTTGCAATGAGGTAACTTAAGCAATGTAATGAATTTGATATACTTGGTATCGTAATAAAAATGATGTGCAATGTATTCTCTCTCGTAGGTTTGAAATAAAGTAAAAACTTGAATAAATCGGGGCTATGAAAACTCACATGTTGCAATGACAATGTTGATATAATGGCAATATTGAAATGAGGCTAAACCTCTGACCGTGACCTATTATGAATGATATGTTCTAATGTAAATCATGAAACAATGTCGTGCATGCAAATCCATATGTAATCTATACCACTTGTACGCTTTTGAAAATAGAATTTATCGTCGAAATATATGTTTATGACATCTCGTCATGTTATAAAATACTTTACAAGTATTTATGTTGAAATGATATCCTACGATAATCATTTAGTGATTTATTATGAAATTATAACTTTTCGTCGTAAAATAATGTCGTTGAAAATTTCATGAAAATGACTAAACGGCCTTGAAAAGCTAGTCATAAAATGGTGCACATCGAGTGTTAGGAAACAAACTCAACGATTTTGGGAAGCTTGTATCATTATCTCAAAGTTTTAGCATTTAAGTTTTCATCCTAGAGGTCTCGATCATGGAGAAAAATATAGGTTAAGTATGGTACTTGTGTCCAAAATATCGTTTAAGGATGGTTTTCGGCAAAGTTTAAGTGACCGTATTTTATTCGTTACAACTCCGCTTGACGAACGGTTGGACATCTTGGAAAATATGCTTGGCGAACTTACTTTTACTAGAAGACATCATGTTATAAAAGTACTCCGTCATTTTTAAAAACGACCCTCAACATGGTCCTCGTTGCGTAGTATGTGTCTAATAGAAATATATTAGTTTTCTTATATAATATAGTTACGGCAACTTGTTTAAAATGTGAATAACTTAGTCGTTATAAGTCCGTTTTCTACGTTCTTTATATCCACGGAATCGTGATAACATATACTAATATATTTTTGATAAGTCGGCACATTTAACAACGCTTAAGACTCATTTTTTACTCGTAAAAAGTCGAGACAGCATGTTGAATTTTCTGAAACAATTAGTTTTCGTCGCCAAACTTCAAAAATTCATATCTTCTTCGTTATAACTCCGTTTTAACCCGTTCAAGCGACCACGTTTTCGTTTTAAAGTATATTTTCCAAATATCTAGGCCAAAAATTTTTATCTACTGTCTAAAATTCCATATTTCAAAAATATGGACAGACCCTTAATTAAACTTGTCGAAATGAGTTTTTCTCGCGCTAAACCTATTCTAACCAATTCAAAACAACTCCGAAGCTATTCTAATCCTACCATACACCTTCTTAGGGTGTCATGGGTTCCTAGACATCACCAAAAGTGATATATTTCAAGGAGTAATTATAGGATGAAATATATATGTAAACACTTAAAAACATTAAAAAGTGGTATAAACATACATATGACTTGCATGTTTTTCTTATATATGATGAAATGAACACAAAATAAATATGAAAGATGAACATGAATATGAGATGCTTACTAGTGACTTGATGAGGTGAAGTGAACAAGGGTTTATCCTAAATACCCTAGGTTTTTATTTCAAAACCTTGATTAAGAGTATGCTAGTGTGTATAAAATAGTTTGATCCTTGAAAATTTTGGCTTCCTTCCTTTTCTTCTCTATGGCCGGTTATACTATGGAGATGAGAAGGGTGATATTTTGATTTCACCTTAAGTTATGAGTGTATGTGTTATGAGTTAATGAATTATAAAAACAAAAGAATACAAGTGTCCTAGTTAGTTGCAATTTAGGTCATGTGAGAACTTGGTGAGATTGCAACAACAAAGTAAAAAGGAAGAAATTTCCATGTGATTTTAGTCGACCTTGCATGGATATATTTGCAGTTTCTAAATTAGGCAAGTATTTAGAACATGTGTCAAAATGATATATAAGACTACTTAAAATTAAATATTTATGTATTATTAGAATGACATAAAATGAAGTAATCTAATACTACTTCAATTTGTTTATTTATGTATTTTGGAATGACATAAAATGAAAAATAATGTAGTCCTACATTATTGTGAAGTAAATAAATTAACTTGAAATTACTATTGAAACCAAGAGTTGTGTTCATAATTACTTTAGTTAAACATGTTTATGATTCATTGTAGAGACATAAACATAAGTCTTTTAAGACTTATAATAAAGTAATACGTTAATTTGTTAGGTTTTTTAATTAAGACATATACAAGAAGTCATTGAGTTGATCAATGATTTATAACGTTAAATAGGATTATAACAATTTATGTTTTCTTGATGAGACATGGATATGAAGTGACTTAGTTAAAAAGTACTTGTGTTATAAAGCATGCAATTGGCTTGAAAAGTCTATTATACCATTAAGTTGACTTAGTTGGTAAATAGGTAAGCCAAAAGGAATATGTTTATCTTATATATTGTTAGATTGTCTTACAATATTAATTCTAATTAATACCACAAGTTGATGGTATGTTCAGTTAGGAGAATCAAACTCTATTTGATTTGTTTGATTCAAGATAAAAATAACTTCTTTCTTAAAAAGTAACAAGGTTAGAAAATTGAGTATTGATTGAATATACTCAATGTGACTCCAACCTAGAAGATTAATAAATTTGTTGCCAACTTGAAATTCTAATGGTTTGCGACTTATGGAACATACTTCCAATATTTTGCGTCGTATATCGACGTAGCTTATCTAGCTATATGTTGTTACTTGTAACTGATTTTTGATTTGTTCGATCACTTTGTTGTTTCATGAATGACTTATGGACTTGTGAGTTAAACTTTCCTGGTTTTGACCCGTGAATAAGTGATTGACACCTCGACCATAGAGTGCCTCAATTGGTGCAGTCAATATGTTCAGGTGCTAGCTATTGCTGTAAAGAAACTTGTTCGATTAAGAATGATTTGCCTAAACCTTTCTAGAAAATCACCCATGCATTGAGTATATCTTCTAATGTTTGAATTGTACTTTCACTTTGACCATCGGTTTGTGGGTGATATGCTGTGCTCATCTCTAATTTGGTTCCAAATTAATCTTGTAATGATTTCCAGAAGTTTGAAGTGAATCGACTATCTCTGTCGGAAATGATGGAAATTGGTGCACCGTGCCTTGAGACTATTTCCTTGACATAAAGTCTAGTAAGTTGTTCCATGGAATAAGTATCTCTAATTGGTATGAAATGGGCTGATTTGGTAAGACGATCGACGATTACCCATATAGCGTCGTAACCTCCCGATGTCTTAGGAAGTTTCGTGACAAAGTCCATCGTAATGCGCTCCCATTTCCATTGGGGAATTTCTGGTTGTTGGAGTAACCCTGAAGGTTTCTGATATTCAACTTTTACCTTAGAGCAAGTAAGGCATTTGCTAACGTACGTGGCAATTTCCGCTTTCATGTTTGGCCACCAATAAAGTTTCTTGAGATCCTGATACATCTTATCAGAACCTGGGTGAATAGAATACTTTGACTTATGCGACTCATGCATAATCAATTCTCGTATCCCGCCATAAAATGGTACCCACATTCTATCCTTGAAGCATAATACTCCATTTGCTCTCTTTACAAAGCCATTTGCATTATCGGGCATACCATAAAGCTTTTCACTTGGTCGGTTTTCCTCCTTGAGTGCCTCGATTTGTGCCTCGAGTATTTTTGATGGTAAAGGTGAACTGATCGTCATTCCTAATGATCGGACTCTTAAAGGTTTGGGTCTTTCTTTCCGGCTAAGAGCATCAGCCACAACATTGGCTTTTTCCCGGATGATACTTGATTTCACAATCATAATCGCAGAGTAATTCCAACCAACGACGTTGCCTCATGTTAAGTTCCTTCTGATCAAGAACATATTGTAAACTCTTGTGGTCCGTAAAAACTGTGCACTTTGTACCGTGAAAGGTAGTGTCTCCAAATCTTGAGTGCAAAAACTACGGCCCCCAACTCAAGATCATGAGTGGTGTAATTCTTCTCATGAACCTTAAGTTGTCGAGAAGCATAAGCTATCACCTTCTCATTTTGCATTAATACAGCTCCAAGCCCTTTATGTGAAGCATCGCAGTATACAACGAAGTTCTCAATTCCTTCGGGTAGTGCCAAAATTGGCGCACTGCAAAGCTTTTGCTTCAACAACTAAAAAGCAGCTTCTTGTTTCTTTCCCCATTCGTACTTCTTGTTTTTTCTGTGTCAACTTGGTCAAAGCTTTAGCTATCTTTGAAAAACCTTCGATGAATCTTCGTAATACCGGCGAGTCCTAGAAATTGTCGGATTTTTGTAGGATTTGTTGGAGTAGCCCAATCTTTTACGGCTTCAATATTTGCAGGATCAACTTGTAGTCCTTGACTATCAATGACATGACCAAGAAATTGTACTTTACGGTTCCAAAAATCACACTTCGAAAATTTGGCATACAACTTCTCATTCTTGAGTAGTCCTAACACCGTTCTTAAATGCCCTTCGTGCTCTTCTTTGCTCTTTGAGTAAATCAATATGTCGTCGATGAATACTATAACAAACTTGTCCAAATACGGTTTGCATACCCTATTCATGAGATCCATGAATACTGCAGGTGCATTAGTTAATCCGAACGGCATTACTTGAAACTCATAATGTCCATAACGTGTTCTTTGAGTAGATACTAGAGCCTTGCAACTGATCGAACAAGTCGTCGATTCTGGGAGTGGGTAACGATTCTTCACCGTTAACTTGTTCACTCTCTATAATCTATACACATTCTGAAGGATCCATCTTTCTTCTTCACAAACAAGACCGGTGCTCCCCAAGGCGAGGAACTTGGCCTAATGAATCCTTTGTCTAAAAGTTCTTGCAACTGATTAGACAACTCTTGCATTTCTGATGGTGCTAGACGGTAAGACGCTCGTGCAACTGGTGCAACTCCGGGCACTAAGTCAATATGAAATTCTACTTGACGTGCGGTGGAAGTCCGCAAGTCTTCGGAAAGACTTCGGAAATTCTCGGACAATTGGTACATCCTCAAGTCGTTTCTCTTCCGACTTCTTCTCGGTTATATGTGCTAAGAAAGCGTAACAACCTTTCTTTATGTACTTCTCCGTCTTGATGCATGATATAATACTGAGTCTAGTTCCACTTCGTTCCCCACGAATGATCAAAGTTTCGCCGTTGTAAGGAAGATGAACAACTTTTTCATCACAAGTGATTCTTGCACGATGTTTGGATAACCAATCCATACCGATGATGACGTCGAAACTACCAAGTTTTACGGGCATAAGGTCTATATTGAAGGGATGATTTAGAAAATTGAGTGTACAACCACGGACAATGGTGTCAGTGCTAATTAAGTTACCATTAGCTAATTCAATGTTGTATGATGTGTCTAATGTGGTTGGTTTTCAAGACTTGTTTCAATATTGAGTGCTTCTAAAATATTTCATCACTTATATTGCTATCATGCTAGCAAGAAAATAGATATCAGCTCATACCATGTCGAAGAATGTTTGTTCTAATTTCACTTGTAGATGGAGAGTCATTTATTGTCCGATATGTTCAAACATGTTGCATCTCTTGATATAGAAGTGAGGTTACTTGGAATTTCTAGGGAACACAATGCCTTAGGGGAAGTTTATATTGATAACCTTAATTTAACCAAATTTTCCTTTAGAGGAAACTCATTGTAGGTAAGTTCACATATTGTTGAGGCCATGTTTAATGAAATATTCTGTTGTCTCAGCTAGAAGACTTGGTTCTCCCTATATTGTTGCTTAGTGGGTATTCGCTTCGTACTAAATCTTGTAACTCGGTCTAGCTAGTACTTTTGAAAGGATAGAATTTGGCTTCTAAACCAAAAATAGTGGTTCGGATTGTCCCGTGATGGCTTAAGATTTTTGTTGAGTTTTGAAACGTCTTACTATATACTTCTAGTCCTTGTTGGTAGTCCTAGAATGCTTTCATTGATTTCTTGTATCGAGGAATCCTCCTCATAGATGGTATAGGAAGCCTTTCCTAAAAAGGTCACTCGTCAAATTCTAACTTATCAGTTGAGTGAGGGATGAATGGCGTAGGCTTCTATAGAGTGTTAACAAAAAGAAATGTTTATGAATAATTTATTAGATTACAAAGCTTTGCTTTTGAGTGAAGATTGTTTTAAGAGATTTGAAATGATGCTTGTTACTTTCATGACATAATTCTTCCTGAATTATACATAGGTGATTAGGCCATGTATAATCGAGGACAAATGATGTGATGCTTGGTTTTGTTGAAATGATATTATGCTTCTCCGAAGTTTTAGATGGTAGTCAACGTTTTGTTTTGTAAGATAATGGCTCAATAATTTTTCAGAGTAACATGAAAATCATTTCGCATGATGGTATTAAATAGTTGATAAAATGACTGAAAGCCAATTGATAGGGTGGTAACGAAACAACTTGTTTTAAAACTTTATGAAACAATGTTTCTAAGATGGTGTAGAATAGCTTGAAATAAAATTAAGTGAAATAATGTTATGAAGTAGTAGCAAAGTAACTTGAAATATAATTTGTTGAATGATTTGTAGGATACATGGGAGAACCTCATAAAATGGTAATAGTCTCCTAATTGGTCAAGAATAAAGTTGGCCTAACCCCTAGTAAGATAGTGATGTATTGTCGCGAAATGATTGAAAATTGGGCAATTGGAATAAGGAATGAAATAAACCAAGGTTGTGATTATCGTGGAGATAATAAATGATAAAAATTACATTAGCTAGAAAGGTACTTATTATCTGTTCTTGTTGATGGTCTAATCGTGTTTCAAGTGTAAAAGCAGTAGGCGGTCTAGTGGCAATGGCCCTAGAACTCTCACAGTCCTCAAACCTATGAGATGGTGTAGTTTCTGTAGTCTTAGTGGTAGATGGTAGTGGTGTGTCAAATCATGCCCGCTTCCCAAGCGGCAAGTCAGGTGTATGAGTAGTGTCTATGAGATGTGATGGCACGGATGGTACTCTAGATGACAATGATGATGAAAATGATGACAATGAAAATCCTTGTGGTGAGTTAAGAAAATAGGTTCATTAGGACTAAACCTATAAGTTCTACCAAATGGTATAATCTGTCCCAACAGAATGATAAAAATTGTCCTGATCCTACGGTGAATCAATAGTGATCGCGATGGTGTAGGTGCAACTTCGTCCTCCTAAAAGGGTTCAGTCTCATCATCTGATATTATCGGTGTTGAGTCAACTGATGTTAAAATTATGATAGGGAATGACAGGGCATTCTCCATGTCAAAGTGATAGGATGGGTATCTGAAGGCATTAATGTGACAATCGATTTGAAATGAAAGTAAATAACTCATAAATTGTGCGTATATAACCGCATGTATAGTGACTATGCACTTATGATGAAATGATGAGATGCTATGATGATGTAGTTATAGTCTAGGGTCAATGATGCAACCTAGTTCTCTATAATGAAGCTCTGATGCCAATCTGTCACACCCCTAAATTACCTGTTTTGCAGCGGAATGGAATTCCTGGGGATTGACTGTCATAGCATCACAATCACAGTTATATTGAACGACCTAAAGTGCCGTTTGGAAAATACATCGCTTGATTTAATAAAACAATCAGAGTTTACAAGTATAGGTCCCAAATGAAAATCAACATGCGCAGAAAATAAGTTTGGTACAAGTCAAACGATGTTTTTAAAGTGTATAAATCCCATGTGAGACGCGTCGTCACCGCGACTCTATGATATGTCCACATGCATGCCATGAAGTGAATGCCTTAGTTACCTGAAAATACATTGCTAAAAGTGTCAACACAAAGGTTGAGTGAGTTCATAGAGTTGTTGAAAATGCTTAATACGACTACCACAAGTATAAATTATGTATGACAAATATGTCACAAAAATGTTACAATTGCTTAAGCACATGACACCGAAGCTTGACTGATGTTCGCCCCAACAGAGTGTTTTGCCAAACAACTCAAATAATGATTATGAAATGAAATACATCCGTCCGGTTGGAACCCACCAACCCGGATGGAGGTGTCACCCTCGATAGATCTATCCACTCACCCTCGCTTCTATGAAATTAACGGTTCATGATTATGAAATGGGGACATTTAACTGGCAATGAGGTAACTTAAGCAATGTAATGAATTTGATATACTTGGTATCGTAATAAAAATGATGTGCAATGTATTCTCCCCCGTAGGTTTGAAATAAAGTAAAAACTTGAATAAATCGGGGCTATGAAAACTCACCTGTTGCAATGACAATGTTGATATAATGGCAATATTGAAATGAGGCGCAACCTCTGACCGTGACCTATTATGAATGATATGTTCTAATGTAAATCATGAAACAATGTCGTGCATGCAAATCCATATGTAATCTATACCACTTGTACGCTTTTGAAAATAGAATTTATCGTCGAAATATATGTTTATGACATCTCGTCATGTTATAAAATACTTTACAAGTATTTATGTTGAAATGATATCCTACGATAATCATTTAGTGATTTATTATGAAATTATAACTTTTCGTCATAAAATAATGTCGTTGAAAATTTCATGAAAGTGACTAAACGGCCTTGAAAAGCTAGTCATAAAATGGTGCACATCGAGTGTTAGGAAACAAACTCAACGATTTTAGGAAGCTTGTATCATTATCTCAAAGTTTTAGCATTTAAGTTTTCATCCTAGAGGTCTCGATCATGGAGAAAAATATAGGTTAAGTATGGTACTTGTGTCCAAAATATCGTTTAAGGATGGTTTTCGGCAAAGTTTAAGTGACCGTATTTTATTCGTTACAACTCCGCTTGACGAACGGTTGGACATTTTGGAAAATATGCTTGACGAACTAACTTTTACTAGAAGACATCATGTTATAAAAAGTACTCCGTCATTGTTAAAAACGACCCTCAACATGGTCCCTCGTTGCCGTAGTATGTGTCTAATAGAAATATATTAGTTTTTCTTATATAATATAGTTACGGCAACTTGTTTAAAATGTGAATAACTTAGTCGTTATAAGTCCGTTTTCTACGTTCTTTATATCCACGGAATCGTGATAACATATACTAATATATTTTTGATAAGTCGACACATTTAACAACGCTTAAGACTCATTTTTTACTCGTAAAAAGTCGAGACAGCATGCTGAATTTTCTGAAACAATTAGTTTTCGTCGTCAAACTTCAAAAATTCATATCTTCTTCGTTATAACTCCGTTTTAACCCGTTCAAGCGACCACGTTTTCGTTTTAAAGTATATTTTCCAAATATCTAGGCTAAAAATTTTTATCTACTGTCTAAAATTCCATATTTCAAAAATATGGACAGACCCTTAATTAAACTTGTCGAAATGAGTTTTTCTCGCGCCAAACCTATTCTAACCAATTCAAAACAACTCCGAAGCTATTCTAATCCTACCATACACCTTCTTAGGGTGTCATGGGTTCCTAGACATCACCAAAAGTGATATATTTCAAGGAGTAATTATAGGATGAAATATATATATAAACACTTAAAAACATTAAAAAGTGGTATAAACATACATATGACTTGCATGTTTTTCTTATATATGATGAAATGAACACAAAATAAATATGAAAGATGAACATGAATATGAGATGCTTACTAGTGACTTGATGAGGTGAAGTGAACAAAGGTTTTTCCTAATTACCATAGGTTTTTATTTCAAAACCTTGATTAAGAGTATGCTAGTGTGTATAAAATAGTTTGATCCTTGAAAATTTTGGCTTCCTTCCTTTTCTTCTCTATGGCCGGTTATACTATGGAGATGAGAAGGGTGATATTTTGATTTCACCTTAAGTTATGAGTGTATGTGTTATGAGTTAATGAATTATAAAAACAAAAGAATACAAGTGTCCTAGTTAGTGCAAGATTTTTTTACATAATATCTTGGTGAATCATCAAGGTTGTCGACAAAGGATAAAAAGGAAGAAAGTTTTGTATTTTAGATGACTTGTGGTACTTAAATTAAGTATTATGTGTAGAAAGTTAAATATAAAGTGTAGTTTGTAAGTATAATTAGGTTTTTAGTGTAGCGTTAGCTAAAAATAAATTTTAACGGAGCAAAATAAAATATATTGAAGTCATAAAAATTATAAAAATACATTTCTTACAAAAATTGAGTGAAATAATAATTATCGTGTAATATTTACGAAAACCGTCGTAATTATATAAATATAACAATTTATATACAAATAAATTTAAAACACCGGGTAAACTCATAACATTATTTTTATAATCTTAATATGAGTATAAAAATATATCGGGATAATTTTTTTTTGGAAGTATCGGATCAAATGTTCAAAATAATTAATTACGCGATAACGTTTATTTAATATGAAATTATACGTTTAACGAAAAATGCAAAACCATGCATGAACTAATATGATGATAATGATGCTAATGATATGTAGACTAAACCTAGTCTATATGAAATGTCCTTGATGATATGTTCATGAATTCGCAGCTAAACCATTAAGGTTACGCGAATTTGATACTCGTAAACGTAGTTTACGTTAAATGATGAAATAGTGAAACTTTTAAAGTTTGTAAAATGACCTGAAATTACGAGTTGTCACATTTTGCTCTAATTATTAAGTATATATAGATAGTCTATATATTACAAAAGGCGAGTGGAGTTTTTTTTAGCTTGAAAGATAAAATTACAAGATACATAATCTTCTAAAACACACTAGTAAATATCATGATGAGGTTAGACATGTAAATGATAGACCTCAAGATGATGGAATTTTTATTCATAGATCTGCAAGGATATCTCAGATATTTGATTTATATGCTGAGAAGAACATGAGTTACAGGATTATAGTAAACCTGATAATCATTATGATGGATTACCAAATATTGAATTGGGTAAATTACTCATACTATGAATGATAAAGATGTTGTCTATAAAGATAATCAATTTTGGCAATTTGGTTTATCTTAATGGTTAGACTAGAGAATGGAAATGAGTTTCTTCAAAGAGATGAAAAACCATAATAGTTTGAATTTCTATGTAGAAATCATATGGACAAAATTGTACACATATTTAATGCAAGTTTTATGACAAGATTATTAATCATACTTAAGCAATTAATTATGATTGAATATTCTTTCCTAGACACATTAAATATATAGAGATGATAATTGGCATACTTGTTTTCATTAATATGAAATATGACAATTGAATATCAAAACTCTTTCTTGAGAAATTACATGCATCTATGAAATTATTCTTATGTTTAATTATTAAATTCTAGTTTTGATTTATAATTGAAATAAGATAAATTTTTAAGTATTCTTGAAAGCTAGTGGGAGTATTATGTTAAGGTTTTAAATCTTATATGTTTTATAACATATAGAAAGTAACATTCCTTGTAAGCTAAATGTTAAGTCTTAGATTGGAATGAAACTTCACTTGTAAGATTTAAGAATTAAAACATACAACCTTGGAATATATGTTTATTATTAATAAACATATGCAGTAAAATAAATGATTCTAATAAAACGTGATATATCATTTAAGAAATGGATAAATATCTTTTGACAAGATAGAACATAAATGAAATCTAAGTTTGACCTGTAGATTCATCATGTATATCATGTAGTGTGTTCAAATTGTTGTATCATTCTTGAATGATAGATGATTTGACAACATTGATATCTAACTAAAAGTTATTAGATAACTTGTGTAATGAATATTCTAATAGAATTACATCCCCAGCCTGGAATTGCTCCTAGATTCTCTGGATGAACAATATTTCAATTGTTGTGCAAATTGTCATCAGCTACAAACTTGAAAGTTTGGAAGACATCAAACATTACACAATAAGATATTAAAGTTTACGGAGTTTTAATGAGCATATTGTTGTTTGTATACAATGATGTTGGTTTAATTGAGATGACACTCAATACTAGTCATGGTAGGATTTCATACTTGTTAATGGCCATGTGAACTAGTTGTGCTAATAAGAGCGCAGTTGCATTATACATTAAAAGAATAAGAATACTTTAAACTTTAAAATGTTTGAAAGTTTAAATTTTCATAAATTGGTGATAGAGGATGTCACGCACTTTATAAATTATTATGTGGATTGGTGAATGCATACATACAAGGATTTCACTAATTGAATTCTTGAAATAAGTATTCTCAAAATTACGATAGATCAAGTTGGTTGATTTATGCCTTGTCAACAATTATGATTATCATTACTTGAGGCATAATTTATCAACTGGAATTTTCATGCATTGATCTATTTAGTATTTGAATAAAGGATGTTAAACAATTATTATAATAAATCAAATACTTGGTACGTTTGATTTTATAATATATTGTATCCTATATTTGCATGTTTAATCCGTGAATAAATTTATTTATTCTAAATCGTCCGTTGTCAATTAACGATATGGGAGTATCATTAAACTAAGACAAATCTGAGAGATATGGTAGAATATACTTGAAATTATATTGATGAGAATGCATACCAATTTCAGATGATATTCAATGAATTGAATGTAGGACTTATCCCAACTGCATAATTTTACTTTACGAATATTGTTATTAAGTAAATCATGAATAGTTATCCTCAGACTTGAGATACCAGATAAGTGTCATGAATGTAGTGCACTTCTTTGGAACAACTTAACGCTATACGTAACTGGTAGTCATAAGGGTTGTTTTCAGAAGTGTTGCAAAATTTGTGAGTTATTCTCGTAGTCAAGATAGAATTTGTTCCTTCAATTTTATTTTGGAGTTTAATAATGTTGGGGCCCTCGTAGGGTTGACAAGATGTTTGCGTGGCCACGCCCAAGATCTCCCCTGAATATGTTCAGAAGATATGGTAATCTTGCTCAATCACTTATAATGAGAAACATAATGGTTGAATAAAGAATGACTTAATTCCATATCTTTATTTAACATGGTATTAGAAACAAAAGGATAATAATAATGAGAAATCATTAAAAGGTTTTCCAGGAGCCTTACTCGAGTTGTAGTAGAGGCATCAAAGTGTTGCTAGACGCTAACCGATGTGATCACTCTATTAAGATATGTCCAAGTGGGAGCTGTTGGTTTAATGGACAATAAATAAATAGATGTGTGTTAGGATCGAACTCGAGACCACGGGATTGCACACTTTGCGTATGAGAATTAAAGTTAATAATTAAATATAAATGTTATATTTATTTATTAATTAAACGAAATAATTATAACGGACGTTAAGTAATTAAGTGTGATGGGCTAACGGTCGTTAAATGTACTTGGAAAGGACTAGATGTGAAAATAGAGATCGAGAAGGTTCTAGAAAACCTTGGGGATTACTCCATACGATCGGCTATGTGTTTCCATAACCCAATCCTTAGCTAACTTGGTCACCAAGTTACTTTGGGTATAAATACAAGACCTAGTGTCTTAGTTTTTGCATCTCTTGTACTCATAACCTAAAACCAAAAAGTGTTTTTGTGTTTAAAACCGGTCGACCACCTCCCTATGGTGTCGACACATTGCTTTTCCAAATCAAAGTTGTTTCGTTTAATTAAAACTAGCATTCCTTTAATTCGGCATAGTACGTGTGTACAAGAAAGTGGTACTAACACATTATTGTTAGTATTCTTGGATTGAATTACAAAATCGGTAAGGGGTAATTCACATAATACTATAAACCCTAATTAGGGTTCATCTCAATTGCTAGTTTTGTGGATTTGATTCTTGTTCGGCTAGAATCAAGAAAGGTACGCATACTTTATGCTTTAGTTAATTAATTATTCATTATACGTTCTTACGCTTCCGCATATTTCTTTGATGTTTTATGTGTTTTATATATGATTGTCATGTTATATGTTGGAAAAATTTAGTGCACTTGTGGGAATAGTTCACACCTTGTAATGGGTTAGGAGGTACGGAGTGTACACCCATAAGGTCCATGAACACCCTGACTCTTGTAGTGGTTTGTATTGGTAGTGCTTGGTAAAAGTACTGTTGTGGTTACCACCGATTATCGTGTTTCCACCGGCAAGACTTCCAATGGATTAGTGTTTCCACTGAAGTGGTGTTTCCACTGAAGTGATGTTTACTGAAGTAGTGTTTGCACTGAAGCAGTGGTGTTTCCACTGAAGCAGTGTAACCACTGATAGCACTATGAAAGTACTGATGAAAGTACTGCTTGTAACGGTTTTGACCTATTCAAGTGGCAGTTTCAACTGCTTAATGACCACGTTTAATTGGTCATGTAACCACTAACGGCTATAATAGGGATAATTATGAGGCTATTAATGGGCCGATTAATACTCATAATTCCATTGAATTAGCCAAGAATATTATCCTATAATAGGATATCTGATTATGCATGAAGAACACACAGAAAACACTAAACACTTATAAGCACAAGGGTTATAGAATTGTGCCTAATTCTCTAACTGTATTTGGTCTTATCCCAAGTAGATATTCGTGATACCCAGGCATTAGGGTCGAATAGTTTACTTTGGAAAGTGATCACACGATTCCAAGTGAT
The DNA here is from genome assembly GCA_910596185.1 of Chrysanthemum makinoi. Taxonomy (NCBI): domain Eukaryota; kingdom Viridiplantae; phylum Streptophyta; class Magnoliopsida; order Asterales; family Asteraceae; genus Chrysanthemum; species Chrysanthemum makinoi. Next base: position 284,284,347 of record OU343220.1, on the reverse strand, counting down.
ATCCGGTAACCACCTAGTGGTATTTGTTACTGCTGACCGATTGTTTGTTTCTGCTGAATAGTTGCTTGTTTCTGCTGAAGTTGATTATCTTACCCTGTTCTGGGAACACACCCACCAACATTATATAATCCTAACAAGTCCATAGGCCGATCTATTTTAAACTCCATGCAGTATTTAAATCCTGACAAATAGTTTTTAAGTGTCAAAATAACTCTCCAAATTACTACTTATTACAAATTTAACTAATCAAAACATTTATTCGATGGCTCTAAACTCTAAAGATAACAATTTACAAACTAAACTAGAAAAATAGCATGTGCTTGTTTTACCTTATTTCTCCGCTTATGGCTTATTGGATCAGTCAAAAGGCTCAATTGTTTCAGTTAACTTCATAATTGAATCAAGGGATGCAAACTTTGATGAGAATAGATTCTCATCAGTCCCTAGACCAAGTCAGAGGATTCCTAATGGAACTCATGACACTGGTGTATCAGAGGTCCCTGATGATGAACCATCAGTGGTCCCTGATGAGGTTGTGGTTCAACAACCTGAACCTGTGCTCAGGAAGAGCAAAAGGGTCAGGACTCCAAAGTCATTTGGACCTGAGTTTCAACTATACTTAGTTGAAGGAACAAGGGATGAGGTCTCAGACCAATACTCCTATTGCTTCATTGTTGAGGATGATCCCAAGACATTTGAAGAAGCAATGAAGTCCCGGGACATTGCTTTCTGGAAAGAAGCAATCAATGATGAGATGGATTCCATCATGGGGAACAACACTTGGTTGTTGGTTGATCTACCTCCTGGTCGCAAAACCTCTAGGTTGCAAATGGATTTTCAAAAAGAAAATGAAGGTAGATGGAACTATTGAAAAGTTCAAGGCTAGATTAGTTATTCAGGGCTTTAAACAAAAGTCAGGAATAGACTATTTTGATACTTATGCCCCTGTGGCTCGTATCAGTACCAATAAGACTGCCGATTGATATGGCATCTATTCACAATCTGATTATTCATCGATGGATGTAAAGACACTTTCTTGAATGGTGAATTGGATGAGGAGGTTTATATGAACCAACCTCAGGGCTTCATCATGCCTGGCAATGAAAACAAGGTGTGTAAACCGATTAAGTCTCTTTATGGACTTAAGCCGGCACCTAAGCAATGGCATCAAAAATTTGATGAAGTGGTTTTGTCTAGTGGTTATGTTCTTAACCAAGCTGACAAATGTGTGTATAGCAAATTTGATGAATCTGGTAAAGGAGTCATCATTTGTCTATATGTTGATGACATGTTGATCTTTGGCATTGACCAAAATCAGGTTGACCTGACAAAGGAATTTTTGTCATCAAGGTTCTCCATGAAGGACATGGGGGAGGCTGATGTTATCCTTGGTATAAGGATTAAACATAAAAGTAAAAGAATTTCTATCTCTCAGTCTCATTATATTGAGAAGGTACTGAGGAAATTCAATTACTTTGATTGTACTCCAGTGAGTACACCTATGGATACTTGTGAGAAGCTGATGCCTAATCATGGCAAGGTTGTATCTCAACTTGAGTATTCTAGGGTAATTGGCTGCCTGATGTATGCCATGACTTGTACAAGACCTGATATTGGTTTTGCAGTGGGAAAATTGAGCAGGTATACTAGTAATCCTAATGCTCATCACTGGCAAGCAGTTCAAAGGGTACTGAAGTATTTGAAGAGAACTATGGATTATAGTCACTCATATACTGGTTACCCATCAGTGTTGGAAGGTTACACTGATGCAAGTTGGATCAGTAACACTGAAGACAATTCGTTAATTAATTATGCTTTAGTTAATTAATTATTCATTATACGTTCTTACGCTTCCGCATATTTCTTTGATGTTTTATGTGTTTTATATATGATTGTCATGTTATATGTTGGAAAAATTTAGTGCACTTGTGGGAATAGTTCACACCTTGTAATGGGTTAGGAGGTACGGAGTGTACACCCATAAGGTCCATGAACACCCTGACTCTTGTAGTGGTTTGTATTGGTAGTGCTTGGTGAAAGTACTGTTGTGGTTACCACCGATTATCGTGTTTCCAGCACTTCCACTGGATTAGTGTTTCCACTGAAGTGGTGTTTCCACTGAAGTGATGTTTACTGAAGTAGTGTTTGCACTGAAGCAGTGGTGTTTCCATGAAGCGGTGTAACCACCTGATAGCACTATGAAAGTACTGATGAAAGTACTGCTTGTAACGGTTTTGACCTATTCAAGTGGCAGTTTCAACCGCTTAATGACCACGTTTAATTGGTCATGTAACCACTAACCGCTATAATGGGGATAATTATGAGGCTATTAATGGGCCGATTAATACTCATAATTCCATTGAATTAGCCAAGAATATTATCCTATAATAGGATATCTGATTATGCATGAAGAACACACAGAAAACACTAAACACTTATAAGCGCAAGGGTTATAGAATTGTGCCTAATTCTCTAACTGCATTTGGTCTTATCCCAAGTAGATATTCGTGATACCCAGGCATTAGGGTCGAATAGTTTACTTTGGAAAGTGATCACACGATTCCAAGTGATATCCGGTAACCACCTAGTGGTATTTGTTACTGCTGACCGATTGTTTGTTTCTGCTGAATAGTTGCTTGTTTCTGCTGAATTTGATTATCTTACCCTGTTCTGGGAACACACCCACCAACATTATATAATCCTAACAAGTCCATAGGCCGATCTATTTTAAACTCCATGCAGTATTTAAATCCTGACAAATAGTTTTTAAGTGTCAAAATAACTCTCCAAATTACTACTTATTACAAATTTAACTAATCAAAACATTTATTCGATGGCTCTAAACTCTAAAGATAACAATTTACAAACTAAACTAGAAAAATAGCATGTGCTTGTTTTACCTTATTTCTCCGCTTATGGCTTATTGGATCAGTCAAAAGGCTCAATTGTTTGGGCCGGCTTAAGCTTTTTAGACTTTCCAAATTTCATTACGCAAATAAGCCGAACAAATAAGGTAAGAGCACTTCCATCCGTAACTCAAGTTATAAAATAACACCAGTCACGTCAGCGCCACATCAGCTTTAATATTTCACCTTAACATCCCCAAAAAACACCCACATCAATAACATCCCAAGTTAAACTTTAAAATTTCATATTTTCAATTTCAACCCCTAAACTAAAACAGACACTTCATTTATTAAACTAAACATAACATTAAATTTGAAAACATATTACAATACGAAATTGAAAAAATACATCGGAAAAAAAAATTACAACGAAATAAAAAAACACACCGAAAAAAAATAACAAAACATAACAAATATTTATTCATCATCGTCGCTCTCTTGTTGTTGTCCATGTCGTTCAAGATTCTTCTGCCAAACATGCTCCATAAGGTCCTGTTGGAGTTGGGTATGCGTTTGTCGGTCGTGTATTTCTTTTGCCTTACGACTGTGAGTATCACATCTTTCAACCCATCTTCGTTGCCTCAAATTTGCTGACGGATCCACCCATAATTCGTTATAGTCATGTAATGCAAATTTTTGATCTTTTATAATCATGTTATGCAAAATAATGCAAGAATACATTATTCTACTTATCGTGGCAATTTCCCATTGACGTGACGGTTGTTGTAGTATACCCCAACGGCCTTGAAGCACACCAAAAGCACGTTCAGTATCCTTTCGGGCACTTTCTTATCTCCTTTTAAAGTACGTATGTTTTTCGTCAGTTGTTGCCGAGAAGGATTTGACGAAAGTTGCCCACTGTGGATAAATTCCATCAGCCAAGTAATACCCTTGTTCATACCTTGTTCCATTGACCATATAAGGTGCTCTTGGGGCATTGTCATTAAGAATGTCGTCGAACAACGGAGACTGGTCTAAAACATTAATATCGTTATTCGCCCTCGCCATCCTAAAAAATGCATGCCAAATCCATAAATCTTGAGAAGCAACAGCTTCAAGCATAATTGTTGGGTATTTTTTATCACCCCTAGCAAATTGCCCTTGCCAAGCCACTGGACAATTTTTCCATTCCCAGTGCAACAGTTAATGCTACCAAGCATTCCCGGAAAACCATGTTTTTCTTCATGTTGTTGATAAAGTTTTTGAATGTCGGCCCATGTTGGTTTTCTTAAATTCTCCGACATAAACAAATCAATAATGCATTTGTTAAAATTATCAAGACATAATTTTGAAGTACTCGCACCCATTTGCAAGTATTCATCAAATGCATCAGGTGAGGTGCCGTACGGCAATTGGCGTATGGCAGACGTACACTTCATTAGAGCACTTAAACTCATTCGACCCGTACAATCGGGTGTTTGCCTAAAGTAAGTAAAATGATCTGGAATATTATCGGAAGTATAAGATTCAATACCTTCAACTATTTGCAGGAATAGTTTCCGGCTCATACGAAATCTTCTACGAAAATTCCGGTTTGAATACTTATAACCTTCAACGAAATAATCGTTGCGCATACGTTCTTCTGCAATCTCACGTTCACGATATATATGGCTACGAGCACGAGTAGGATGTTGAGATGCTTCTTCTTGTTCCAACTGAAGGTGATACTCGTACGCGGACGTCATAAATTAGAAGTCATCTTCGTCATCAACGTCTGACCAATGCAGAGGAATTTCACCAAATTGATTCGGATCCATTGTGAACGAACTTGATTCTTGAATTATGGAAGTGTGAGAGGAAGTATATAAATTGTGAATTTGAATTATGGAAGTGTGAAAAAAAATGGTGTTTTAGTTGGGTATTTATAGTGGTAAAAAAATGTTTTTGAATTTTTATTTTTATTTTTATTATTATTTTTTTATTATTTTTTTTTAAAACTAGCCGTTAGGGGATTTTATGTAATTTTTTTTTAAAAACTAACGGACACTAGCCGTTGAGGGGGTGTTTTTGAAAAAAATTTGAATTTTTTTTAATCGCCTTTAACGAGCGTTATGAGCATAACGTGTAGGGACTAACGGTGCAATAACGCGTAGGTTCCAACGGGTTAACGCCACTAACGGCGTTATGTCGTTATCAATGTAAATGCTCTAAATATAGCCACTTTGTAAAGATGTACACTATGTTTTTGAGTATCGTTTAAGAAATGAAAAAAAAAAAAAAAAAAAAAAAAAAAAAAAAAAAATGAACATAAAACAAAAAAAGTTATATTCAGGGTGATTAAATTGAATTTAACGTAAATATTTTCTCTTTAAATTAAGCTAAAAAATGTTTACTTCATTTTTTTTTTTTTTTTTTTACTTTTTCATATTACAAAAACTTAGAGAATTGATACCGTCAAATTGGGTATTTTGAAGGACCAAAGTTAAATTTGAAGAATGTGTTAAAATTATAACAATCCTAAAACAAAACAAAGACTAGTTTCTGTTTTTAAAGTAGTTTGAGACTTCGAGACACTCGACTACGTGTGTCGTGTTTTACCGGCGATACCTCTGAACTTAACCGGAACCAGTGACCGGAAAATTTACAACAACCATGCCGAAAAGAACAACACACACGTACTCGAGCGAAGACGCTTTACCCGACGGACCAGATTCCGATCTGTTCGTTTATTACTGTAAACATTGTAGCTCACATGTCCTCATTACAGGTGACCCTTTTATCCTTTTTTTTTAATTGTATTATTATATCATACTGTATGTATATGATTCTGTATTAAATAGTTCAATTGTGCCCCAATTAACTTGGTATTGTTGATTTTTTTGAAAACTGTTATTGTGCAATTTCCGGAACCAGTAGATGATGGATTGATGGGGGTGTTTGTTTGAAGCTTATATTGCAGCCTTATGACTTATTTGGTTTCCGGCTTATGTTTTCATAAGCTCATTTTTTTTTGGCTTATTTTGAAACTTCTCGGCTTATATAAGCCGAGAAGTTGCGATGTAAGTCACAAAAAATGAGCTTATGAAACATGAGCCCTAAACCAAATAAGTCATATGGCCGCAATATAAGCTTCAAACAAACACCCCCCGATAAGTGGCTATATTTACCTTATTTGTCCGGCTTATTTGCGTATTGAAATTTGGAAAGGCTAGAAAGCTCAAGATGATAAGCCGGACCAAACAATTGAGCTTTTGAACTTCTGAATTTTAATAAGCTATAAGCGGAGAAATAAGGTAAAACAAGCACCTGCTATTTTTCTAGTTTAGTTTGTAAATTGATATCTTTAGAGTCTAGACTATGTTTACCAAGAGTATTGGAATAATTTGTATGTGGGATTATACTGAAAATATTAAAAGGCGCTTTATAGATGGTAGAATCGTGTTACGGATGGAGTATTTGATAATGTGGTTGATGGTTTGCATAATCATAGTATATGGTGAACTAAGCGATGTTGAACTTTGGATTGATTGACTGTTATGGACTAGCCTTGAAACCAGTTATGAAGTTGCTGTAGAAATGTTAGGATACAAATCAAAGTTTGTTTTTCATTGATTTGTAATGCGAGGTTTATATCTATCTTGTATGTACAATTTCCGCATGCTAACGTATGATTGTAGATACACAATTGCAGAAGATGCCTAAAAGAAAAACTGACAAAGCCTATGTTTTGGATAAGAAGAAGCATCTTACAAGGTTAAACATAACCGAAGCAGGGAAAATTCTACTAAAACGGTAAGCATTTACACTTAGTTTGTATTCAGAAAAATATTTGCTCGACTGCATTTGACAATCTGAGTACTTTTAGAGGACATGTATGCTTTGTTAAAACAACTGAATCATTTTTTTGTAGGGGTGAAGGGAAGTTAGAGAAGCAGTTTCGCATGAACTGTATTGGTTGTGGGCTCTTTGTTATCTACCGCTCTGAAGAAGACTTGGATTCTGCCTCTTTCCTATATGTTGTTGATGGTGCACTGAGTACGATTGCTGCGGAAACTAACCCTCAGGTACTTTTTACAAACTGTTGTAGTCTCTCATTTATGCATGGCTTGTGCAATTTGCGAGACTTGCACTGATTGTGTTGATGTGAATTAGTAACGGAAAATTGTAATACGTGTTTGTTTTGTGGTGATAGAAATTTATTGTTGAGCTCATACGATTGCTGCTATTGCTTTGCTATGGACATCATTTCTTGTTCTTTCATTTTTTTAATGGTTCAAGATCTCTTTCCGGTTCTGTAAATGATAGCTTTTACGAAAGTTGGGAATTAATGAAAATCTTAATGAAAGCCAATCCTTATGCATGTGAGAACGGGTATATAAGTTTTGTTTGGGTTAATGCTACAGGATGCTCCTGTACCACCATGTATTTCACAGTTGGAAGGAGGACTTGTCCAAGTAGCGATTGAAGTGGAAGATCGAGCACAGCGTTCAGCAATTACAAGTAATTTTTTTTCAATCTGCTACCTTTGCTCGTCTTTTGTGATGTCTCCGAACTTACACGCGTGTTCTAACCTTTTTTAGGAGTAAATGCTGATGACGTTAGAGTCACTGTGGCTGCACCTGCAGCACGTGGGGAAGCTAACAATGAACTTTTAGAATTTATGGGCAAGGTCTGTACTTTCATTTTGTCTCTCATCTTTTCCCTAATTTCCATTCTGTTGGCTGGTGTAGCTAACGCCATTATTTATGACTCCAGGTTTTAGGTCTGAGACTAAGTCAGATGACCCTTCAAAGAGGGTGGAATAGCAAGTCTAAGCTCCTCGTGGTGAGTTGAATGATTTCTGTCACCAACCATAATCCACAATCTGTTTTCTCGATTTTTTCTGTCTCTTTTGATGGATATGAAGTTATGAACTAGGCTTGTGGTAACAAAATGTCTTTCTGTGAGCACTTCTTGGCTTTCTAGCACACTATTTGTTACAATTTAATTGCAGGCATATAAATCGCTGCAATCTTAACTACCAATTAGTTTAAGATCGAAAATGAAACGAAATTATTTGACATATCTTATTATATGTTTGGTGTTAACAAGGTCTGCAACTTGAAGCCTAATAATGAATGAAAAATGCTATAGAAAGCCAATTGAAATGCGCATACGAGTATGTTAGGACAATGACTTTCTTTATTTTATTCCTGCATTAATCCTTGGTGGTAATGACTGATCCTGCAAAACTGTTTAGTCAAAGTTATGAAAATTGTATATTTAATCATTGGCAGAGGATCAACCCATACGTCTTACACATATTTCAATCCTTAATAAAATAATGTAAACTCTGATATTGTCATGCGTGAGTTTACTTTCAACATCTGAAGTGAATATGTAATGCTGTTTTTCCAACAGCCTAATCATAATCATAGTAAATTGTTGCTTTCAGTAGTTTGTAAGCACTATTCTATTTGCCAATACTTCCTTGCTGCAATTTCTATTTGAATAAAAGCATCTTAAACTGGAATATCTATTACTTCATCTCTATAAGGAATCTGCCGATAAGTGGGTTTAAGGGATATGCTTTTGTTCCTATTCGCTTTCTTCAAATCTGCTGAAACCCTATCTAATATTATTCAAATATTCTGGAGCAGGTGGAAGATTTGTCCGCCAGACAAGTATACGAGAAACTGCTTGAAGCTGTGCAGCCTTGAATCCTGTCACTTTTTGTAATCTTCATCTCTACTGCTGCTCCTTAGTAATTGGCTTTGAGCCTTCATCTTAAAGCACTTTTTTCACCATGGTCTCATTTTTCAAGGGGAATGGCGAGCAAGGTGCTGCAGTTTCGTATTCTTTGTATCATGTCAAATGTGAATGACATTTTCACTTGTTTTCGGACATGGACTCCTTGATTTTGACTGCTAGAATTTGAATGAATTGAAGTTGAATTTATAGTGTTGCACATTTTGTTTCTCAACAGGAATGCCATAATTATTAGCATGAATTGTTTGGTTGTTACCACTGTTCTAAAAGGCTCGCAAAGGCTCCGCAAAGGCCTCGTAAAGGCGTGAGGCTTGGTCATGCCGCCACGTCATGCCGCTACGCCGCCTTATGCCACATGTTTTTGTAAACTCGATATTTATGAATTATGAAATGAATATATAAACATTTTCATATTTTGTGCCGCCTTATGCCACGCCTTATAAACGCAAAAGTTTCGCCTTAGCCGCAAAGGCGTGAGGCTTGGTCATGCCGCCATGCCACGCCTCGCGCTATTTATAACCTTTTACATTATGTTCTTACAGTCTTACACAAGTATTGAGGTTGTTGCTTTGATTCATATTCGTTACATTTTGTCATCAAAGAACCTGCCATTTTGCTGTCAAGATTAGACTAATAGAGTCAACAGAGCAGTTACTTGTGTCATTAACTGAGGTTATCATTTAAGCAAACAAAGCCGAAATAAAGATGCATTATTGAGCTAAAAGTTAGCTCGATTCAGTAGCTCGACAGATCTAGCTTGGGGAAGATACAACCGTAAATCGAACAATATCCATTTTAGTGATTTTCTGATTATTAACCAGTGTTATGAAATTGTTAGCTTTCATATCGGCCAACAACCAAGTGCATGTTTTCTGTAGTGAAGTCGTATATGCTAAATAAACATCTGATGCATTTTAACCCAAATTGTTAACTTGGCAGACTTTGCAAATTCAAGATAAACAAACGTCCTTTCCCATTGGAATGATGGTTCTTAGCTTGCGCAGAACGTCCATCTCTTGGCCTTGATCAGTAACTATATCAGCTCACAAATAAACATGTACAGTAATTATTTTTAAACATAAAAAGCATCTTTGCAAGCATGTTGGCAGAGCACATAAGGCTAGTCACAATGGTAACCTGGGTCGACCTTGGCACATCAGCTTTCTCTCTTCGACGACCTAGTTGCCACAGTGATGACCTGAGATTTTTTTTTTTTTTTTTTTTATTTATTTTTTTTAATTCAAATATTTTTTAAAAACAAAATTAAACTTCATTAATAAAAATACTTAAACATTACAACAATAATTAAAAACTTAAATTAATAAAACGTAAACATTACAATACTTATTGAAAACTGAAAACATCACAAAAAAATTTCATCGTCAGTTACGTCTTCGTCACTTTCGTCTTCGCCTTCAATCTCTTGATTGCCTGCATTTCCACGGTTTCTCCAAACGTGTTCGACCAAATCAGATTTTAAGTTTAGATGAGTTGATCGGTCCATTATCTCCTGAGTAACTACTAAGGATTCTGCATGGGAGCTTACCGGATCATGATCACGGTGGCCCTCTTGTGGAAACCATGTAGGACATATCTCCCGCTGCTTGTGTCGGATGATCATATTATGTAATATGATACATGTATACACAATATCTTGAAGATCCTCTTTATACAGCCCTCGAGCCGAAACTTTAAGTATTTTCCACTTCTTCTTCAACACACCGAAAGCTCGTTCCACATATTTCCTTGCTGCTTCGTGCTTCCTCTTGTACAATATTCTTTTTTCATCACCCGTAGGAGGATTTGAAATGGACTTAATAAGAACAGACCATTCCGAATATATCCCGTCAGTAAGATAATATCCCCTTTGGTAAGCAACATCGTTAGCCTCGAATTCAAGTTCCGGTGCTCTTCCAGATTTGATATCATTGAAAACGGGGGAACGATGTAAAACGTTTATATCGTTATTCGTCCCGGAGACACTAAAGAACGCATGCCAAATCCATAAATCTTGGGAGGCGATCGCTTCCAATAAAATGAATGGATGTGGCCCGTGATCACCTCTAGCATATTGACCTCTCAAACTATTTGGGCAATTCTCCCACTCCCAACTTGTACAATCAATGCTTCTCATCATCCCAGGAAACCCATACTTTTGCTCGTGATGAACATATATTCTTTCAAGGTCAGAATACGTGGGCTTTCGCAAATACTCAGCACCATATAACTCTATAATAACCCTACAAAAGTTACGGAGACAATCACGTGCTGTTGTTGCACCCAATTGCAGATACTCGTCAAGAGAATCAGGAACGGCCGCGTATCTCAATTGACGAATTGCCGCAGTACACTTGACCAATGGGAAAATACCAAGTACGCCCCTACAATTAGGAGTTTGTTGAAAATAAGGAGAATAATTGGTTACCTCTTGCACAATTTGAGTGAATAGGTCTCGCTGATCCGGAACCGCCGACAGAATGTTTTTTACATACAACGGTTCTTCGGAGAAGTATGCGGCAACTAAACGATTATGAGCACCTTCATGATCCCTAGGCGTGTAGTTTCGTTGAGCCTTTGGCAGTGACGCTTGGCAAGCGTCCCCCAAGCATACTGCGTAAATTCCATAAACTCTGTAAACTCGCTCATAACTTCTTCCTCGTCGGAAGACGAAGAATTAAAAAATATCTCGTAAGACATAATTATCAAAATGTGTTTGAAAGTGTTTATGTGAAGTTGTTTGAATTGTGTGTTTAAATTTGTGTTTAAGGTTGTTATTTATAAAAGTGGTAAAGTTTTTATTTTTATTTTTATTTATTTTTGGTTTTAAAGCCAAACGGGTGGATTTTTTGTCCACTTTTGATGCATTATACTCGGTCGATCACACAACCTAGTTCGTCTCATTTTCCCTCTCAACCGAACACAACCGAAAACCCCACAATGGGGCAACCGGTCCTCAACCCACTCGGTTCACCTCCCCACTGTGACCATATCCCGCTTTGATTTCCCTTCGGGCTCCTTATTCCGAGACTGTTCTTTATCATGGCTCTTCTGAGGACCAGCCTAATAGCTTTTATGTATACTGCTACAAATATACATAATTTAATTGCCGTATAAAGTCATCTATAACCAGTCAAATGAACAAGCAACTTTGAGCTGTCTCATATATTGATACAATGTGTTTATCAGCAGAGAATGCGTATTTGCATATTATGTCAAAACAGTACCCTAAATCATGCTTCGTTTACCAAAAAAATAAGCATATAATCATGTAGATAACAAACATCGAAGAAACCATTATCCACATGATAATAAACTAGTTGATATATTAACAAGCCCCTTGAATTTAAAAAGGTATCACTATTGTCACATTCTACCAATGTGGGAAGTTATATTGAATTATACTACAAAGGCGATTGATAAGAATCAACTTTTTCTACTGCGACAGCTTACAAGCTAGCAATGCAAATTGATATAGATTGCAAAAACTTGACACTTAATGTAACATGATAAGCTGTGAAAGAATGCCATGGAGCTTACCATTTCGGATACAAGTGTGAAGATGGGAATGATTTGAAGACAAATTAGCGTTGAAACCTTACTAGCTTGTTGTCATCAAATTAAATATCTTGTATTCGTAAGCTGCTTTCATTATTATCTGACTTGTTCTTGAAACAAATTTGATTATCACCCTTGTTTAAAAGATTGGATATATGAAAAGCAAGATCAATATCATATGGTAGAATGTTGACATTACTTAAGTCGGTACTTGGTAGCTTGGCCCTTTATTTATTTCCTTATTCCGCGCCCCGATGAGTGTCCTTGCATAATTAAAAAGTGTAAGACAGCGTTTCTTTTGATGAATGAACAATAAATCTCGAAAACTGTCATGGGTAGCACTTAAAAGCAGGGGCGGACCTAGGGGTTTCCGCCTAGTGTAAATTTTCGTTAAATATCCTGATTTCTCCTAAATGAACCTGGTGTCGAAATTTTATGTCATATAAATATGTGTCTTGTTTAGTTAGTTCACTAATATGTCCAAAAAATTGTGCACCTGATGACCTAGAGTCTTAGGTCCGCCCCTGCTTAAAAGCATAGGTTGTGGGTTAGATTCATTACTAATGATGGGGTTTGAATGTGGAGAGGAATATCGATATTGGGAGGTACCGAGGTAAGTAAAGATATTCAAAAGACGGGTTTTGACTTTTGTGAATCTTTCGGAGAAAAGATGGGAAACGGTCTTAATACTTTCTTTTGGCTAAGATAGGTGGTTTGGAGATGGTGTGGTTCTTAGTGAAAAGTTAGACTATATGGATTAAAAGTTTAACAAAAACATTACAGTTAGTGAGAATATTTGGAGGTCTGGATCATCGGCATGGAATTGGGATTGAGTCAGGAGTCTTAGATGCAGTGGGGTAGGCGATTTTGATTAATTGACGGCTTTAACTGATATTTTTGTTCCAAATGTGTTGCAAAGAGATTCATGGAGGTGGATACTCGACGACGAAGGGGTGTTCAAGGTTAAGAGTCTAAGACAAATTCTTGATGACAAAATTTTAAGTTCTACAAATGTATTTGCTTTTAACACTCTTACACAAGTATTAAGGTTCTTTTGGCAGTCGTCAAAGAACCTCTGAGATTGCGGTCAAGACTAGACTAACATTAAGAGAAGGGTTACTTCTGTCATCAACTGTAACGTTTTGTACTTTTCGCAACCCAAAAGAAAGATGCATTGTAATGCTACACATCATAAAACAGATCTAACATGAGAAAGATACAACCTCAAATCCCAATTCACTGACTTTTTATATATAACCAGTGTTATAAGTGTCCATGACCTTAGTATAGTAACTTTTTTTTGCTTTCATATCAGCAGACAAAACTTTGGAGAAACTAGCTTACAAAACAACCTATTCGGACAAAATATACCTGTTAAAATCTACCTGGGTAATATTTCAACCTTCATGCAGTTATTAATTAAATTTTAGAAATCAGAATCGATGTTCTTTTGGAGGTAACAGTTCACAGATAGCATAAACAAACATATGGTCAGACAATCAGCAAAAGATGAACCATATCAGAATCGAGCATTCAACACTGGATGACACAAGTTTCGATCAATATTTAGATTCATAAAGCAAGATCACCTCATAATCGAACAAGATAAAAATCTTTTTAAAATGGAAACAGATGGTTTTGAGATAACAAAATGAAAACAAAAACAGATTTCCTTCTACCAACAAACTATAAATCCCACTCATGAAGACGTCCCCTTGAATTAAAGCTTGGTTCTACTTGGTTCTTGAGGCCAACTGACTCTCAGGCTGCAAATTCAACAAACAGGTTCACCGTTAATAAAATAAAATTGACCAAAAGCGTTTATCATTACTCATTAGGTAGTAACATATACAATAATATAATATGTATAACTGACCTCCTTTTTAACAGGCTCTTCCTTCTCAGACAACGTGAGTTCAATGTGACAGGGAGATGACATGTAAGCTGCAAAAAATACATTTTTATCATTCATCCAACAAACAGATTATAACGACTTAATCTAAACCGGTTGGGGTTAAGACCGGCAAATCAGCCCAAAACAAAAAACTATAGGAGCTAGACTCACGATTGATTCTTCCATGAGCACGGTATGTACGACGTCTCTGTTTCTGTGCTTGGTTCACCTGGATGTGAGAGATGTGAAGAGCATCCACATCCAACCCCTTAACCTACAATTTTCCAAAACGACAATTAAGTTGGAGGCTATATTTTGTTTAAAAACAAGAAATGTTTTAATATTTTAGTGTACTTAATACTTACTTCTGCATTACTCTCAGCATTCTTTAGCAAATCCAAGATAAACTTGGCAGACTTGGCAGGCCAACGTCCTTGCCCATTGGAATGACGGTTCTTTGCTTGTGCGGTACGTCCAACTCCACGACAGAAACGGGTGAATGGGATGGCTTGTTTGTGAGCCAAAACATCTTCCAAGTACCTTTTAGCCTTAATCAAAGGCATCTTACGGAGAGCATGGGCGGTTTCACGGGTGTTCTGTAATATGAAAGTAGCCCAATCAGCACACAGTTTCACATATACAACAAGGAAAAAGCTTTTACACAAAACAGAAACATCTTAGCAAGCATATTGGCAGTATATAATATCTTTGATGTATATTCTAAACAGCCACGTTATACAACATATCAAAACTATTATAAGCTCATGGTTCAAATGTATAAAATCTAAGCGCCAACTAAGGTCACATCAACAAGGTGATAAACAAGGCACTTTTTAGCTGTCTCAAATACCATAAAAATATGTTTAAAGTACCTAATATATCAGCACACAACTAAACAAGTTTACAGTACATATCGTCTTAAATACATATCCTAAACACACATAGAACATCAATTTTTTACAGCATTATATCCATGTTACACATATACACAACCTAAATGACATTTAAAAGCGCATCAACTATGAAATGAACAAGTAACTTTGACCAATCTCGAAAAATTCGTGTTTAACAGCAGAACATGTGTGTAACATATCATGTCAAAACATTATACATTAATTGCTTCACCCTAAATTATTACTACATTCATCCAGTTAAACAATATAAAACATTATACTAAGCCTTCATATGTTACAAGCTCATTAATAGTGACATACGGACAAACGAAATTTATAATATCTAAACAAAAACAGTTGCTAACTACATTAAGAGCCACAAAAACGCGACAGCAAACACAATTCATTTTCAACTACAGATTCTAAACATTCATATTTGCATAAACTAACAATAACAGTAACAATAACGACTAACGCATAGAAAAAAAATAATAATAAAAAAAGGCAATATACCTTGAAATGACACCTGAGATCAGATCCTCTTGCCTTGCAAGCTGATGAAAACACACATCATTTACAAAAACTAATTAGTACATTTTATAAACCCTAATTTCAACAAACAAAATAAATAAAACCTACAACGTAAAAACACACATATTAGGTATTTTTATAAAATAATCCCACCTTAATACCAACTAAGCCTCTATATATATTAAAACATTTTGCTTCAACTTATTAACATACTTATAAACATTTTAAAGCTACAAACCTAAACATATGTGTAAACAAAAATATATATAAAAACCAAAGAAGCTTACATTTGGTGGGGTTTTCTGGTTCCTTGGAGTATTTCACCTGAGATCATTAAAAAACAAAAACACATCAATATACATAAAACATGTTTGTTAGTACAACGTGATTGTGTGTGTGAAACTGAAGGTTAAAGGTTACCATTGTTGCAGATACAGATGGTGTGTGTGTGTGTGTGTGTTCTTCAGAGGCCGCCCCTAACAAATGAAAGGGATGAATTAGGGTTTCTCTCAATATAACTACTCCTTTTGGGTTTTCTTTATTTGCTAGGTTGGGCCTTCTGGCCCGTCTTGTTACTTTGTTGCTTCATATTTGGGCTTCGAGTTTGAAGATTGGGTCACACAAAAAAGTACTATTTGTCTCTTTTAATTATACTTTATGAATATTAATGCATAGCAACAAGATTTTTAGCGGCAAGTTTGAAACATGCATCTATAAGTCAATAAATTTAAAAGTTTTAAATATAAAAATTATTTTCATCTCACCATATATAAAAGACCAAAAGTCAAAAGTTATTTACCAAATTATAAAAACTATTAATTGAGATATAAAAAATTTGTGACTCATTAATATAAAATATCTACACTTGTCTGCTTGTTTTACTCTTTCCCCCTGCGTGATTCCATGCTTTGCACCTGTTTGAATCTTCACATGGTTCCGTCTATTCTAATCTTATTCCTCTCCGTATTTATGTTGCTCTAATTGTGGTTTTGCAATGACTTTGGCACGTATGTTTCAGACTTGACTGATGTGGCATGGTTACAACTAGAATTGCATCAGATTGAGACTCCATTTAGTACCGAGTTTGCACTCTAGGACACTCCATTTTTTGTTTGTTTTTCAGTTATAGTTTATTTTCTGTTTGGCAAACTCTCAATGTTTAACGTTGTACATTGTGAGTTTGATAGGTGTTAGCTAATAATAATGGCTCGTTGAGTCTGGTCCATTTGTTTACGTTGGTTTAGGAGTTAGGATTTGTTTAAGTTTTCTTGATTAATGTCATTGTATTGTAATATTATAATAGAATCTAATTAATAGAATTATCAATTTCCTTCTAATTTCTACACCTATCTTGTCTTTAGAAGGTAAAAAGAAAATAAAAAATAGAGAGCACAAACTCATACGCAATCGCCATGACAGGTAAGTAAACCAAGATCGGTCCTGGGAACCGGTTTGCACCAACAGACCCGTCAAACCAGTTTTTTGATGCCAAAACAAGTGACTGGCAACCTATTTCATCAATTATAGCAAAACTCGAAGTCTAGGATCTTTGCTCAATCAAGTGAAGACCTCAAACACGCATTTTGCATTCCTTCCTCTTATGGAAAGGCTTCTCTCCCTTAAAAGTACTCAGATTCTCTCTACAGTCAACGCGTTGAGCCCTGCATGATGTGCAAATGTCAATAGATATGATCAAGTAGTAAAATAACATCCTAAACTACAATTAAACATTAATCCTCTATATGCTAACAAGTTTGTTTCTCATTGGATCTGTGAATGAGTTTGGCAAAGCAAATCATTGTAAGAGTTGGTCTCATCATTTTTATTATTCACAAATGAACAAAAGATCACATTTAGCACATGAACGGGACTCGCCTTGCTGACAAGCTGCTCTCTTTGGAGTAGCTCCACCATCCACGACTCTTTCTGAAGCCCCGAAGAAAGTTATTATGAACAACGCAAACGACGATATCAATGGGCAGTGTTTAATCTTCTAAAAAGCAAATGAAAGAAACACATACCGCTTTCTTGAATCAGCTTTCTGTTTCTGCATAAGCAGTAGATAATAACCAATATTGTCATGTGACATTAGTCCCTCATTACAAGGATACCAAATACCAATGGTGTGATGGAATTACATAATTTAACTCAGCATATCAAGTGACAAAATCAAACTCTGTTATTAGTCTAGGTATATTCAAATAATCATTTTACACTTTTGAATTTACTCTTGTTATATAAAAAATTAAATAATTTCACACTTTAGCATTTCCCCTTTTGTTTTGACCAAATTATACTCTTTGATCTTTAAAATTATAATTTTGCTTATGATATCGATTTACTGCCGCTGCAACGCGAAGACAACGGATTATTGTATGAATCAAGACAAAACTTAAAAAAAATATTGATCATTCTTCTTTAACCAAAAATAAACAAACATTAAAGAACCAAAATAACAAAAATAACCAAACATTAAAGAACACAAATAAGTTTTTTATATGGATTCTTAATATTTGGTTATAAATTAGAAAAAACTCCTTCAACTTATAAAGGCATCACTATTGCTACCTTCTACCAATGTGGGAAGTGATATAGAATTATGCTATTACGGATGTTGATAAGAATCAACTTTTTTCTACTGCTACAGCTTTACAAGCAAGGCATTTTAATTTATATTGCAAAACATTGATGGTTAATGTAACATGATAAGTTCTGAAAGTTGCCATACAGCATACCGTTTGGGACACAACTGTGAAGATGGGAATGATTTTAGAACAAATAAGATTTTTATAAGTTTATACTAAAGAAACACATTTTAGATTATTTTCTAGAATTCTAGACCAAAAAAGCTGCTGTATAACTATCAGATACATCAAATTAAGCTGTGGTCATGACTCATGATATGAGTTTTGTTGACAGGTATTGTCTCAACTTAAAATCTTCTTCGTCTTCAAACTACTTTTTGTAGTACATTTCAAAACTAATTAACACTGAACGTTCAAAAAAAAATTAACACTGTTGATGACTTGAGCTAATGGATGCTTTAGGAGTTTACTATTTTGTTCCCTTAACAAAAGCTGTTTTCGAAAGTATCATTTCATTGTCAACAACCATCATACACAATCGCCATGACCATTAAGTAGACTAAGGTCAGTTGTGAGAACCAGTTTGGAACAAAAGACCCATCATACCAATATTTCGCTGCAAAAACAAGTGAATCGCCATCCACATACCAAAACAACCATTTTCACAAACGAAAGTCTGAAGTAATCAAAAGGGTCAACATATAACATTACATAGTCGCTACAGATACCATTTTAGTCCTTTACACATTGACAACCTATTTCTTTAAGTATAGCAAAACTCGAAGTCTATGAGTTTTGTTTAATCAAGTGCAGACCTCAAGCGTGCAATCAGTTCATCCTGCAATGTTGCACAAACTAGAATAATCAGTAACAATCAGTAAAACATAACGCTGTTATAGTCATACCAACAACAATTTAATATGATTATGGAAAGTCTTCAAAATTAGTAAAGTCAAGTTACTTGCCTTCCTTCCTCTTATAGAAAGGCCTCTCTCCCTTAAAAGTACTCGGATTCTCTCCACAGTCAACGCATTGAGATTTTCAGGTACATGTGATCTTGGTCCCTCTACACGATGTGCAAATGTAATTAGATTATATGCTCAAGCTGTAAAATGGCATTATTAACTATGATAAACCAATTGTGCTTATACTCATTTTTGAGCATTTCTTTTTTCTACTATGTTGGTCCCAACGTTTTTGTTATTCACAAATGGGACTAAAAATCAGATTTAGCACATGTAGGGACTCACCTTGCTGACAAGCTGCTCTCTTTGGAGTAACCCTACCATCCACGGCTCTTTCTAAAGCCCTGTAGAGAGTTATAAAAACCAAATTTAAGACAATGTAAGCAATTGTCAAGATTCAATATTCTAAAAATCATATGGAAGAAATGTATACCGCTTTCTTGAGCCCTCTTTTGTGCCCACACCTTTCGCACTCGAATCAGCTTTCTGTTTCTGCTTAAGCAGGAGAGATCTAATGAGTATGTTCATTTGATCCGTCTTTATTAGCTGGTTCTCTTGATAGACAAAATACAACAAGTCAATGCTTTTAGTCAACATGCTACATATGTTTACAAAATCATACAAACCATATCCTGTGGGCTGTGGTCTGAACTATGGGATAGTTAGACATGTGACAATACAATTATACAAGTGAGCAACTCGTATAAAAATCTCTAAAACTTTCTAAAACATAGAACAAAGCTACTCGTATATTATAACTATAAGATAAGAATGTTTCACCTATAGTGCGTTGTATTGCCAATGATTTCAAACAATCCTGCCCTCGTAAACTAAGATAAACTTATATTGATTCATTTGTCCCTCATTACAATTTTACCACACACCAATGGACAAGGTGTAACAGGATTACATAATTTGCACAGCATCATACTTAAATTTCAGCTTGCCATAGTCATTCAGTGTAATAGGCCATACTAATTCAGACACATTATTTGAGCAATCGGATTACATATCACATCAATGAACCAGCTCAAATCAAAACATACCATTTGGAAACCATGGTTTATAGACAAGACTGCGTGCTTTGGATTGGCTATTTAAACTGCTTATTTGCTTATTGCATTTTACTTTAAGTTTGTTTTAAACTGCTTATTTGCTTGTTGAAAACAACTTATTTCACTCGCAAGTAATCTAATAAGCAATCCCAAACAACCTCCAAAATGTAAAAAATGAAGCCGTTTTAATAAGCACTTCCAAACATCAAAATCCTCAAGCAAAATAAAAGCTAAATTACATCCCTGACATAACAATACAGTAGAACAGGTGGCAATTTAATCACACGCTGTAAAAACAAACACTAGGAAAAAGTTTTTTTTTTGGGTAAAAGGGTTAATTCACCCCGGTAAAATTCTATTACACCAAAAACCATTGAAGTACAACGGATGAGAGTGATGTCCCTCATCTCAGTCCCAGTGGACACTTACATGCAACAACTAGCAACAACTAATACCACTATAAAAGAATGACATGCCATTCTTATAACTTACAAGAAAACATGCAAACTATAATGACTATAATAAAGATAAAAACTTCAACACTAGGAAAAAGTTACCAGGGGGAGAAGTATCATGATCAGTAACATACACGCGCATTCCACCCTGCATATTTCCATTCATTTAAATTCACACATGAATAAAAACTCTGATGATTTAAATTATAAAAAAAAAAAAAAAAAAAAAGCTTACGGTATATATATTAAATACTGAATTCCCAACTACAATCACATTTCATCGGTGACTGATCTAAGCACACTATTATAATCGTTCAGGGGGGCCTAGTGGTAAAAGGCTTCTGACTATCACACTAACATGTGAAAGGTCTCAAGTTCAAGGGGTGTTTGTATAAGCTTATATAGCGGGCTTACGTCTTATTTAGTTTTCGGCTTATGTTTCATAAGCTCACCTTTTTAGGCTTATCTTGAAACTTTTCGGCTTATATATAACACAATAAGGTTAAGTTTCAAAATAAGCCATAAAAAGTGAGCTTATGAAAACATAAGCCGAAAACAACATAAACAAAAAGCCCGTTATATAAACAAACACCTCCTCAATTCATGCTTTCGTGCAAACAAGACGTGGTCACGCCAACTTTCCCAAAAAGGGGAGGGCTTTACCCGGTTTTGTCTGTGTGGCAGTGGGCCCAAATGACCCCTATAGATTAGTCATCCAAAAGGTCGGAGGTACTTTAAAAAAAAAGAATCTACTATTACTTTTGCTGAAACTCCTATTACTAATCCTAAAACAATTAACAAACAAGCATTTAAATGCTAGTTAAATAACATTAAACAAGCAATTAAAGGGTTGAAAGAGAATTAATACCAAATTGGATGAAACAACAGATGAAGAGAAAAGGCCATTGGATGGAAGATCAAGTAAGAATTTTGAAGGGTTCTTCTTTGATGGTGATTTCGTTGTTGTATTCATGGTGTTATTAAACAAAACAAAAAAAGACCCTTTTATTTATACCGAAGAGGAATGAGAGGGCTGAATATAGGATTTGAAAGTCAAATTTGAAAAACAAAAGTCAAACATTGATAATTTTGTGAAGAAAAAAAGACATAAAAAAGATTAAAAAAAAAATGTATGCGTCAAATTTGTGAAAAAAAAAATAATTAATAAAATTTAGTTGTTAAATTTAAATAAATTATAGGTATGTTAGGTAAAACTAGTTCTATGTTGTATGTTGTAAACTGTAAAGCTATCATGAGTTACAGGGTATATAGTTTTTTTCAGTAAAAGTGTTTAGTAAGTTAGCTTTTAAATGTAATTATAAGATGTAAATGACATACTTATAGTTGTAAACAAATGTTTGAAGGGCATATCAGTAATTTAAAGTTTTAACAGCTCCAAGATGTTTAAAAAGATTCATGAATCAGCTTTTCATTTAAGAGCTATTTGTTTGCAATAAAAGTTTGAAGTTAATGTATCCAAATGGAGCTACTTATTTTAAAAAAGATTATTTTTGTCACAAAAAGCTAACAACTCCTCAAAAAACTTCTGCCAAACATGCCCTATATAAACTTAAGTTAACTTATCAATTTACATGTTCTTTTAATAACTTTATAAATATAAGACTATAATACACTGTTGGTCCCTAAACTTGTCCAAAAACATCACGCTGGGACAAAACTTGCCAATTTCATCATCAGTAGTCCAAAGTATGTGTTTTTTAGGCTAAACAAGTCCCTTGACCCATTTTCTGTTAGTCAACGTCTATTATTTTCTCCCATGTGCAGTGCACATGAGGGGAAAATGGTCATTTTATCGTTTTGGTTGATTATTTTGATGGTACAACCTTAGGGACGAACGGTGCACTTAATAAAAAAGTTATACTATCACTACCACCACCCTCATGTTATCTCTTTTCCTGCTTCTCTCTCTAAATTTCTACTTCTCTTTGTAAAATTAACACCAAAACCATTCTCAAATCTCATTCATCCACTCAAAAAATAATAATAATAATAATAAATAAATAAAATAAAAAATAAATCAAACACCAATCTTCATTCTTCATACCCACACACAATATCAAAACCAACAAAATATTTGGGATGATCCATAGATGCGGCAACCAACACCCAACGTTTAATCCATTTCAGCCAAATTAATCATATATTTCATTTTAGAGGATTTTAAATACTCCAATAGAGAATCATATTACTTGAAACATACATAAATGATACAATGCAACTATGTTCATGCTCTTAATCAAAAGAACGAATTCGCTACATCACTAAACATTTCACTACATTAAAAGTTGATCTCTCGGATATTTCATCACAGTAGTTCTATGTCGTTGCAAGGTGATGTTGATGCCATAGCCATTCCTGTCATTGATGTTGACGGAAGTGTTTATCCGGAGGCGGCCCTGTTCCTTTAACCTTTTTACTACTAACATGAAAGTAGCGAATTGCCATCAATGTTGTAGGGAACACATAAGATAACAGATTTCTGAAAAAGAAGAAAGGCAACATCATAACTTGATGAAGAGTTTAGGTTTTTGTGGGCAATGGGTGGAGTTAGTTGATGCATATAGTCGAGACAGTATGACATTCCCATTGCGATTCTCATCCTCATCATCCAGTCCAAATGTTCTGATTCTTGTACTGCAAAGTTCAAAATTCGTACATAAGTTCATACATAATTGACAATTGATATAGTTCAAATACTGCTTATTTACAAATCGTGATTATTCCAAAAGGGTGTTTAGATTCACGTTTTGGAACTTATTCACAGTAATCAGTATTTAGATTGAACGGGCATTGGAACTTTCAAATTGTACACCCAAACACCCCCAAAGAATACATTCTCAGAGAAAAATCAAACTAAAGTTCCTAATGGGAATATCAACAAAATAAATATACTCACTATGTAAATGTTCAAAGAGTGTTCCATTAGGAGCATATTCGAACGTTATCATTATGGTAAAAGGCACGTCTTCCTCGCAATAACCAAGAAGGTTCACAAAATTTTTGTGGTTCACCTTCGATAACATGTCAATCTGAAATTATCCCACACCAGAAACGTTAAGCGAAAAAAGAAACTCATGAGCCATATATGCTAAAATCGGTGTAAAAAGTACCCTCTTCCTAAATGAGCTTTCAAAATGCTTTGACCACTCTTTAGCGGAAGGTGTAGCCACAGAAGCAACTGCTATTTCAACCCCACTTGATAACGTCCCTTTATATACAGATAAATGATGTTGAACCGATTACATTGCTGAAATCTTCCCAAGCTGCCTCAAGTTCTGATCTTTTTAGCTTTGGAACCCCTAATATGTAAATATTAAACAATTTTAGTCTTGGTTGAATAACATAAATATGATTAAGTTGAATATGATTGAAAAATTAGTACCTGTGACAAATGTTTTCTGCAATTGGCCACTTAGTCCGGTGACCCAAGGCCTAACAGTGGCCACTTTATTGCCGTGCCATAGCAATAATACTGGAATTCCAACCAATGCAGAACGTCCAAGAGTAATAGATTAGATCAAACCAAGATGCTTCTTCAAGCTTGAACCTGAACTTGGTCTAACGATTGATGGACGAGGAAGGGAACGTGGAGACACAAGGACTGTGGAAGAAGGGGGAGCGAGGGGTTGATCTATGACAACTGCGGTTTGAGGAGAAGGATATGGTGATGACACTAGTGCACTTGTTGGTGGCAACTGAGGTAATGGTGATGGTGATGGCGAAGGTGATGTTGGTGTAGGGAACGGAAAACCTAGCAGCCTTATCTCTATATTCTCATTTTCAAGCAGTTTTCGGGGGGACTTGAATCTGATTTGGCCAATGTTCCTGAAAAGTAATAGATCAGCTATTGCCAAACATTTCAAAAAGATTCAAAAACTACAAAAAAAGTTTAACATCCTTGACAAATGACAAATAAGCTAAAATGGTAGAAGATTACAACTAGTTTTTTTTTTTAAAGATTTATTAGCATACTAAGAACTTGTGACTAGAATTGCAATTCATATCATAGCCGAAAGATTTATTAGCATACTAAGAACTTGTGACTAGAATAATATTTCATACTTGTGAAAAAGCAACGTCAAATGATACTAAAACTTAAATAAAAATACCATCTTTATTAAATTAAATAAAAAAAAGTCATAACAGAATTGAATAATCTTTCATACTCAGGTGAAAAAAATAGATGAATGAGTTTTTAGTTAGGATGAAATGAATGACTTTATATATGGGCAAAATAGTTATTTAAGGGATTTGGCAAAAGATAACAGACGTTGACTAACGGAAAATGGGTCAAGGGACTGGTTTAGCCTAAAAAACACATACTTTGGACTACTGACGATTAAAAATGCATGTTATGTCCCCCGGTGATGTATTTGGACAAGTTTAGGGACCAACGGTGTATTTTAGTCTACACTTAATAAATACCTCCTAAACTTCATACGCCTTAGACTTTATATTTAAAAATAAAAGGGAGAATTTCATCTATATCCTTTCAAAACTTCAATATTACATTAATATCGTTGCAAATTTTGATATTACGTCAATATCCTTGCAAATCTTAATAATGCTCATGTATGTCCTAATATTTAGTTTAATTGCAACTAAATTATTTTAATTCCTAAAAATATGTAATGTTACCCTTTTACCCTCATCTCTTCTTGAATCTAACTATCATAGCTTTTTCTCTAATTGCATAATTATAATTTTTTCTGATGAATCATTTATTCCTTATGAAGTCACCTCTATTCATATTGTTTTTAATTTTTGTTATTTTCTCTATCACAAATTGTCGTACAGTAAGCAAACATGCTACAACCTACACTATAGACAAACACAATAAAAGTGACAATCACAGTTGTTCATATGCTTGATTAGATTAGAAGAAAATTTGATTGCAAACTCAAAATCTCTTCAACAGTTTTGCCCCAAACATATCATCAGTTTGACGAACACAAACCAATTAGCAAATTAAATTTAAACAAAACACAAACAGGTACAGTAAACTAAAAAGTCAAACTTGAATTTTAAACATCAAATAAAATACGAATCAATATTATATCGTTAATTTTATGAACATTTCCTTGTTTCACAAAAATAATTGGTTATTTGCTACTAACTAAATATTGGGCATTTTTATATGTAGATGGGTAAAAAGGTAATATCATTTATTAATTGTTATTTAAAAAGAACAGTTAAGAATTAAAATGATTTTTCTATGATTAAATTAAATATTAGGATATACATGAGCGTTATTAAGATTTGGAAGGATATTGACGTAATATCAAAATTTGCAAGGATATTGATGTAATATTGAAGTTTTGGAAGGATATAGATGAAATTCTCCCAAAATAGGAAAACCAAAAATGATGTTATTATTAGATATCATTATCATTATAAATTAAATTAGTGTATATGAAAGAACATAATAGTGTGATATGTAAATGAAAACACATGATTGTGCATATATTAACAACTCATATTATTGTTCTTTGTGATTTTAATAAGCATATTTTGAAAGGTATTTTTTTTTAAAACTTATTCATGTTCAATGCTATTATTTTTAGTTAGTTTAACTCATGCGCACACGAATTCAAAAGCTAAATGTGGCTGATGTTATTATTAAGGTAATACAAATATCAAAATGAAAACACAAATTACTGTGATATGAAAATGTATATGTGCTGAGAGATTTACATAGAAT
Source organism: Chrysanthemum makinoi (assembly GCA_910596185.1). Classification (NCBI taxonomy): domain Eukaryota; kingdom Viridiplantae; phylum Streptophyta; class Magnoliopsida; order Asterales; family Asteraceae; genus Chrysanthemum; species Chrysanthemum makinoi. Next base: position 284,258,098 of record OU343220.1, on the reverse strand, counting down.
AACGACTCATGTAATTCCCCCTTTAAGTTTAAATAAAAATATCAAGTAAAATTTTAAACTTTGTCTTAAAGTTAATCAAGTGTCATTGCATGCTATTAATATACACATCTTTTATATAATAAAACAAAACCCTTACTGAGAATTTTTCATTTCAAAAAAATCAATTCATACTTTATTTGGTAATATTTTTTTTAATTTGATTTTTGTTTTTGGATTTAAAAAAATAACATAACCTAATTATTTCCTTATTTGCAAAAAAAATAGAAAAAAATCGTTATTGTACTTATATGTACAAAAATTTAAAAAAATACACATGGGTGTCTATGTTATTTTTTCATAATTAGAGAGGAAGAATGTTATTTAAAAAAAAAGGAAAAAGAAAAAACACGGATGCCACTCAAATGCATAAATTTTTTTCATTCCTCAGTTTCACTCATCGAGTCATCCCTTCTTGTCCTCATCCTGATCCTCATAAAATAATAACCCTAAATCAAAAGTCGATTTTTTTTTGTTGCATGTATTTTAGGCGGAAAGCACTGTTACCTTTCAAGGTTTATCTCCGATTTAATATTGTAACATCGATCTAATTCGTGATTTAGCAATAAGGTTTCTTAATCATCAATTACTTATTTTTATGTTCTATATCCATTCAATAATTGAGTATATAACTGAATCGTTGTTAGAATTGATTATTTTATATGCTTTATGTTGTTTTGGTTATGTTTTAGTGGATTTCTTGGGTTAGGTATGTGATAATATGATTTTATTGATTTAGTTTCCTGTTTGCGATTATATTTTTGGTTAATTTGAACAGGTTATTTATGATAAAAGCAATGCAATGGCTCTTGAAATTTTCCCAACTGTTATCAGACCTTCCAAGTCATCACCATAATAGATTTTGAAGAGGTTGATGGTAATGTACAATACAAGAAGACCATTTGAAGCAAGGAGGAAACCCATGACTGCTCCAGATCGGAATGAAACAATAAAGGCCTTGCTGACACTCTTTCTAGCCTCGAGGGTATTTACTCCTCCATTCAATCAACCTGACATAATATTGTTTTTAGTGTTTATATAGAGAACACAAGTTTTGCTTATTTTGGCTTAACAAAGAACTTATTTATAACTATTGAACGTATTAATGTGCAGGGCAGCTTTAAATAAATAAAGTAAAGCTGTCAAAATAAGCAATCCTAAGCACCCCCTTCTGTTTGAAAGAAAGATAAGAAACACATGTAAAGGTGTGCTGTTTTGTGTTGGAAAAAATATTTTATTGCATCATGGTAGAAAAGAAATTATCATCTTAGTGCAGATACTAATAGGAACAGTTTTTACATCTCGAGCAGTAATTCTCATTCGTTTTCGATATTCCAAACATGAATGCGTCTCTGATGATAACTTTGTCGAAGTTTTCTTATTATGTACATTAGAAGTAAGAGGAGAGTTATTTTACATACCAAACTTTTTTTACATACCAAGGGACTCATCTCCACCATCCATCTAAAAAGAGATCAATGGCTGAGATTAAAAGCATTTTATTATTTCACCTATTTTTTATAATTTAAGTATCTCTTAAACCGTTAATCGTTAAGTGAAAATATTTACACCGTCGCGACGAGCATTTAATTATCTTTATATAGACGGGCACTTTGATATACTTTCGAAAAAAGAAAAAAAAATCATTTTTTTTCATGTTTTTTCGTCTTTTTTTCGTTTTTTTTACGTTAAAGAAAATCATATATGATTAAACACTAAATTGAATATCACATGTGATATTAGTGTTAAATCATATATGATATGTAATATCACATGTGATATGATATGCATATCATATGTGATTTTATACTAATATCACATGTTATATTACATATCATATATGATTTAACACTAATATCACATGTGATATTCAAATTATTGTTAAATCATATATGATTTTTTAATACTAATTTCAGTAACGTAAAAAAAATGAAAAAACTTAAAAAAAAAAGTGAAAAATACTGGGAAAAAAAATTGTCGAAAGTATATCAAAGTGCCTATCTATAGAAAGATAATTAAATGTTCGTCGCACTGATATATTTTTTTACGCTTAACGATTAACGGTTTGAAAGATATTAATATTTGAAAAAAAAATAATTAAAGTGGGTTTTTAAATTGTTGGGATTAATCTCATCCATTAGATCAAATAAAAATAAATGGCGGAGATTGATCCTTTAAAGAATCTTTTGTCCTCAAATGATCTTAAATCTAAAAGTAAAATGTTGAATTTAGAATGTTTCAACAAACTGTCTAATTTCAGTACCTCATCTCAGTATATCAAGCATGCCTTTTGCCTCAACTACTTAAGGATATCAGGCTACATGACCCATTAGCATGTTGTGTTAACCTGTTTGTAATCCAAGTTAAACCTGCTTAATTCAACCCTAACTAAATGATATTTTATTCCATAATGTAGGAGCTCTTATGGTGATAACATTCAAAGTAATTTCATGTACCTTTAATTTATAAACTGGTAGCAATAAAAACGAATATGATGGTTATCGAGTATGTTTTTTTTGGTTGTGTGGTTTTCTTTGCCTGCATCCAATGTTTAGTAATTTACCTAATGGTATGTCAAGTAGTGAAAATAACTTATATTGTAATGCTTTGGACTGTAGGATGGACACATGGTATGTTTTATTGAAAGCCGCGTTACTCAATGATCAATCCATATTTGAAAGATGCTACTGGCGGTTATGGTATTTGAAATTTCATAATCGGCGGATTCTTCACCGAAGAGAAGTGAACTATGGAATCATAGAAGGTTAAGAATGCAATCTTTCAAGTGGCATTGTTGTTATTGATGATTATATAACAAAAAGGTATTGTTTATTTATTTTAAAAAATATTTACATGGGTTCTTACTTTTTGAGAAAAAGCAATCGAGTGGGTATATTATTTTTTTTGTTTTCAATTTTATTGCTATTGCTTATGTATCATTGTTTTAAGAATGTGGGGTATTCATCATTATATGATCTCAAACAATTATAGATCAAAGTGTTTATAGGTATGTTTGAATCATATATGATCAGAATTATATATCACTGGATATATTATGGACGGCTTTAGTGTATGATTGGACCTACATGTGATTCTACTTTGAAAGGAAACAAAATATGATAAATTTACAATGTTATACTATTGAAGGTAAGGGTGAGACGAGAACCGTGCAGTCTCTTCAGATCTGATATACAAATTAGTCAAGTCATATCTTCGAGCCTCACCATTAAAGCACGCAACATTGAAGGTACCTTTTTTGAGTTTATCTGCCGAGATACTTTTTTAAAAGGTTTATGGTTTTGTGTTTTCGAAAGGATTATATGCAGTCGTAGTGATTTAGATAAACACAATCAAAACTCCTTATCTCACAAGGAGTGTTTGGATATGTGTTTTGGAACCGAGTATTGCAACTTTAATTCTCAGATACACAAACTTTACTTCTTGGTGATCAATTTCATACAAGTTGCAACAATGCTCCCTCCCTAAGGGTAAAATAAAAATAACCAAAATATCCTCTCTTTTAACCTAATTTCAGATACTTATACTCCCATGGTATCTTTCATACTTTTCGTTTAATTTATTCTCCGCCTTTCATAAAAGATCTATTTATTCCTTAAAAGTAGTTAGAATTTTCATATGCTTAAAATTTAGATTTTTCTATTATTACAACTACAAAATGTTTGAGAAAATATTTCACGCTTGATTATGTCACTTAGGCGATTTTACTTATTTGACATGATCACTTTTAGTGCACACACAATACATCCCCTTAATAAAGTACAAGTCAAGTTTATGTTTTTTCCACATATCTAACGGTTTGCTTATCTTATATGTGCCATGTTTCATCTCTAGCATATTTAATGGGTAAACTAAAAAAAGTAGTTTAAAAGGGAACATGTCAGACGGGTCTAAAGCGACAAGAAATGTATTTTCATTACATGTAACCACCTAAGAAGATTTAGTCTTTAGAATTATATTTGAAGAATCTAAGTTCTATAGACACAAACTGCTTTGAAGGAACATGACCTAAACAGTATTAAAATATTTGTTTGATCTGAACCCATGTTGAGACCCGGATGCCCACCCATTTTGTCACCTCTAAATTGTAATAATATTATTAATTAGGACGAAGTAACATTTTTTTGTTGACTTTGCAGTCCATCATCAGCAAAGACGAATCCCATTTTTGTTAATATGCTAAAGAATATGAGAATGGCGAAGTAGAAGAATTCTTATCAAGAAAGAGCTGAGCCATCCACATACTACAAAGGTGTCTGTATTATTCTCATGATCTTCGCCAACACAATCTAAATCAAGTTCTTATTATGTACATATTGTTCTCTAAATGATATGTGTTTCGTCTGTTAAAGTTGATACACCACACCATGATTAGTAGCACAACACTCTGCATTTTAGACATTCTTCAATGGAGCAGCGTAGAATAAGCAAAATCAGTGACATGTATGTTTATACTAGAGGTACGAATTTTTATCTCTTTACTTATAATAGGTGACTTTGAGTATGGTTTTGATTAAATATAAAACTAACAGGAAATACTTAAATAGTTACATATGGTATGTAGCTTTACTTAATTTACCTACTAAACAAGGCATGGGATAATCTGAAGACGTCCTACACCATGCGAATATGTGATTGTTTAGTTTTGTTTTTTTATGTGAATATGTGAATATCTGGAAATTGTGTAGATTGGAGTTTTGTTTTGTAATACGGTGTTAAATTTGATTTTAATGGAAATGTCAACTTTGTAGAACACCTAGAAAGGAGTGTAAAGGGGGTGTTTAGGATTGCTTATAAATTCTAATGCATTTTACGCCGGAACTTGAGAAGAGAATCGAGGAGCATGCTGATCTAGATCTGCTTTAGGAAGTACTTAAATGAGGTTGGTGTTTGCAACTTTCTGATTGTTTTTGTAATGTGGCATTAAGCATGCGTAAAGTGTTTACAAACTTGATTTGAATTAACACGTACACAAATGCTCTAATGAATGTAAACCTGCTCTAATGGTGTTTGTTTAATATCATGTATTTTTTGTCAAGGGTATTAAAATTCTAGAACCGTGACTGATAATATATATTAACAAAGGTAAGACCAGTGAGAAATAAAATTTCTATTATAGAGCGTGTCACCAATAGCGGTGATATGTTTGGGGGTTGAGTACTGGTGGTGGTGCACAGGAAGATTTTTAGCAACCGATGCACAAAACAAAACATGGTATCTGTACTCGATGTGGAAACACAACCAGTTTGATATTCATTACCGGTTGGGTATGATGATAACTCATAATGGTATTACTTGCTTTAAGATTTTTAGGGATCAAAATGCGTAATCAAAGATGGTGCTTTTTAATATTTCAGGACCAGAACCGAGTCCAAAGAAGCAACAAGTGCTAAAACGGGGGTAGATTGTAAATATGTGGCGCGGGTCCAACAAGCAGTAGAAGACTATCATTGGATGGCGAATTTGGCTCTATGTCTACTGTAAGTCTATGTTAGTGGTGCAATACTATTTTGGGGTGGTCGTTCACTTTTTGTTCTTATTTTTAATGGTTGTTCATGGATGCAAGACAAATCAGCCTATAGGGGATATCGTAGCCAACAACGAAAGAAGGCATGGCCCATTACATTCGGTGTTTCCACCTACATCTGCAGAAGTTTCCTTTGTAAAGGATCTCTTCAAATTTATTTGCTCGGGTCCCCTTACACAAAAACTTGGTTCACCTCAGAGACTATAGCTGAGTTTATTGACAAGTGGTTAGAGAATGGATCGCACATGTGCAAACTGTTCAATCTCAATGATCTATTCCTGACGACACCCCAAAAAGCTAGAATCTATCACTACTATATACCAGTCTTCTCGTGGTGTGAGGAGAAAGCTGATCATAGGTGCGCGTTTAAAGATGGCGATGACATCTATCCTTTGGTGGTACTTTCCTAATCTTCTAATTTTCGTATTCTTATACAACTGATATACTTTCCAGAAAATACGATCATGTGGGACGAAAATTGATGCTATTTATCTTACACACAAAGGGGCCTCTTCAAGTGGTTAGGTGTTATATGATGTTAGAACTGATTATCTTGCTGATTTTGTTGTCCTTTCTCGTCCTGATTATAATGTGCAGAGTATGCTTTTACATGACGTCCTCTCTTATTATGGGGATTGGGTTTAGTGCTCCACAAGGTTGCAGGAAGACTACACTGGTCTTCACTCTAGACTATCTTTCCAAACTAAAGGGAGGTAGAGTGCAGAGTAATGATACATTTTAAGAAGCGATGACGTGCTTGTGGTCGTTAATCCACAATAATTTTGAGAAACTTTCGCATTGCTTACTTTGGTTTATTTATCAGGAAGTCCAAAGCTATTTCCATAGACGATTTCTATCTAACACATGATGACCAGGTAACATTCAAACACAGTGTGAAATATTCTGATTGCAATATAATTTTTCGGGGGGCAAAAGTTATTGAAATGGTTACACTTTTTATACTGAAAAGTTAAATTGTTAACTACAAAAATTCTATTGTTTTTCTGATGTCTAATGTGGTTATAGTTTTATTTTCGGTTAAACTAATAGAAAGCAACCCCGAGAATTCTCTTTTAGAGTTAGGATTCCATTGAGTATGATTTACTCATCTTGCCACTTATAGCGTCGTTATCTGAGTCCTTTGATTACTGTTAGTTTATTCAGGAAGCTAAAGTTGAATTCAAGTTGGTGTCGTGTCAAGGAAAGGTTATGAATCAGTTGCTTATAAGCAACTGAGCAAGGACAGCCAACGGTTGATGGGGACCAGCTGAAAGTGCTTCAAGACTGTAGGGAAACACATAAAAAAAATTAACAAGCTTCTAAAGGTGAAGGCATGTGTTTCTGTTTTTAAGCGTTTTTTCATATTCTTGGACTCGAATGTAAATTTTTAGAAAAAACTACAGACTTCCTAATACAATATGAATTTATATTGTATTACAATTCTTAAAAGCCCACAATAAAACCGACTTTAAACCTTATATATACTCGATTTATATGCCAATTTATTATTGCATCGAATTCATCACAGCTATATGTAGTTGCTAATTCAATAAAAGTCAGGTTTTCGTATGACAATCAAAATCACTACTTTTCAATGATAAAGGTAAATTGAATATAAAAGTTGCGATAAAATCTCTTTGGAATTAATATATTCCATGGAACAAGGTATAAAGTAATTTTATTTTATAAATGTGAAGCATTAAAGTGACTCAAATATGAATGTGTTGATGATTGTTATTTATAAAACTTTCAGGTTGTTTGCGTGGTACAAATGAAAGAGGTGGTGATTCATACATGGTAGAATTAAATGAGTGTCAAGGTGTCGTGAAGCATTATAAATGGCTACCGAAGGATTCTGTTGGTGACGTACATTTTGCTACTATCAAAAACCGATATATTGCTCACCACTACAGAAACAGGATTTTAGACCCCATTATTTAGACCCTCTTAACAAACGCATGTCTAAATGTGGAGTTTTCCCCAACCAAAAGGTATTTAGACCGGTGCAAATAGTAAACACCGGTCTATATATAATTTTCTAATTTAGGCCGATTATTATGTAAAACACCGGTCTAAAAACTTTTAATTAGACCGGTGCGTTTCATTTACACCGGTCTAAATAAACCGAACCATTTAGACCGGTTCCCTTCATACGCACCGGTCTAAATAATATTTGAAAATAAGGGTGCCCAACGGCTACAAAACCAGATCTCATTTAACACCACAACACAACTTCAACTTGCATTTAATACACTCGAAAAATGTCATTAATTATCTCATAATTGCCATACTTTTCCGCATTAACTACAATTAAAAGGTATATATCACTTATTATACATTCATATTAATACCACCAAGATTTTTTATGATTATTTATGTAAAATTTTTCATAAAAAATGTTATACTTATAAAAATCACTAATTGCGTGTTTATGGATATAAATTTGTTATTGTGTATAAATGAAAGCTAACATGAATATTTTTTTCTATATTTATAGGAATGCTTGCGTAAATCGTATGTATATGATATCCGAAATGTAGGTTCATTGACCCGTGGAAGTAAGATTATCAGCTCTCGTTTTGCTAATTTAGAGGCTGTTTGGATTTATCTTTTGATTAAACGATTTTAGGATTTATGTTTAACTAAGACAATGTATGGATTTCTACTTAAATTAGAAGTTACTTCCTGGATTTTGCTTATTAGAGTATCGGGTAATAGTATTTGCTTATTGTTGTGAAAAAGCTGCTTAATATGTGACAAAAACATCTCCAGTAAATCAGTGCTTAATTAGAAGGTGCCAATAACTGAACATTTAGACCGGTTGGAAACCGGTCTAAAAGCTACTAATGTCAAAAAGTAAAAAATTTTATTTAGACCGGTGGAATACACAAATAGACAAGTTGATAAACCGGTCTAAACAGCAACTTCCAGTCCCAAAAAAAGTTATTTAGACCGGTGGAAATATTTTTTAAACCGGTTACAAACCGGTCTAAAAACTAATTTTTTAAACCGGTGCGTCACCCGGTCTAAATGACTATTACCCTTTTAGACCTCCCCCCATTTAAACCCCCCGTGTAACCGGTTTAAAAAGGGTTTATGACCGGTTTAAAAGCTAGTTTTTGTGGTAGTGGCTGCTGGTGATGACTTCAATATCAAATTTTGGGAAATGGACAACAAATAGTATTGACAGTTGTCGATGCCGAGGGTGGTTTACCGGTACTCACTTTGATGCTTTCATTTGCTTTTTTCCCTATTATTATTGTCCGTTTTGTAGTTGTTGATACAATAGGGGTTCTTAATTTATTTATATACAGTCCCGTTTGTAAGGTTTAACAGAATTCTTTGACACCAGTAGTCCATACTTAAGTGATTTCTTTTTTCTGTTTTCATTGTGGAGGTAATGGTCTCCGTGATATTATTTTACCAAGTTCAACCATCTTTTGGTTTGAGCATCAAGTACATATTTCATGGAAGTTTAATACGAGGTACTTGGACAATCCTTTTACACCCATTATACATGCATACATTGTGTATACGTTGGTTAATGATTGAGTGATTGACATGATTTGTCATTTTTATTGTCTTAGACTTAAGTGTGGGTTTAATGTGGCTGCGAATTTTGGAAAAGAACGTGACAAGGGTCAATTGATGTGAGTGAACCCATTTTGAAATAAGTGACCATTCTCTCTGTTTGGACTGGAAAAAAGGTCTTTGCTGCAATATGTCGACCAAAGAGTCACCGTGAAAACTAACTCATTATCAAGTAAAATACACACGTGTTAACGTAAGTAGTATGATTTGTCAAAATGTTTGTTTAGACTTGCGACATTTGGTTCATAGGATATTTGTGTTTTGCCTTTTTTAAGAACCCTAATTAAAAAAAGAAATATTAAACTATTTATTTTTTTATAAATAAAAATACATTATTAAAAGAATTAGAAAAAACACCGTGCGTGCACGGGCATTATAACTAGTAATGTCTACAACATGATCAATACTAAACTTAAACAACAATGTCAATCTCAACATATTGTCATCTAACAAAGTCAAATCATTCGTTCAACAAAAATCTACACAATATTAATTGATGTTAAAAACTATAAACAAAAGACAAATCTGAAGGATGAATAAATATAATTATTGATGAATCATTATAAATTATTTATAGGTATTGATATGTTCAAAAATAGTAGATAAGTCGGCCGAAAAGATTCAGAGACTATAATTACCAAAAACAATTTGACCGGTTTTAATTGGAAAACTGAGGCACTTTATTTTGCATATTCAAAAATCCTTGCATACTAAGGGATAAATCCCCACCTTCCATTTATTTTGATCTAATGGTGATGATTAACCTAAGATTTAATATGTCTAAACCTAAGTCCATGTTTTTTTCTTGTTTTTTTCTTTTCTTTTTATCTTTATTGGAGTATTTATTTTATCATTATTTGTCATTTTTTTAATCATTTTTTTTTCAATTTCACGTTTTTTTTTTCCTTTTTTCTACTTCTTTTTTTTTTCTTTTTTTTTGGTAATTTTCATACGTTTTCTTACGTTTTTGTCCGTTTTTTCCGCTTTTTATACGTTTTCGTCAGTTTTCATACGTTTTCTTACATTTTCGTCCGTTTTCTTACGTTTTTGTCTGTTTTCTTACTTTTCGTCCGTTTTCATACGTTTTCGTTCGTTTTCTTACGTTTTCGTCCGTTTTCTTACTTTTTCGTCCGTTTTCATACGTTTTCGTCCGCTTTGTTACGTTTTTCGTCCGTTTTCGTCAGTCTTGTTATGTTTTCGTCTGTTTTCTTACGTTTTCATCCGTTTTTTTATGTTTTTGTCCATTTTCATGCTTTTTCGTCCGTTCACATACGTTTTCATCCGTTTTCTTACGTTTTCATTTGTTTTCTTACGTTTTCGTCCGTTTTCATACGTTTTCGTCTGCTTTCTTACATTTTCGTCCGTTTTCATACGTTTTTGTCTGTTTCTTTATGTTTTCGTTCGTTTTCTTACGTTTTCATATGTTTTCTTACGTTTTCTTCTGTTTTCTTACGTTTTTGTCCGTTTTCGTCCGTTTTCTTACGTTTTCGTCCGTTTTCATACGTTTTCGTCCTTTTTCTTACGTTTTTGTTCGTTTTCATACGTTTTCGCCTGTTTTCTTACGTTTTCGTTCGTTTACTTACGTTTTCGTTCGTTTTCTTACGTTTTCATACGTTTTTGTCCGTTTTCATACCCTTTTGTCTGTTTCCTTACGTTTTCGTCCGTTTTAATACGTTTTCGTCTGTTTTCTTACGTTATTGTCTGTTTTCAACGGTTTTCATAGGTTTATATACACTTTCATCCGTTTTTTACGTTTTCGTCCATTTTTAGACGCTTTCGTCTGTTTTCAAACGTTTTCGTCGGTTTTTATACGTTTTCGTCCATTTTCATGCGTTTTTATATGTTTTCGTCCGTTTTCAGACCATTTTTTCCGTTTTCATGCGTACACGCTTTTCATTCGTTTTTGTCCGTTTTATACGTTTTTGTACGTTTTCATCCGTTTTTTGCAGTTTTTTATACGTTTTCGTCTATTTTCCTACTTTTTTATGCTCATTATTAAACTTTATTATATTATATGTCTAATATCAATTGTGGTATTTTATTAAGAAAAAAGTTAATGTCTAATATCACTTGTGATATTTCATAAACAAACAAGTATGTTTTTTAAACCTTTAATATCAACTGAGATATTTCATTGCTCTGTATATTTTTATATATTATCACCTATCTGTTTTCTAATATTTTTATAATTTTCATTTACAAGATAGATTTTGTGCCTTTCATCGCAATTGACAAGCGCATATTTTTTTAATGCAACCAATGTTATCTATCATTTGTAATATTACACTCTTAGTATAAATAAAAGGGTTAAAGTCTCTTTAGGTGAATTATTATTTTATTCAAAAAAATGCTAATTTAATGCAACACTTGTTGATTTTGAGAATATGTCAAGTCTTTATTTTAATAGCTTGCTTCCTTTTTATTCATTTTTATATTTTTAAGATACACTTATTTATCTCTTGTGATATAACACTGTAAGAAAGATGAAGAGTATTATACTCTTCATCATGTATAAGTTATTAGTTGTGATACTCAACTAAGAATGTGAAATATTAAATTCATACCAAATGTGATAAGAATTTTGTATGTTACCAAGTATATATGAGAGAAATGATAATAAACATCACTTATTATATTACTGTGATTATTCTGTTCATTTTTCTTATTTGTGTTTTAGAAAATATTTAGGAAGATTTTTGTGTTTTAAGATAATATGAAATATTAGAAAAGGTGTTTAACTGAAAACAAGAGATGTTATGAAACTTTTGTTAGACTTGTGGTGAATTTTTCTATTTAATGGATACATTGTGCATGTTTCGATATGTTTTATAGCGGGATTTAAAAATGTATATGGTTGAATCAGCAAACTAAAGAAGCTATGGTTGAAGAAAGCACACATCTTTATAGACAAACCGAGTAGGCTTAAACACCTGTGATATCACAGATGATATCACAGGTGATATCACATGATATCAAAGGTGATATCATATGATATCACAGGTGATATCACAAGCGATATAAACTCTGATATCACACATGCTATCACCGGTAATATCACACATGATATCACAGGTGATATCACCGGTGTTATCACGTGTGATATCACAAGTGAGGTGATATCACCTGTGTTTGAGCTTCCTCAGTTTTTTTTATAAAGATGTGTGCTATCTTCAACCATAGCTTATTTAGTTTGTTGATTCAACCATAGATATTTTCAAATCCGCTATAAAACCAATCGAAACATGCACAATGTATCCATTAAATAGAAAAATCAACAACAAGTCTAACAAAAGTATCATAACATCTCTTGTTTTCAGTTGAACAACTTTTCTAATATTTCATAATATCATAAAACACAAAAATCTTCCTAAATATTTTCAAAAACACAACAATCACATTCTTAGTTGAGTATCACAACTGATAACACATACATGATGAAGAATGTAATACTTTTCATCTTCCTTACAATGTTATATCACAAGAGATAAATAAATGTCACTTACAAATATCAAAATGAAAACGTCTGAAAACGGAAAAAAACAAATAAAATCGAATGAAAAGCATATAAAAACGGACAAAAACGTCTGAAAACGGACAAAAATGTATAAAAACGGATGAAAACGTATGAAAACGGACGAAAACGTATAAAAACGGGCGAAAACGTCTAAAAACATACGAAAACGTCTAACAATGGACGAAACGAAAACGTAAAAAAACGGTTGACAACGTATGAAAACGTCTGAAAACGAATAAAAATGGACGAAAATACATGAAAACATAAAAATACAGACGAAAATGTCTAAAAACGGACGAAAATACATGAAAAGCTAAAAAAACAGACAAAAATGAATGAAAATGGATGAAAATGCCTGAAAACGTAAGAAAACGAATGAAAACGTAAGAGAACAGCCGAAAACATATGAAAGCGTAAAAACACGTATGAAAACGTATGAAAAATGGACGAAAATGAAAGAAGACGGATGAAAACGTATGAAAACGAATAAAAACGTAAGAAAATGGACGAAACCGTAAGAAAACAGACGAAAATGTATGAAAACGGATGTAAACAGGCGAAAACGTAAGAAAACAGACGAAAACGTATGAAAACGGACGAAAACGTATAATAACGGACGAAAACGTCGAAAACGTCTAAAAATGTACGAAAACTTAAGAAACGGACGAAAACGTATGAAAACGGATAAAACGTCTGAAAACGAAAAGTATATAAACGCGAAAACGCGTAAAACGAAAACGCGTCGAAACGGATGTAAACGCATAAAACGGATGAAACAGATGAAAACGCTGAATATAGACGAAACGTAAAAAATAGACGAAAACATATGAACACGGACGAAAACGTATAAAAACGGACGAAAACATACGAATACAGATGAAAACGTTTGAAAGCGAAAAAAAAAAAAAACTTAGAATAAAAAAAATTGAATTTAAAATTAAAAAAAGAATAATAAAAAAAACGTGATAAAAAAAATAATAAAAAAATAATGAATTTCAAATAAAAACGTGAATTCAAAAAAAAAAAAAAAAAAAAAGACTTGTATTTAAAATTATAACGTGAATTCAAAAAAAAAAGTAAAAAAAAAAATTAATAATTTAGAAAGACAAAAAGACAATCCATATTAAATCAAAAGAAGGAAAACTATTTACAAAGATGGTCAAAGTGGAAAAAGTGAAAAAGAAAGTTGAAATGGGCTTAAATTTAACATTAACCTATCGGTTTGACTCGGTTTAAATCGACTGTTTTTATACGGTTCAAAACCCGTTTCAAATTTGACAAATTCAAGAATTGTAGTTTTGGTTTATTTTGCTTTGACACATGTAATCAAAACCATTTGATGTATAATGTAAGTTTATTAAAATCACTATTTGAGCTTTGAACAATGCATAAATATCAACAAATTGATGGTCTCTAAAGAAGCATCAAAATAATGTTGGAGTAAGCTTAAAACAATCCTTTTAAAAATTCTCTAGGAAAACTATTTACAAAGATAATCATAACTATTTACAAAGATAATCATATTCTTAGAGGATATTTACCATACACGGGTAAGTATTAAAATTTTTGAAAAAAGAAAAGTCTACAAAACCAAAACCAAAACTAACACACATATGTATAATCATAAAATAAAAAACCCTAATATTTTCCATCCTCTATATAAAGTCCACGCTTAAATCTCCTATCACGCTCACTTTTCACACGTACGTTCTCCTTAAGGTATATCGATCAATAATCACTTATTTTTTGATATTCAATTATGAGTGTTTATATTTGTTGGTGTGTTGTATATCCATTCAGAAAAACAACTACGTACACACTTATAAACTTATCAGAATGTATATACATATGTATTTAAATCTGCATGTTAAATGTTTCTATTGATTAGTTTGGATCAGAATACGATGGAGCAAGGCCCTCACCCACCTCCCTTCACACGAGAAGGAATTCTTTCGCTAAACGATGGATCAACGTCTCTCGAGCAAGCCCGAAAATTGTTTAATGGTAATTATATAGTTCATCTTTATTATATCTTTTACTAAACTTTATTGTTTTGCTAACAACAGCAATTAACAACCAACAATCCACTTTTTGTGTAAGATAATTGTTTAAATCTTATTCGAATAGTTATTCTATTCATTGGATGCACAAGCGAAATAAGTTAAAAAACCGCTATTAGTTATGCCATAATATTACTAGTATTCTTTTAAAAAAAAAAAAAAAAAAGTTTGTTTTTATCACAAAGGAGTTACATACAAAACATAATTTTGTACCAAAAGATCTAGAGCTTGTAATTGATCTGCATTCTGACTCGATCATGGATATGATGTTAGCAAATTGCCATACCAGATTTATTAACTGTGTTTATGAAAAGTTTTTGTCCCAGTTCAGTTTTTATATGTATACTTTTGTTATACATTATTATGTAATGTCTAAAGTGATACAGGTTTGTTAAAATTAGCTGTGAGTACCCTTTATGTTTTTGTTACACATTAACGTATTTTCAATTTCCAAAACGATTCTGGCATTTGTTATCACCAGCACATGTCTTTTTTATATATATCTTTATTTGCATTGTTTCTTTCTTTAAATGATAGTACTATCTATCTTATGTAAGTTCTATTAAGTTTTGATATGTTGATATACAGTTGACTTAGTAACATTTAAAGCAAAGCTGATGCAAGAACACATCCTGGTTTGGAATGAGGTCAACGGGCTCAAAGTAAGGGTGCATGGGTATGATGATAGCATAACTATTTTTTTGTCTTTTTCTGACTACAATAAAAGAAAGAGTTATGTTGTAAAGGGGACCGATCCATTTGAAAATGTGATCCAAAGTAGGATTGAGAGGGATCTAAAGCTGACTCGTGGAGTTTACGGATTATTTTACGAGCATTCTGAGCTTGAGGAGGACTATGTGATAATCGAGACAGACCTTGATTGGCACAATGCAGTTGAGTATTTCTATGACCAAGGTACATCTATGTTTTTGGAGTGTAGATCTCTGAAACCTAATGGAAATCATCACTCATTTTAATGCAGTTGCGGAGTGATGAGACTCCTGCACACCTACTGAAGCTGCTGCTTCATGACGTTTAACTATCATGTTATTTTGGACTTTTAGAATTTAAACAAATGAATGTAATGTAGTGGAACCACCAAGAATATTGTTATTAGCTATATTACTTAGCATACACATAAAAGAGACACTTACATGAACACGAGATTTATATATGCTTCGTATATTAAAATTTGGTTTTTTGTTCATTGATAGTGATTACCGGAGGGGTCTCGGATGGGTGTGCAAGACCACATTTTTATTAGTTTTGCATATAAGTATGCATAATATCAAACATATATGATTTATGTATTTCAAATTTATATGCAATTTCTCTTTAGGTTACCAAAGGTAATAGAACCAATTTATTGCTATTGCTTAGGGTCACCAAAAGTAGGAGACGGCTGCAATGGTGGAGCTAGAAAAATTTTCGTGGGAGGGCCGAATTTTTTTTTTCGGGAAATACATTAAATGGGAGGGCCGAAATAATTTTTTTTCTTCTAGAAATACACTAACGAGCTTAGACCTAGGAGGCCGGGACCCTTCCCGGTCCCTTAATAGCTCCGCCCTTGGCTGATTACATAGGGTGTATAGGTTTTAGGGGCAATTATGCAAAGACACCTTTTGCTCAAGGTGGCAACACTGTTTAGGAAAAAAATTGGCGTATTTCTTAAATAGACCTTGAGACTTGCGACCTTTTTTCTTCCAATAAAGGAACGCCAAGTGTCCATCCACTTTTCAGAACCCAATCATTGAATTTTTCTTTTCGTACCTATGGATTTTAATCGACCTAGATCCAACGAATTTTTAAGATTCGAGCGAAATTCTCTTTTGTTATTTTCGAGAAAAAAGTCAAACTTTGGAAACTATTATTTTATTCATTAGCCCCTTCCCAATGCTGAGCGACTTCAGCGAATTACTTTGAGCGACTTTTTAAAATTTGTATTTTTGTACTTTTATCCTTTTTTTTATAGAACTGTAAAAATACTTTTTATATTACTTTTAGACTTTTTTACTTAAGCGTATTCTTTTTTTTTCAGCGCTTTTTCATATGACAGATCTTCCTAACCTTTATTCGATGAATTACACATACATTACAAAATACTCCAACAAGCCAAGATCTATCCATCTTCTCGAAACCCTGCAAAAAAATGTTTCGTATTCGGGTATGTTTTTCTTTTTTTACATTAAAATTTGTTTTTACTTTCCTATATTGATATATACAAATTGTTCGTATCTTTGTTTTTTCCGTGTTTTATTTGAAATTAATCATGTTTAATCGTAGTTTTGCAACAACAATTTTGTTTATTTAACTTA
The DNA here is from genome assembly GCA_910596185.1 of Chrysanthemum makinoi. Taxonomy (NCBI): domain Eukaryota; kingdom Viridiplantae; phylum Streptophyta; class Magnoliopsida; order Asterales; family Asteraceae; genus Chrysanthemum; species Chrysanthemum makinoi. The sequence goes on along the minus strand of OU343220.1, from coordinate 284,241,037 downwards.
GCTAAGGTTTTTGATTGTGTTGGGGTTTTTAATTTATCTGGTGTTTGTAGATGTGTTGTTTTGTTGTTGTACCTTTGCAATAAGTGCACTAAGGAATGAAGTAATATATTGTATTTATTACAAAATTGTACAATATGCATTAATTGTAAATAATATGCATGCTTGGATGATTGGCAATGAACCAATGGTCTGCCACAATATGATTGAATGCAGCTTTGTTACTCCCCTTATATGTAATTAAGTAGAATATGTTTTCATTTGTAGGAATATGAGGCGAAAATCATCATCAGAAGTAAACCAAACTACTTTTCTTTAATAAAATCCAAGTTGGATAAAAAACGAAGGAAGTTATTTCGAGGAACTTGTTTCGGTAAATGGTTGGACCTTTCTTATTTTGACCACGAAGCACATATGATAGATTATATTTTACAAAAACAATGTTATCCGAATGAAAATCATTATGATATGCCGATTGTATATTATATTGAAGACCGCCCCTACATTTCGTCGTTCGAGTTTTCGCTATCACGGTTTTCATTTTGGAAAAGTAAGTTTTGAAAATATAGGTTGACACCCTCAATTTTAGGTCAAGGGTTTTCCCAAAATGTTCAGGTTCAAAAATTACAAACTTAGATATTCTTGGTCTAATTGAGGATGAAGAGGCATTTGGTATCATATGACGAAGATGCAGACGCTCTGTCTATTGTTAGCTTTGGAGGTTATCTTCATGGGCGATTATTGGTTCAGAAGTTGATGATACTCTCATGCTATTAGTTGAAAACCTAGATGATTGGGATGCCTTTCCTTGGGGAGAGCATATTTGGAGGCATTTGTATGATGAAATTTTGGATGTTGCGGATAAACACAAGTGGGATTTCCTTCAAAGTATTAACAAAGACCACAAGTTTGTTCCAACCTATACGCTGTCAGGATTCGTTTGGACTTTCAAGGTTAATATTTTATGTATCAATATACACTGGAGTCATTTTATGTATGAATAGTTTATGTTATTTTTTTTATTGAACTTGCAACATCCGTATAGATATGGATACTGGAGTCATTTGAAAGAAGCATTCTATGGTGGAATAAAGTTCCTGATATTATGCCAAGAGGAGTAGCATGGTCAAAGAATACACCCTTCAAAAGATCTGATTATAAGTTTCTTTTTGGAAAGGTAAAAGTCTTCATCAAATTTGTCTGATTAATGCAATATTTTATTCTACATTAAATTTTCAATATTATTATTTCATTTTTAAGGAATCCAATCCTGTTAAAGAACTTAGACCGACAATAGCTGAGAGGAGATCTGATTGGTATATAAATTTTACGGCGTTTTTCCATGATTACATACCTAGAACTCCACCAGTGAAAACCACACATCTTTACGACGAGTGGTTGAAGAAGATGCCCGCAAACACGCAAACGTGGCAAGATTGAAAGGAAACATTTACCTATTATACGCAGGAGTGAGAGCAGTATAATAGAGATCAGCATAATATAGGATGGTGTTATTACAGAGTTAAATAAGCGTTTGTTCAAACTCGAGGCAATTATTCAGGTTATTTATACTTTATATTCTCCTCATAAACCCATCAATAATCACATGACTACTGATAATAATATACGTCCTTAATATTTTGTATCCTTTATTTCAGGTTCTTGCTCGAGAAAGAAATGGGGTAATATATCCTTTTTTTTTGTATATATACTTTGACATCCTTTTTGATTAATTTATTTTTCGTATATATGCTTTTTATAAATACTTTTTTTCATTCTTAGGAGAAATTGGAGTTAACTAATGATCTTCGGCATCTAAGTGCACAGTTTTGTGATGAGCTTAATCATGATTTTCTTGACTTGTTTGAGTCAAGTCAGTCAAGCATTGATACTAGTTCATCAGCGCGGCTAGATGATTTTTCGGATGACGATGTTGCAAAGGTAATTTACAAAATCAGTAAACATGTGTAAAACCCTTTCCATACCATAACATATTATAACGTTAGTAACTATATAAACGTTGACAGGAATTTATTATCCAAGAAGAATTAAGGTTGCGACATGAAGAATTACAAAGTGCCCGGTTAAAAGAGCAGCAGTTGATGCAACAAGAGAAGAGGTTAAGGATGGAAAAGGACAAGTTGATAATGCTGGAAGAGCAAACGAGGTTGCAGTATGAAAATGAACGAAAGAAAAGGGGAGATGCAATCATGAACTCAGATCATATGAAAGCCAGTAGAGCGCGTTTTGCAGTTTCAAAAAGGAGTGAAGCTAATTCGTATTATTGGACTAAGACATATGCTGAAAAGAAAAGACGATGCTCTAGCTTACCTGATCCAGATATGAGTGAAAAACTTAAAATTGTCACGCCTTGGGTTGAGGTATGAAAAATACTTCTTGACAACGTTTTAAAATATATTTTGTGAAAACGTAGAGGGGGGTGAATACGTTACCGTTTAAAAACGTTAGATCTTTTGTATCAAATCGTTTATGGAAACTTGTTATATTATGAAAGTACCAATTATTGTTTGTGACTAATATAAAGCATAGTAAACCAAGTTGTCACAAAAGCATAAACATCAAACCACATCACAAGCAATTATAAAAGTAAAGAGATAAAGAAAGGAAAGTGCAAACCGAACACGAGGATTTATAGTGGTTCGGTCACGGATCTCCTCTCCGCCCTACTCCACTCCCCGAGTACCCAACTCGAGAGTTACTTCACTAAATCAACAAGCTCCCTTCTCGGTGGAGAAAACCTTACAATCGTCGCTTACATTTTTTCCGGTACAAAGCTAAATACCGGTTCTAGTTCGAGGTAGAACCAACCTAACGTCGCCTATACAATATTTCCGACACTAAGCTAGATGTCGAGTTCTTTTCAAGGGTACAACCACTCCCACTATGTTTTATCGCCCAACATAACAAACCTTGTGTTTTATGGTACAAACACATAAACCATCTAATCTAGTTTGGTGAAAGTGTTGTGATGATGCAATGATATTTACAATGATGATCCATGACATAAATGTCTAATGGATATGAATGACTAATCTAAATGATCTTCTTAAATAAGAAGTCTTCAATCAATGAGGATATCAAGAGATCTTGAATCTTCATATGTTGATATGCTTTGGTGAATGAGGATGGCTAGATCTCTAAACTTTCCTTGGTTGATCAAAATGTAAAATATGCTTACAACAAAGATGAATGTTAGAAGCATTATGATCATGTGATGGTGAGGGTGATTGATGTATGCTACTACATGTTTATCTATAGATCTAAGTGATGAAAGAATGTTAGAGAGAATATATGTTGGAAGGGATGAAGATATGAGAAAACCATGAGATTTAAACCAGTGGGATGGTATTTATAACCAAAAGTGGTAATCTTATATAAACATTTTATACATATACATGTTTTTATAATATTATATATTATTTGACTTTTTAAAAACGTATACTATAAAAAGAATATAAAAACTATCCAAAATCGTGTATAAAAGTGTATCCAAAATCGTGTATAAAAATGTGTATATAAGTAAAAAATGTATAAAAAGTGATAAAAACGACACGTGTGTATAAACATGCGTATATAAAAATGTGTAAAAATTGACGGTGTATAAAAATATGTAATAAAAAGATATAAAAAGATGAAAGAAAAAGGACTAATGGTGAAAGTCAAAGAAAACTACCTTTTTAATGAAAAATACATTTAAACAAACTTGTATATACTTATTATTTGAAAGTTATTTACGTAAGTTACGTATTGCCTTCACCCTAAATAAAATGTAAGTAACCTTTTGTAAAATAAAATATCTAGTTGAGTGCTTGTCAAAATAAAATATATTTTGTCAAGTGTAAGTAAACTTTAGTACTTGTATGAATATTATAGTTAGTTTACTTGTACAAATAAAAGTATATATTTGTTAGACATTTTACAAAAGATGTATTTGTATAAAATACTTGTGAATGCAAAATGTAAAATGAGGTTCGAAATAGAATGGTTAACCTATTAAAATACTTAGTGACTCTAAACGTATTTTAAACATTCTAAATGATTTGTTAATGTGTTTGATCATAATGCCACATAACAAACATGTACGAACCTGTGTTGTAACATACGAGGACTTGAGACATCGAGAGGTGTTGAATGTATGTTGAGACAAATGTAATTACAAGTAACTTGTACATTTTACGTTATGTATTACAAGTTACATGTTTGTCATCAATCAAAACAAACGAGACTGTATAGATTAAATATCGTAATATTTGCACTAACATATTTTGTTAATGACAATTGATTATAAGTGTAATCGTTTCATATACTAGGATCTCGCACGCTTCAGTAACGCTGTCAACAGAGTTCATTTTACAAATGAATTTGATGAATTTCTTGGACAAATTGGACCGCTTAACTGCAAGTTTCCTTGATGTGACGATGTGTGTGTGGATAGAAGGTTTTGGGAAAGTTTGGTTTGCTTAGACCTGCCTAGGAAAGGTTGGCTAAGGGATGAGGCAAGTAGTCATACAACTGTACTTATTGAATTGATTTTTTATAACGTTTATCACACTCATTCATGTTTCAAAATTTACAGCACATAGAGTTGTGGGTTAATTACCTTTGGCATGTTAGACCTGATACGACTCATTGGGCGATGGTTAGTAGCTATTTTGTTCAGCTTCTGTTACAAAAATCGTTGCCGTTGTGGTATGCTAATGGTGAAAGATACTCTATTCCATGGTCTGATGTTAACCATGTAAGTTATGATATATATATTTTCTAATACAAAACATTAAACCGACTTATCAACTAGCAGTGATTACAATGTACTAACAGTGGTTACACAATATTACTAGCAGTGGTTTAACTCCAGCAGTAGATTCATTCTTCTAGCAGTGGTTTCATCAACTTTAGCAGTGGTTCCAATACTTAGAATAATTCCTAATATGAGGAACCTAAAACCCAACATAATGGTTGTGTTGAAAATATATCTATGAAAAATGTTATTGAAATTTTTTATAAAGGGTCTTTTTGATACCTGATGCTTGGATAGTTCTCATTAATATAATTAACCAGTTTAGCTTTTGCCATATATTAATATTATGTTTGTGACCCAAACGTTGTAGGTTTTCATGCCTATTAATGAAACTGAAGCTCATTGGTGTCTTGCGCGTTGGGAGATAGACACAGGCATTGTTACCTTTTATGATAGCGGTCAAACTTTTGAAGAGGAACGGCGAGAGTTTTATATCAAAATGAGGGAGTGTTTACAGGTTTGACTATTTATTCATATGTCATAAGAATTAATACAAAACCGTTTAACCAGGTTTTAAAACATTAGATTTTTTTATAACAGTGTAACTTTTGTCCACAGCTACAACTACCAGAGGTCCTAGCACAAGCGCAAGTATTTGAGAAGAAAGGCATTGATCCGGCAAGTTATTTCATTACATTTACTATCGCTGAACAAGTACCGAAGCAGGCAGGGATATTTGGTGACTGTGGTATTTGGGTATGTATTTTTTTATACCGCTTGGCTTTTGGTCTATCATTGGATGTGAAGGATCCTATTCAGGCTGCGCTTTCATACCGTGAACAAATGACTAGGTTTTTTTTTAAACACCGTGTTTGTGTTTAGTGATGCTTCTAGTTTCATGTATTATCTGAAACAAATTGATAACCATATGTTCCCTTGAATGGTTTTAATTTTTTGTATTCAGTATGTTGTATTATATTGTTGTCTTCAAACTAATGTAATAGGATAATTAAACAGTGCTATAACAAATTAGACAAACTACAAAACATATTTGTATATTGGTAATATTTTTCTAAAAAAGTAAGCAAAAAAAAGCACACACCAAACTATGGATATACAAAGTAGGGCAAACCCATGCATGCTACTTTGCAAGTATTGTCCATTGGGTAATAGCTATTTATGCATTATCCAACATGTAACTAGGTGACTTTGTCTTGGTATGGGTGAGTTTGACTATATCTTACATATATCATTAGATTTATTAACCAAAACTAAATTTTATCTTACATATATTTTGTGTTTTTCAGATTTCAACTAACTATGACATCACAAAACACAGAATCAAAGGCATGTGGTGATTTATGGTATCAAGAATGGCTGTAAGTTTGTCCATTTACTTTTTTCTGTTAATGTAAACTAAAGTTGGTTTTTGTGTTAATTTTTTGTTTTGCTGAATTCTTTCCATTGTTACACAGAATGTCTGAAAACAGTCAAGATCTTGGGTTTGATGTTTATCATGGCAATCAGTTCTTTTTTTATCCCTTAAGATATTTAGGTGGAGATGTTTTACATTTGAGGTTACCTAGATTGAGTAGGTTATCGTATTCTCAAATATGTGACAAACTGTTGAAAGAAATTAAGCAGGATATTTGGGCTTGGTATTTTTGTCTTCCAAGTAGCAGTCTAGAGGAAGGGTTGACCCTTTTAGAATGTGATAATGATGTCAAGAAACTGTATGTCATGGCTGAGCTCCATGGGCTAGTTGAGATCTATGTTTCTCATCAGCCACTGGTACAATTAGTTAGCTACTATCACAAGAACCTGTCTTTTGATTCCTCAGACGATGAAGTGACATCTAAAATTAAAAGTCACGAAAAGAAAAAAAAAGATGTCGACAGTATGTCGTTTGAAGAACTAATGGCATGGGAAGAAGAGGAAAAAAATTCACCAGCTTACCTTAGGACACCTTATGTCAAGCCTTTTGTTGAAGCTAGTTTATTCAGAGGAAAATATGAATTTGGTGGTAATAATGACCTTGAATACATTCCTCGTTTAAGGACTACAGTCCGACCTTATGTGTCCAATGACTTTGAAGATTCTTTAACACAGAAGTCCACTGTTACCGAGTGTTTGTCAAACGATTGTGGGTTCGAATTTAGTCCTTTAAGAGGTAAGAACCTTTTTAACGACTTCCAGGCTGCTGGTAATCATGACCTTCAGGATCCACTGGCTACTAGTTTACTCCCATCTATTCAAACCAACCCTTTAAAGTGTAAGAGGCTTTTTGATGATATTGATGACCTTCGTACAGTTGGAAGCTCTACTGTTATTCAATATGTGTCCAAGAAAAGTTGTTTTGAAACTGGTACCTTGAAATCTAGGAGATTATTTGATGATTTTGAATCAGTTGGTAGTAAACAATCTGATGATATGAAGGGTGATGAGGCAATCAGTTTGGTTAATGATCCAGTGATAGTTGATGGTTCCACGGCTGATGGTTCCATGTCATACCCAGGCTCTGTTGATCCAAGTAATTCAAAGGTATGATGAAGGCTACCATGTGGTAGTTATTTGATCTTCCAGGGTGGTATGTACCCTGTTAAACAATTTGTATTTTGGTTCCTTTCCAGGCATGATGCCTGATGAAACAATTTATTTTCAGTCTGTGGTGAAGGCTACGACCTAATACAATATTTGCTTTATGATCGTTAAGGCTTCGGCCTTTTGGCTAGTTGGTGTATGTTACAAACTACTATGTGATGATGGTTCTACTACCATGTGTATGTTACATTGCAATCATTTTGATTAAATATGCTGATGTTGTAACAATTTTGATGGCAATACCATTATCACATGTATGGCACTTTGCTATACACTGGCAATGTCTATTTCAGTTCTAACTTGGTTCTATCAGTGATATTTTTCATTAACAACACTAAAACAAACATTTCAATAGATAAGATTTTCAACACAACCATTACATTCTCAACCGTTACATTCATATCATTCATTATTCAACCATTACATTTATTCAAACAGTACTGCTAGAACCACATCCTTCTTCATTTGCTTTCCTTTCCTTGATTTTTTCATAGAATTCTTCCAAATATTTAATCATTTTTTCCAATGCCTTAACTTTTTCTAGTGTAATGCCATCTTGGTTCTCCTTCTCCTTAACATCACCATCTAGCTTTTTCTTCTCAGCATCATCCTCTTTCTTGTCTGGCACTTGTTCATAATTACCTTTTCCAGATAAGTTCAAAGCCATTGTAGATTGTTGTATGTATACTATCGAATTATCTGTATTTATGCTTATTTTGTTGCCTTGTGTTTAGGCGGGAAAAATATTTTGGCGGGAAACTAGATAAGCGAATTTTTTAGCTAATTATTTAAGCAACTATTGTTTAGCGATAAAATCTGAGCGACTTTTTTTATAGCGATTTATGATACACTTAAACCTTATCTTTTATCTTTTTTTGTCCAGATCCACTTTCTACCGACCAGAACCCTAGCTGTTTTCGTGCAACTGTCGTTTTCGTTCAATTATTAAAATTGAATTTCTCAAAAGGTTCGTGATACTTTATTGTCATGGTCCCCCATATCAATATTGACTGTATTTTATATTTCAATATTCATATCAAATTCTTTGGCGACATTAACTTTACATGCTTGTTGCGTTTATGTTCTTTCTTATTCATAAAATTAGTAGAGTTTTAATATTTTTGTAATTGTTTATAAGGTAATCATGGCAATTGAGTTTGTGGTGCGACCAAACATAACTATTTACCCTGGGTTTCTTGAGCTTCCTCAATTATTTGTTGACCGTGCTTTTAATGGGAATCGGCATTTATATTTAACTGGGATTCAAAGACAACGGAAGAAAGTAAGGATTTTTGCTCGGTTAGGAGGTCCCATTAGGATTATAGGTAACAAATGGGTAGAATTTGTTCATGAAAACATGTATACGGATGTTCATATGTTACACTTTGTTCAAGAAGGTGATGACTCTTTTTACGTTACTGGCTATGATTCTAATGGGTTGGAAGTTGAGGAATATGCTGCTGTAGAAAGTCGTCACATAAGGTTTCAGAGTTATCGGCTGCTATACCCTCATATTCCACAGGTTATTTATAAGAATTCATTTTTTTGTTTACGTCTTTTTACCAATAAGTGTATTTTATTACTGTATATGTTATAATTGTCAATCATGTTGTTGTCTCAGACATTGCCCGAGAATTTTCTAGATGGTATTGGGTTGCAAGGTACCGTTGTTGTTGTTGTTGAAGGAATGGAGTTTAATGTGGATGTTACTTGGGGCTATGAAGGAGGTCATGATCCTCGTCCTTTGTATGTTATGGATGATGAAATGTGGTCGGCTACTCTTCAATATTCCGATATTGAATTTGGGGATGTTATTGTTTTTACTAAATTGGAGAACAATAGCTTGAATATAACTGTGTTTGGTTTCGATGGTAGGTCAAAGATACAGGGGTAGTTTCTTGGTGTGACACAATTGTTTTTTCCACAAAATGATCTTGATAATGAAGATGGAGGTAGGCTTGAAATCTCATAATCATATTCAGTAATATCATAACATATATCTTTAAGATTTATTTTGATATTTTTAAAACAGGTGATGAGCGAATGCTACACATTTGCCAATGGTTTGGTCACCTTGATCATTTTGGTGAGAGAACTGATGTCTGTTACAGAAGGTCTTCTGAAATTCTTGCGTTATCTAGACTTGTAAGTTTGTGTTTTGTGTGTACTTTTTTTTGTATGCATTTATATAATTTTATATAATTTTTGCAAATGTTAAACACCAGGATATTCCAGACCATTTTCTTGACAATCATCCTATGCATTTATTTCAAAATGCACTTTTTAGGAATGATGCAGTCGAATACATGATGCGAATTCAGATGGACTATCATAGAGACAATCCATACCGGGTGAATCATGTGAATGCATTAGGTGACTGGAACCACTTTTTTGAAGATTGTGAGTTTGAGTATGGAAAGATGATAAGGTTTAAGTTCATGTATGTAGATTGTGATGATGATTTGGAGTATCCTGTTTTCCATATTTGTTAGGAAATCGGATACGTTTCTTGAATAACATTTTAACTTTTTTTTTTTTTTTTTTTTTTTTTTTTTTTTTTATTTATTTTTTTATGTTTGGTTACATGAACAAACTTTCAGTGGTGGGTGTGTATATACTTGGATTCGATTGGACTGTTTAGACTGTTACAAATTTTAACAGTTTATGATAAGTACTTTTCAATATGGCCACTTTATGCGCGTATTAATCATGCGGTCAACCCCTTTATACGTGATATGTTTTCATTAACAACACCAAAACAAACATTTCAATAAAATTTTTCATGGATATATTTTCAACACAACCATTATGTTGGGTTTTAGGTTCCTCAGATACATCAAAAGAGAACAGAAAAGAGAACATAATCAGAATCAGTTACTACAACCATGGGAACATTACAACCAGCATCAGTACATCGAAAGAGAACAGAAAAGATCATACTAAAACTACCCAAAGAGGACACAAGCCTCACATCTACACCACCCCTACCTAAGGCTTCTTAGCAATCCCCCACTTAGGCATCTCCTTCTGGACTCTTGGTCCACCTATGACCCTCTACACCTTGGGGCATGCCAACCCAATCACCCTTCCTCCTATGGGTGGTGGTGATGATGAAGGACCCTATGGTGGTGGTGCTGTCAACAATGCTTGAGAAGGTGGTGCTTGCAGCTCTTCTGGTTGAAGCACTATAGCAAGGGGAGGAACAACAAGGACTCTAGAAGCAGTTTCATCATCAGACTCTTCATATGCAGAAACATAACTTGGCATGGAGTTGAGTTCTGATTTGGATTCTTTGATAATAGCTTCTTGAGGTCTTGGTTGTATTGCAGAAGGACCAGAAATTGAAGGGTTTGTCTTCACCAAAGAACCTGAGTGAGTTCTTTTCCTTGATGAAACCTCTTCCTCAACCCTACCTGGGTTATTCCTAACAAACTCATCCCAAGCACTATCAGAAAAGGAGCTGTCTGATGAGAGATTGATAGGGTTTGAGTAGCTCATGATGATTTTTGGTGAAGAAGATTTTGAAAGATTTTAAGAGAGAGAAGTGTTGTGGTGTTAGTAATATGGGAAGTATGTGAGTATGACGTTCTTTAATAGAAGTTAAGATGGAATCAGTAAGTAAATGTGGGGAAGGTATAAGTTGTTGAGGAGTAAATGAAGTCTTTGACTTTGGTGGCCGGATTAATGACTTGGAGTTGACATGTTGACTGGGTGGTTTAGTACTGGTCTAACCACTGCCAGTATAATTTTCTAACCACTGCTAACCTTAACAATACTTTCAGTGTTTGGTTTATGTTTGTGATATGCAGGTATGAAGGATTGTTTGTATACTTTGGAGCTTTTTGGAGCTGTTGCATTTTAGTTTTAGAGTTAAAAAAATGTGAATCTTTTGTAATCCTTCATATTAATGCATAATATCACTATTTTTCTCCTAGATTTGGTTGCTGTAATCTTGGTCGACAGATTGGAGTGTGGTTGCTGTATCCACTGCTAGGGCATTTCAAACCACTGCTATTGGTTTTCAATCCATTGCTAGCATATTGTTGGGTTTTAGGTTCCTCAGATCAGGAATTATTCTAAGTATTGGAACCACTGCCAGAGTTGATGAAACCACTGCCAGAAGAATGAATCCACTGCTTGAGTTAAACCACTGCTAGTAGTATTGTGTAACCACTGTTAGTACATTGTAATCACTGCTAGTTGATAAGTCGGTTTAATGTTTTGTGTTAGATAAATATGGAAAATATATTTATCTTGTAGGTTACGTATTGTATTATGTAAAGGACTCCTTAGCCTATTAAAGGAGGTCCTAGGTTAGATTAGATATACGTATGTTTTATATCTAAGGTCGATACACTTCAAGGTTGTAAAACCCTAATACAGGTTAGAGTATTCGTTATTAATATAATTGAAGTGTTTAAGAGTTATTATTATTGTTCTTCTTCTTAAGGTTGAATATTAAATTCCGTGTAATATTTAACAAGTTATTATCGAGTCAGTTTCTATAAGGATCGTTTGCTCAACTGGGATCAACACATTACATGCTTAACCGTTACATTCTTATGAGTTTGTGTTTAGGTGTGAAAAAAGGCCTGAAACTGAATACGCGACTTTTTTAGCTAATTATTTAAGCAACTATGTTTTTGCGAAAATTTATAAGCAACTTTTTTTATTCGACGTTCTTACATTATAGCACATCGAAAACTATAAAGTACTATCACATAAATCAAAATATTCTGAGCGACTTTTTAAAAGCGCCTTTTTCATTTTAGCGATTTATGATACACTAATGCCTTATCTTTTATCTTTTTGTGGCCACATTCACTTCCTACCGACCAGAACCCTAGCTGCTTAATAATCCAATTCAACTGTCATTTTTGTTCAATTATTAAAATTAAATTGTGCAAAAGGTTCGTGATACTTTATTGTCATGGTCCCCCATATCAATTTTGTCTCTATTTAATGTTTCAGTATTCGTACCAAATTAGGGTTTACATGTAAAATTATATATTTATTTTTTAAAGTATTGTATTTTATGTGTTCCTGTAACAGGATGGCACCTAGTTGGACTTCAGATCCTCGTTACCTGTTTGATGTTCATGTTTTCGGCAAGTTTTATTTCCAATCGCTGAGGTATGAAAATGGGGGTGTTTTTTTATTGGAGTGTGTCCAAGGATAGGAAGCTGGACTATAGTATTATGTGCCAGTATCTTAAAGAACATACTGAGCTAAATTTCCATTCGTTGTTTTTCTGTTTACCACAATGTCAATTAGAGGTAGGCTTGAAACTAATAGAATGTGATAGGGATGTGGCTGCCATGTATGACCTTGCTGATCGATATGGGAAGTTAATGATGTATATGGCACATAATCCCCAAAACTTATTTGATTTTTATTATCAGAATCTTAACTTTTATGATTCTGAAGATGATTATACAACTAAATTGATTATCCATGGAAGAAGATTAAAAGATGCAAGCAATATGACATATGATGAGCTTATTGCTTGGGCTGAAGAAGAAGCGAGCAGCCTTATTGATGTTGATGTCGATATGTCTATTAGGGATGTAGTTGCTAAGCCTAAGGTTAAGCGTAAGTTGGTTTTCATTGAAGAGCAAGATAAACCCTTTGTAGGCAATCGATAAAAAAAAAGAAAAGAAAAAACAACGCTATTTCTGAGCTGTTAGATGCTACTTTGTGAGACATAAATCTAATAAACCAGGCGATATATGTGTCACAAAATAGCATTTAACAGCCCAGAAATAACGCCATTTTTTTTTATAATATATATATATATAGCAGACACTTCTATTTTACCTGGTGCATCAAAGTTACCAATTAATTCATATCACACTTACCACAGGACACGTATCCATATCGATTATCCATCATTTTGATGATGTAGGTTATCTTTTCAACACTACGTTGCAAGCCAGCATATCAAGGCAGCATGTTATAACACAGGTATGTTCCAACAAAAGTACTTAGACACACATAAATAAATAAGTGCATATATTAAAATATCCAACAAAATTAACCTTACTAGGTTTATTAAAACATCAATAAGCATAAACATAAACTTTAGACATTCCTTAAACCCCACAACCCTAGCCATACCTTAAACCCAAAAGACATTTGACAAACACCAGAAGAAACCCGATCAGTACACCATAGACTTGAGCTTCTCAATGAATGACATAAGCTCCCTTGCTCGCTTCTGCTTGTTCACAACCTTCACCAACATGTTTGCAGCATCAGCCAAATTTTCATTTTGCAAAATATTCAACTGTGAAATGCTTTGCACACCTGAATCAAAAGGATACAAAAGCTCCAACTTTGAAATTACGCAATCCCTCTCTGCAACACGAGCCCTAATATCTTGGGCTTTTTTGGTTAATGCTGCTTCGTCCACCCTAGTGACAGTAACCTCCCTCCGAAACCTCTCCACCATCATGTCTCTAACTAGACTAGAACCAGCAGCAGCAGCTAACTCCTCGCAGAAAGGCATTTATGTAGTCATTTTCTTCTTTTGTTATTTTTTTAACAAAAAATTAGTGATTTTTGCTCTATGTTTGTGTGTTTGAAGTTAAAATTTTCCTTTGGTTTATGTGTGTTTTTATATGAGTTATAAGCTCTTTTTATTTGATAGCCACCTTGAGCCACCCATAGTAATTATGGCCTTTTGACTTATAAGCCATTTTGATTTGATAGCCAACTTGAAGCAAAATACCTAGAGTAGAATACTTGATTCAAAATTAACTAATATACTTGTATACACAGTTGTGAATATTATAAGTTATAACACTTGATGCATTTGTTTACTTGATTGCAAGATTGAACCTTTTTTTTCTTTAATTTGACAGGTTTCCATGCATCACAATAATCATGACATTAGGAGACGGGTGTAAACATATTGCAAACGTGCATGAACTCAGAATAGTTCTATAGCTAAATTTTATATTCGATAATTGTATTTAGGTGCCCTAAATTTATATGTCTTTAGTTTCCCTTTCTTTTAAATTGTATAAAAAGGGCTCTAAAATTGTTAAGCGAATATTTTACCTAGTTTTTTAAACAACTTTTTTTAAGCAATAAACTTTGTCGTAATTCAAAACATTTTGAGCATGTATATCACCCAAGTATCTAGAAGAAAGTATGGTCTTTATATACAAACCTTCTCGACACTAGACCATGGCAATGGATAGCGTTGACCAGTGGCGTAGTAGGCACGCATAGACCCATCAAGGAGAAAAGACGAGAAAAATGGTCCAGCCATTGCCCATCCTGAGCAACTTTTTAAAAGCGCCTTTTCTAAGAAATTCTTTTTTGTTGACTTTGTTACACAATAAGACAAGTGTATAGTACTATCACGTAAACTGATATATTCTGAGCGACTTTTTTAAAGCGCCTTTTTTCATCTTAGCGATTTATGGCCACTATCTCTTTAACCCGACTAGAACTCTACCTGATTTCGTTCAATTCTAAATTTAGTTACAAGTCAAATGCAAATCTTTTTTGTTGACTCTGGCACACAATAAGACAAGTGTAAAGTACTATCACATAAACCAATGTATCCTGTAAAGTACTTTCACATAAACCGTTGTATTCTGAGCGACTTTTTAAATGCGCCATTTTCATCTTAGCGATTTATGGCCACTGTCTCTTTAGACCGACCAGTCAAATCACCTTCGTGCCACTAGACAAACATATTATGTTTTACTCACAAAAATTGGATACAAAGATTTATGTGGTTGCTCTTTTTTTTGAGTTTAATTATGTCAATTATGCGATATATTTTTTTTGTAATTCAACGTCAATGTAGGTTGTTTACTAAAACACACAGACAAATAAGATTAAGATTGATAACATAAACAAAAGTATATACACTTAACTAGTACATCAACCCTAGGTACTAGTCAACTTTCACCATCAACCTGCATCAACACATAACCCTACCTTCATAACCATAAACTAACCTAAATAAAAGCTTTACATTACCTAAACAAACATAAACCTAACATGAAGGACCAAAGCTTTCAACAAAAGACCATAAGATAACAACGAAAAAGGCTTCACAAAGTCAAAGGACCATTGACTCAAGATGTTCAATGAAGGATAACAAAGAAGAAACGCGAGCACGCCTTTCTAAGATGGAGGTCTGCAGCCTTCCAATCTCAGCCCTATCTTCAATTTGCATCCTTCTCATGTGCCGAACAGTCGCAACAGACGAGTTCGTTGGACCAACAACCAACAGATCTTCAATAAGCACATTCCTACATTGTACACGAGTGGTTAGCTCGTCAAGCTTCTCTTGCAGATCTAATTCATCCTGAACAGTATCCCTAACTTCTCCCCAATATTCCACAATCATCATAGACTTGACAGAGCGAGAGTTTGCTGTACGGGATAGTTGATCCAAAAGGACAAGACGGGGGTTGGCCATTGTTGTTGTTGGTTGAGATAAGTTTATTTTTATAGAGGATTAAAAATAGCAAGTGTAATGTGTTGATAGTTGTGATAGGAGTTGTTAGAGAGGATTAAATAGAGGGGAAATAGAGAGTGTTAAGCACAAAATGTGTATTGTCATTTAGTAGTTTGAAAATAGCAAGTGTAATGATGATCGCCTCTTTGCCATGCAAATAGTAACATATCAAACCATTTATACCAGTAAATTAGATTTAGGTAGTGTTTGTGACATCGCGGGATTTGTTACAAAAGAAATCGCGTTATGACGTAATGAAAATATTACAAACTTTATTTTTAAAAGAAATATTACAAACTTTATTTAGATATGCAGTTTAATACGTTTAATAACTTTTGGTTGAATAAATATGTATGAGTCAGTTTTGGGTATTTATGTTGTTGCTATTTTTTGTGACTTTCATAATGTCGATTAAATGATACTTTGTGGGATCCACTCCCCATAAAAACAAATCACTCACTAACATATCAGCGAGTGGGGGTTTTTAGTGGGATTCTTATGTGGATGTAGCAAAATTCTTTTATAAAATGTATATTGTTTAGAAGTTATCCTCAATTTTTTTTAAACATGATGGATGTTTCTCATATATGTTTTGACTGTTCATTTCTGCATTGGAAAAGGTGTTCATATATATGGTTGGATTTGGAGGACATATTTGTGACAAAGGATAAACATTAAGGGTTTTTTTTGTTACATTTTGATATACTTTTTTCTTTTGTGATATTAAAATTGTTTTTTCAAAAAAAGAACAGTTTTTTTCCGTTTTTGCTTTGTGACAACAACACAAATTCGCTAAACATAATATCATATATAACCATCAATCGATAACATAAAATGTGTTTTCAAAATCGCCAATGGTCCAAACCTATACATAAGCTACCTATACGCAAATGTTCCAAAACTATACGTATAATCCATTTAGCGGGAATCCTAACCATGTTATTCTCTACAAACATATCCTAACACATAAGGCTCGAACTCGTGTTAACCAGGCGGTTTTGTCAGTTGACTTCCGATATCTTCTGCTTCTTCGAGTTTGTCCAAAGCTTAACCTGCATATTTTAAATAGTTTAGGGTTTTAGGTAATGAGAACTATCTAAGCATCGGGTATCCAAAAGACCCTTTAAACCATTAAGGTTGAATTGGTCATTTTAACAATTAGGGTAGAGGGTAGGATGGTGGATTTTGGGACCTAAACCAAGATCTTGGCAGGGTGTTGGGGTCTACCCCCTTTCATGTGTAATAACACTTTAACTAGGTTAATGAGATCATGTTGTGTTCATCTGCTTGTGATACAAAAGATTTGATCATGTTTGCGTACGAATTTTTGAACAGTGTGTCTAGGGTTGAGGGTTGGTGAAAACATGAGAATGGTGTTATTGTGCCTAGTTAAAATGCTATTATACCATTTCTCGACATCATTTCATTCTCCTTTTTACAATGATCTTCCCAAAAACTCACTAACAATTCTCTCCTATATTATCAACCAACAAAATTGAAATTAGCGGCGGTGACACGTGGCTTCTCTGATGGTTTACGGCGAGGAGGTACACGGTTTCTTGGTCCAGTAAATACAGGAAAGTGTACAACCCATTTCTTGTTACGGTTTGTTATGGTTACCTGATGATGAGAGTTGAATCTTGAAGGGTAGAAAGGTGGTGCAAAATGGTTTAGTCCTGCTTTGAGAGTTCATAACTGTGTGTTTTTTGGTGAGAAACACCATGTGTGTGTGAGAGAGAGATGTCAGAGATTATAAGAAGATAGATGAAAGGGTTTGTAATGATAGTGATGGCGAGTGAACTGGAGTTAATGAGGCACCCTGATAACGCCTAAAATGAACATGTTTTTAGTAGCGTTATTGTTAGTTTTGTGCATGATAATCGGCTATATTTACTCATAACTGTTGCAAAAGTGCAAAGATGCGTATTGTGTATGTATATGTAGCCAGGTATCACGAATAATGAAGAAATGAAGTTTTTATGCACATTTGGAAGATTCTCGAGGAAGGAAGTCGAGCTAGGAAGCTTTTGGATTCAATGATTGGGAAGCTCAATGATTTCTAAGTATCTACAGCAAGGAAAGATCAAGTTTTGCCTTGGAAATCATCAGCGAGAGCAAAGAATAAAGCGTATAGGCGAAAAGTCAACAAAAATTCAAAACAACATAAACCCAGCCGATCGGTCATGACCCGTAACCGGATCCGGCTGGGCGTTGGGTCAAAATGCAACCGATCCGGTTGAAGTCAAAACCGATCCGGTTTCTCGTGCTGCAGTTACACAAAGTTGCATTTATTGTTGCCTTAACTCCCCATAATCATTGGAGTCCGATCATTTCTTGATATTTACTTGTTGGGAACGTTTTTGGACAGTTGAGCAAGCACATTTGGCTATATAATGAACCTAGTCCTAGTTTACTAGGTGTGACACAACCAAAATTGTATTAGTTTACACCTAAACTAATACCAACCATATTATTCAGCCCAAAAGCTTAGTTCTTACTAAAAACGTCCAGGAGCAAGGAGGGAACAATTCTCATCCATAGTTTTGGTAGTTTGGAGTTGTACGGTGAATCTAGGTGATTGGAGGCGCGTGGTTGCTACAATCCACGAATTCTAATTCTTGTAATCACAAAAGTTTAGGTATTCTATGAACTTTGTTATGGAATTCTATTCTCTTGAATTGTTGGAATTACTTTGTTATGATTTGTGTTTAGTTATTATTATCATGGAGTAGTTTTGGGATATACTTGTGTGTTGGGATGTAGTTAATCATATTAGTGTTCTCAAAAATGTGATGCATGTATATATGATCTTGTTTAAATGAGTTTGTTGGAAAAATACTAGTCTTGGTTTGATTTGTTGATAAAACATGTTTTAAGAAAAAGGACCGAAAGGATTTCTCTTGTGTTTTATTCCAAAAAGTGAAGTGACAAACTAGTATGGGGATATGGTGATTGACAACCACCATGTTTGCTTATTAAAACAAGACTAGGAACATTTTCATCACGAAAGGGTCGAAAGATTCGTAAGAACAAATTTAATAAGAACATGTTGCAAACAAATGGAATTTCTATAGGATAATCATTGGGATAAGGACCGAAAGGATTACCTAAATGTTTTTGTTCTTAGAATGATTTTTACAAACATATACCATGGTTGGGGAATCATTTGCTTATGATTTGTGCATCATATTAAGAGTATACACCAAACCTTCATGAATACTATTTATGATTGATTATAGACTACACACAAGTATATATATTTCTTATTATTGAATTTCACTAGAACATAATTATTTGAGGAAGCCTTGACAAGCTTTCTTGTTGGAATCTTTTCAAACAAATCAATTTCAAACACAAAATCCCTTGGGACGATCTCGACTTACCAAACTTTGCTATTACGGACGAGTATACTTGCTCGTATGTGTTAATAGGATAGACGGTTAAATCGTGTTTATAAATTTTTAAAACTTGTACCATCGTAGCACATCAAGTTTTTGGCGCCGCTGCCGGGGATTTTCTTTAATTTTCTTTGATTTTCTATAAAATTGGTAGTATTGGAATTAAATTTGTTGAAAAGTAAAAAAAAAGTTTTGGTTACAAACTAACCGATTCGGTTGGTGATCCAACCGAATCCGGTTAGACTTTCTATGTAATTTTTAGTTGCAATTTTATTGTTCTAGTCTTCTTAGTTATTTGTGTTATGATTCCTAGAGTAATTCTTGTCATTTTAGATTCTATTTGCAGATTATGTCTTGTAGCTTAATTATTTCTTAGATTTATTTTCATTTTCTTTACATTTATTTATTTATTGGTTAATTAAGTTTTGGTTTAATTTCAGTTTTAATGGTTAATGATTAGATAGTAATATTTTTCAGTTATATGTTTAATTGTTTTAATGATAGATTTTAATTGGTAGTTAATTTAGTTTTAGTTTAATGGGTTTCATTATTAAGTTATTAAATTGTTGGTTTATGAAGAGTTTTTATTAATTAGAGTTTAGTACATCTTAATGACTCCTTAATTGCATTTAAATTCTGTTTTATAAAAAAAAAAAAAAAAAATCGATCAAACCGATTGGTTGCAACCCGCAACCGGATCCGGTTCGACTTTCTGACTTAGTTATTTCAACCAACCGATTCGGTTGGTGAGCCAACCGAATCCGGTTGGAGTTTCTGTGTTGATTTTTATCATTTTTAGATTTTGAGTTTTAATTTATGTTTTTGGTTTTTTTTAGTGTCTTAACTTGTTTAGTATATGTTTCTATAGTTTGTTCTTGTTTTTACTAACTCTAACGCTAATAATTCGGATTTTGTTTTGTTTTGCTTTATCAAGTTTGTCTAGTAATATGGATAGTTTGAGTGGAATCTCGGAATACCTTCGTACTTTGGATGAAATGTTCAATGATACCGGAAGTTCACTGGAAAAGATTGGAGGTATCTTGGAAGAGAGTAAGAAAGATTTGGGGATTGATACGGTTAATATGGAGGAAACAGGTGAAAACAAGGTTCAACTACCCGAGAAGGGAAGAGTCGTAGTGTTCACACAAGCACCTTTAACGGTGTATGATTCGCCGCTAATGAGGTTTGGAACGCCTTGTAGTGTGGAAGGAGTAAGTGCTTGGGACGCGCAACTTAATATGGCTTATGGAGAAAACTACATTTTGGAGAAGGTTCTTGACGAAATTGGTCATGTACGTTTGGACTATGAAGCATATGGAAGAAGGATGGTCAAAAATTTGAAGGTCAATATTCATGGACACATTTTTGAAACGGATTTTGTTGTGTTAGAAGAAGGGAATGCGGATGAACCTAATGTGTGTTTTGGTCGAGATTTTCTTGTCACGACCAAGTGTCAAGTAGATTTTGCAATGGGAGAAATGAGGATTAATATAACTGATTTGGAAGAAGGAAAAGGAGTAAACGAGATGCTAGTGGAAGTTTGTGCAAACATGGAAGAGAAAGAGGTGGAAGTAGTTAAAATGGGAAAGGCAAATCGGAAGAAAACTTCATCAAACAAACTAACCCCAACAACAACCTCCACCACCAAAAATGATTCCACACCCTCATCACCTACCACTAATTTCAAACCCTTAACCGACAAACAAAAAGAAGCTATTTTAGAAAACCTAGAACAAAAGTTTCTTGAGCTTAATGAAAAGAAACCGGTGATAGAAGTACTCCAAGATTATGTGCTTTACCGTAAGAAGTTGGATGCATTGATGCTAGCAAGGGCTAGGTTGGAAGATAAGAATCTCACGGAGGAGGAGCGAGATCGAATTTTGTTTAGAGGCATGCCAAGGAAGGAGAAGGATCCGGGTAATTTTGTGTTGCCAATCAAAGTGAATGGGACTACACCAGTTTATGCTTTAGCCGATACGGGGTCGAGTGTTAATGTGATGCCGTATCCATTGTTTAAGACTTTAGGACTAAGTAATCCGCAACCTAATCATTCGAAGCTTACTATGGCGGATAATTCTCAAGCGAAGGCAATGTGAGAGGTGAAGAATGTGAGAGTGCAAATTGGCTATCAACCGTATTTGGCCGATTTCCTTGTCCTAGATATTCCGGTGGACAAGAGTTTACCACTACTATTAGGGAGACCATTCCTACGAACTTGTGGTGCGATTATAGACATGGGAAGAGGCACAATGACTATTGATGATGGGATTTCAAGGCAAACATACTACCCAAAACCAAGAGGACCAACTTTGGAATTTATGGAGGAGTTAGAGTTAATGGAAGTAGATGATGATTTAACATGTTTTGAAGTGGGACGTGATGTCCAAGGTAACCCAATGTACGGACCGTTAGTTCCGCCTTATTTTGATATAGAGGATGAAATGGAACGTGCGTTAGCGGTGGAAGCTTTCTATAACCCATTCAAAAACATACTAGTTTACAAAAAGTTGACCGACTTTTTAGGTTCTTTACCGGTGCAACTTAAGAATTTGGAGTGGAGACCCGAAGGGTCGGGGACTTACAAGAGACAAACCGGAGATGGAGCATGGCATGTTAAGTTCGATATACTATGTCCGGATGGAAGAAGATTCATGAGAAAGTTCAAAACTTTTGAAACGTTCCGTGAGTTGACCGGAAAATTTCAAAGTGAGGACATCCTAAGACAAGAGTATTTCGAGGAATTTTTGAGGAAAAGACAAGAGACCGTAATAAACAAGCAATTATTTGCTTGAATTTCATGAACTATTTCTTTTTGATTTGATGCATTTAGGATTTTTGTTTCTTATTTAATTTTCATTTTTATTTTTATGATTGAGGTAATTTGGTTAATGCATTATAACTATGAGTTTTGAGTTGAAGTTTGGTTTAGTATGATGATTTGAGTTTTTGAGATTGGATGATTGTTTAAAATTCCAATTGGTGAATGAATGTTGTGTGAATCTTTAACAGGATTTTTGAGCAAAAATTTTTGTTGCTTGGAAGGTAAATGCCTAAGTAACATGTAAAATGCAAAATTTGGCAAAATGCAAACCGAAACGGTTGTGTCCATGACTGAACCGGTTGCATTCGAGTATAAAAACCAAAAATTCACTTTTCCAGAAAAAACACACACACACTAATTCTCCAGTGGGTTTTGCAAAATTCGTCCAAGAGAAGCTGATTGAAGGTTGTTTAAGTTGTAGGAAAACATCATGGCACCCAAACAAGTAAGCATCTACATTCAATTAACTCAATTAAGGTTTAATTAGAGCATTTGATTCGAATTGAATATTAGGTCACCAATTTGGGGGTTTTTGTTATAATTCGAATTAAGTTGTGATATTTTAGGATTGAGTGGGTAATTGATATAGGAGTGCATTGCAAAAAGAATTGTATTGATTGATTCACCATGGAATGAATACTAGATGATTGAATTTTTGGATTTAATTGGGTTGTGCTAATGAATCAAGATAAGTTGCAATTGGTGATTCCTAATGATAGATGATGCGTTTTTAGTGATAGATGCTACATTTATTGATTAGAACTAATGATTGAAGGATATAGGTTTATCAAGTTGAGTTCTAAGATGATGAATGTATGATGTTTGATGATTTGAAAAGCGAATTTAGAGTAATTCAAGGATGTGGAAATCATTGAGGATGATAGAATGCGATCTAGGAGTGGTTTGGCCTTAGAAAACTCGAGTGTAGAAAGGTTTAAGAGGCAAAAGCCTTATGCAGGCTGCATAACCGATTCGGTTGCGCATTGCAACCGAACGGTTGGATTTTGGTCATTTGAGCAACCGATTCGGTTTCTCAGGAACCGAATCCGGTTGGGGTTTCTGTGTTGAAAATTTTTTGAAATTTTGAAATGGATCTTAGAGGGTTCCATGAACCTTCTTGTTTGTTCTAACACTCTTATATGGTCTTATATTTGTGATTTCTACAGAGAATTATTGTAGGTATCTCGAGCAAGGAGGCGATTCCAATGAACCCGCTTGTTACGAAGTTTTGTCAAAGGAACGAGAAGAAGAAAGTTAAGTATAGTGTGAAGACGGAGGCAAATGCCAACTTAAAGTTCAAAGATCTCACCGACGGGGAGAAACATGCTTTTCGGGAAAGGTTGTCGAAATTGCAACATAGGACATGTTTGGTTCCGAGGGTGATTGATTGGGATTTGTTTGCGGAATATGATTGTGAAGATGAGTTAAGAGGAATGATGCGAACATCTTATGTATATCCAGGGGATGGAGATTCGTTCAATGATTTGTCATGGGAAAGATCATTTAGCGTCAATGAAGTGGTCTATCGAGAATGGTGTATGGAGTTCTTTTCAACCATGTATTTTGAAATGAAGGTGAATGTTCGGAACTTGATGAAGGAAATTTGTGTTTGGTTTAGGCTTTGTGGAAGGGATCATGCTTACACTTTGCGGGCTTTTGGCGTGGCTCTTGGTTTGTATGAGCCACATGAGGTTAATCATCGATTATTTGAAGCTCACTTTTCTAGGCTTCGGAGGTTTGAAAAAGACTATCCTAGTATTCCCGCTTATTGGAATCAAGTGGGAGATCCTTCTTGCGCTAGGAGGAATGCTTCAACCATCAGGAATCCATTGATGAGGATACTTCACAAGTTGATAGTGACCGGGCCATTTAATAGGTTTGGAAGCAGGGACAAATGTCAGAAACCGGACTTATGGGTTATGATGATGCTAGAGGAAACTAAGGACGGTAATGCAGTTTGGCAGATAGCCGAGTATTTGTCTAGGAGGGCCCCGGGAATCAAGAGTAATAGCCACATTTGTGGAGGACATTTTGTGACAAGATTGGCGAAGAATCTTGGGTATTATGTTGATGAGGAATTGGCTAAGTGTGGAGAGCCAAAGTATAGTGATACGTGGACTACACAAGGTTTTGGTAACGCTTTGAATAGGAGGTTGAAAACCTTGGGGTTATGGATTGAACCGAAACAACAACAACAACCACCACAACAGCAGGGGAGTATACCAATGGAGAACGTGCAAATGGGTACGTCCAGTAGTTTTGATTCAGGTTGGGGAGAGTGGAACCAACATTTAGATGAGATTCAATGTAGGGATGTGTGGAGAGACTCGATGATGTTGAGAAACAACTACATCAATGATTATTCAATGCCTATCTTTCAACACATGGCTCGTGAAGCCAATTACGAGTTGCCACCCTACAATCCACCCAATGTTCCACCATATCCTTTCCCTTACACTTCTTATCCTGGACCCTATCCATATCCATATCCTGGGTACGCACCATTTCCTGATCCAGTGCCCCCATATGGTCGATTACCTGAGGTTGGTGGAGCAAGCTACGATGTTGGAGGATCGTCATCAGGAGTTGGAGGA
Organism: Chrysanthemum makinoi; assembly: GCA_910596185.1. Taxonomy (NCBI): domain Eukaryota; kingdom Viridiplantae; phylum Streptophyta; class Magnoliopsida; order Asterales; family Asteraceae; genus Chrysanthemum; species Chrysanthemum makinoi. The sequence goes on along the minus strand of OU343220.1, from coordinate 284,216,385 downwards.
AAGAAGAAGAAGAAGAGAGTTCGTTCGGAGATTGTGGACGAAAACTACGTAACCGAAAGTGATGATGATGAGTATGATGATGAAGAAGGGGATGACATGAGCGAGGACGAAGAGTGATCGTGGATCATTCGTGAATTGTGGTTTCAAAGACAATGGTTATGATGTGTTAAACAATATTATTTCTATCTCTTTAGGATGATTAACATATTTTGCTTGGTTTTATCTAGTTTTTAGTTGCATTTTTTTGTTTTGTGTATTGCGTGTTGCAGTTTTTGTTTGCAGGATGGATGTGTCGGAAGCTTATTGATGGTCAAATGTTTGGAGTTGGATAACTCACATGCTTTCTTATGACCCAATATGCGTATTGCATATTCTATCCCGTGGTATCTTTTGACTATTTCTTTTTCCCATTTTCTTTACTTTGAAGTTCATTTTTATTACATTGAGGACAATGCAAAACTTAAGTATGGGGGAGGGAAGAAAATAGGAAAAATGATGCGCATTTTTAATTTTTAGATAACTTTTGGATGCAAGTGATTAGAAGAAATTCGCCCTTGATGGTCTAAGTTGTTTTCATGCATTATTGATAAATATTAAAAAATAATAACTTGGGAATTTCAATGGTAAAATGAGGTTTTTGAAATTTTTTGGATTTGAGCCAAATTACGGAAGTAATTCATTTTGGATTCGATAGCATTTTCTAGCATGCATAATAGCCTTTTTCCACACATTTGTGAGGTTTCTTTTTGTATAAAACACATCTTTTGTTTTATATTTGCTATGAGTGTGCCGGTGATTATGTCGATTCTAGAACTTGTACTAGTTATGCATTACGGTTAAAATCACTTTCGAGTGATCTAAATATGTTCAAATGATAAGAGGCATCGTAGGATTTAACCCAAATGGCCTTCCATTTTACATCTAATGATACATTAGCTAACCACATCGGTTAGTTAACCACCCTTATATGGACCCATTTGTTAGTGCTCATTTTTAGCGCTAGATACCCTTAGTACACCCTTCTGAGCCAATATTTTCTTTTGATAAATCCAGAAAAATACAAAAATATTTTACACTTTAAACTTTAGCCAACCCTTGTCATGCCTATTGGTTTGTCGCTAGTTGTTGGGAATGTTGGATC
>OU343220.1:284121296-284213832 GCA_910596185.1 Chrysanthemum makinoi | reverse complement strand
CAGGATTATTTGATGTTATCAGTCCCCACCATTAATTACTATCTATAGCCATTTAACCAAAATAGTCCCTAAGGTTTAAGTGTCTTTGCAACCAATAGTCCCTAAGGTTTAAGTGTCTTTGCAACCTAGGTCCCGAAGTATGTAGTATTATATGTATAGGCTTTAACAAAATAGTTCTTAAGTTTAATTGTTTTTTCAAAAAACATATTGTATCACTAATTAGTATGTATAGTCATTTAACCAAAATAGTCCTTAAGGTTTAATTGTCTTTGCAACCTAAGTCCCCACAAATTTCTTGCGAATTCATTTGTTTCAAATTTACATGTGCAAAAGCAACCCCGCCGCAACGTGCGGGTTACAACACGCGTTAGACACTAAATAGCATCAAATATGCCTAAGAACGAAACATACACATGTTTAACTTGTTAGCCTCAAATTATATATACATCACAAAATCATGATTTGTGAGGAATGAACCATCCTCTGAGAAAATGAGACGCGTTTTTTAAAGTATTCTTAAGAAAATGATATAACTACCACCCCGGCAGTAAATATTTTAAGGTGGTCAGGAAAGAGTTCGGAAACTATCACGGGATATTCCGATTAAGTCGTGCACATATGAGTTAGAGTTGCCCATTCATAATAACTTTAAAAGAGAAAACCTCATTCGTTTACCGTTTAACATGACAATAACGTGGATTGGTTAATGTAATAATTTGGAAGTTCTTTCTTAGACGGTGAATTGTGCCAAAACATAAGCAACATGTCAAAACTGGTTTGGTCCACACTCCACACTCTATGCTATTACAACAATAATTTAGCATCTTTTTTCTAAACGAAATGTCATTGACAGTCGTATGCAACCCATGAACATTTGGCCACTGTAATTGGTCTGCCAGTAACTCAATAAGTCTTGATTAATCTGTTGAAAATGGTCAACTCATTCTCAAGCATTAAACACTTTTTGGGTGTTAATGTGACATGTGAATGCAATGTAGTTTATAAGTTGTTATTAAGATTACATAAATAGCTTGGTTTGTTTATAGATGTATCTTTTGAGTTAGACTTTTAGTTTGTATATAGCAATGAACTATGTTAATCATCAAACAATATAGTCCGTTTGTTTCTTGGGTTTTTGTTGGAAGTAATGGACTCATGTCCATAATTCATTATTTGGTACAATTCTAAACCAAATATTTAAAGTATGATGCCTAATAATCTAATCCGGATAATTTGGTGGCTTTTATAACAATGTCAGTGGTTTTGAGAATATTTGCATTCTCCACCATATATTATGTTCTTCTTTTTCATCTTATTTACTTTTTTTGTTTTTTATTGAATAAGTATTTTAAAACTAATTTAGAATACAAATTTATATTATATTTTCTCTCTCATACTTTTTTTCAAACCCTCACCAAATTCAAATCTTAATCCTAATTTAAATCTTAATCCTAAACCCGTCTACAAACCAAACGAGCCCATACTTTTTACCTTTATATATGTTGTCGAGTTTTCTACACTGATAACATAAAATAAAGTCATATTTTGTGTTTACTGTCATTATTATTGCTTTGACTTAAAATTTTATACTTAATTTTTTTGTATTTCCATTTTAGGCTTAAAAGGAGCATTGAGCGGAAAAATACAGAAATGTGCAAGTAATGATGCAAGATGATGAAACCAAGATTGGATGACGAATTGAGGAAAAAAGGGCACGAATAATCCAAGTACATTGGAGGATAAATGAAAGAAATACTCAAGGAAGGATAAACTTATTATTAGAAGTTTATTATGAAAGACTCGTAAAAGAATCAGTTAAAGAAACGAAGCCAAATTATGATATCAAGTTTATGTGATTTCCTTAAAAGATGCTTTAGTATTTCGGTCATAACTTCTTTCGAACTCCTATTTAGTTTATTGAAAGGCCATGGAAAGCGAAAAAGAAGATCTTCATTCAGGAAGTGGTTACGACGTAACAATGTATAGTGTTACGAAAAAGTTCTTTATAAACTACCCTTAACCCGACCCATTCAAAACCCCAACTTCCGCAATCGATTTATAGAGCTTCTCTAGGTCTTTTCTACCACTTTTGAAGCTCCAAAACATCAAGACTTCAAGTCTTTATCATTCATAAATAATAGAATCATTCGGTCTAATTACCGTTTTCATTATGAATACTTTTAACTTATCGGATTTATTTTCTTTTGTTATCATGATTGTTATTGAAGGCTAAACCCCTTGACTAGTTATGAATCTTTTTAAGTTAATAGCATGATTTATTTAGTTTAATTGATTCTTTTATTGGATAATTTATGTGTATGTTGGATAATCCTTGCGTCTTTGTGTTTACTAGGCTTAACCCATTGATACTAATTAATTAGTAGGACATAAAACTGAAAGTTAAGAGCTTTATTCATGAATGTATGTCCAATACCAATTCGTGGCTAGAAGTATTGGTTAAAATGAGTAGACTATAAGGTTCAGGTTAACGAATGTAATTGAGTATTTACAAATTAGTTAAGTGTTGTTGGATCACTAGCATTATAAGCAAGTCACGCAGGTTAGTTGGCGGACTTAATGAATCAACTATTCACAAGTCAAGAAACTTATAGATCATGTCGTTAGCTTATTTAGATGGATAACTAGGTAAACATTGTTTTTCTCCCACTGATTTCATCTTTGGTTTAATAAATTTTTATTTATTTACTTGTTTTGGTATTTAATTTGAACGAGTCTGCTTACCTTGAGTGGTCGAACGACTTCGTTTGTTATTGGTACCTGGGGAGACGAAATCATTTTCTAATATTTTTTTGGTATCTGTAACAACACGTTGCAAAAAATGTAAACCTAATCAGTCTCTTATATCTTATACCAATAAAATTTGCTCAAAAATTATTTCGTGTTAATTACAAAATTAACAACATATATTATGGGAATTGATTTGCCCACTAATATTTTTATAGGACACTCCATTATGTGCATTACATAGTTATACAATGTTTACGTTATCTACGGTGATTGTACAATGGTGTCATTCAAAATAAAAAGTGTGCAAATCTCTCCCATATATTATGGTATGGCAATTTTTGATCTTTTCACCTTCAACTTTTGAAAAACCAAAGATTGCTATTTTCACCACTAAGTAACATTTTGTCTCTTCAACTCTCATCATAAACCTATGAAAAATCAAACTTGAGTAGATCAATTAGGCTAGAAATTAATTAATGAAACATACACCAGTACAACAATTGGACTAAACATGAAAAATAAAAGGTCTAATTCCAATAGTTTAGATAATATAAAACACACAATATTATTAATTTACAAACAAAAAAAAAATCCCCCATCTCTTCTCAACTTTCACTTCTATTTAAAAACTCCTCAGCATCTTTAAACCCACAATTAATTTTCGAGATGAATTTCGGCCACTTACCAACTTCTCTACAACCCGACTTCACTGATTCTTTTCCTTATGTAACTTCTATCACCTTGCATCTTGTATTAGGATGTTTGCACAAATTTGTTTTCTTGATAAGAATGAGAAAAGAAAGCGAGGAATAATGGGGTGGATTCTAGAGAGTGTGAATACTTAATTACGAAAAAGAAAAGAGGCCAAACAGGCCCGACACTTAGGCCACCGAGAAAAAGCGTCTGCGAGAAAAAACCAAGGGGCGACGTCGTATTAAATGGTGCATAATAATATATATTAATTCTCAAAACCATGACCTTTCGGATTTAAAACACCCCTTTTTTACTATCTTATGTTCATTAAATTGTTTTTATTTACTTTACAAACAATTTTTTCACTTATGCGAACGACCTGTTCTTACTAAGTCTATGTTACACACGAACGGGTACTGTGCCTAAGCGTGTTCGTATTTTTTTTGTTAAAATCAAGGTAAAAATATAAAGTTTGAAAATACACATTATACGCATTCATATTTACTTGAGAGATTTGAAGACAAAAAAGGTTGTGATTCTTTTATCTTTATGTGATTGCGAGACTGAAGCTTCATCTTCAATAATGATATTCAACTTACGGTCATATTTCATATCAAATTAAGTATAGTTCTTGTATGAATTGGCAAAGTACAAGAAACATAAAAATACTATCTTCCAATCATCAGATAAATTCTAATAAAAATGATACTATATTGGAAGGAGCGGCTGTGGATGAGATGGTTATCACTCTAGTAGTATTTGCTTATATGTCACGAGATCAAATCTTATCCACACTCACTTCATTTTTTTTTCACTTATCTTTGTCTTCAGAGTTTTAGTTTTACTATGAAAACTACATGTAGCATTCTTTAAAACTTAATTCCATTATGGTTGCGTTGTTCTAGTTTTGATTTATTTAGTCGCATAGAAAAACGATTTTTCTCCTCTTTTTCTATTGTATTCTTTTCATATGGCATCAAGACTCCATTCAAAACATGTCCAACAAGGAATCTATTTAGAAATTTGTATAGCTTAAATGTATGTGCAGGGACGGACTTACATGGATGTCGGGTGTAGCACGAGGCATACCTAATTTTGAGTCACGCAGTGCAATATTTTTCAAAATGTGTAATTTTTTTGTATGTGCAACCCCCGATTTTGTGCTATTTTCTTTATAGTGCAGTTTTAGCTTGACCAAAAAATTCTTTATGATGCGATTTTTAATAATTATGATAAAAAAATAAAATTTGTGCAACACCCTTCCGAAAATCCTCGGTCCGTCCCTGTCTATGTGTATATGCCTTTTTGCTTCAAATTAATCAGTTTTAAGAACATCAATTAAATTTTCTTAAAGCATTCCCAATGCTCCAAGTTTTAAATGACTTGAAGCATTTAATGCATTTACTGCACACTATATTTATTAGCTAAAACTTATGAGAAAGACTTGATGTTTGTCAAGTCTTTGTATAAAACTTTTAAAAAAACTATTGATGTAATACAACAAAACATCTCTAAAAAACTTTTTAAAATACCAGTAAGAAAAAACTATTGCCAACTTGACTCATTACGGGTGCTCTTAGTTTTTTTAACTTTGACTAAATTTCCATATTCTGATTTCATAAAAGTAATAATCAATCTTCACTAGTTGAGGATAAATATGTATATGTACTAATCACACATTTTTTTTTAGTAATTTAAACATAACTATTATTGATGTGAATACCCAATAAAAAATCACAAAGTACAACATAAATACAACTTAAGTGACAAATGATTTTGGCGTTAGAAACTAGAAACATGGAACATGTAATTTGACAATTTCTTAGCTATAAATGTGATGGTAATTTGACATATTAATCCTGTGAAAGCCAAAAAGGCCACTTCATCAAATGATAACAAAGTTCCTAACTAAAATATACGGTTTATCGGTTTGGTGTATGACGGTGACCGTGTTAAAATTATTGATTATGGCGTATTCCCAGAACAGTAATATATAATTATGCCAAATCAATGTTTGTTCAAAACCAATCAGCAATAACCTAATAAAGAATCATATCAACAAGCTACGAATGAGACCAAATATCCTTGCAAATTGATATTGCGAGCTACACGTGATGTTGCTATCGTAATGTTGGTTAAATGTTTCTATAACTAGTTTATTTTAGAGTTAGATAAGATTGGTATATCAATGTTAGGACATTACTATACTTTGTTTTCCCATTACTAACTCATAAATCTCGCGCTGGCATGTTAAGGGTTTAGATCGATATGTCAGCCAATTCAACCTTCACCACAACTTGACGTCGACATACCCTGTGGATGCTCTTTAAGTGTTTACATATTTAGCGAGCATTTCGACCATCTTTAAGACGGTCTAGTGATAAGATGTATCTGAAGTCTCACAGACTAGTGTTCAAACTTCATTGAATTTCGATAGAAATTCAAAATCAATCACGAAAATACACATTAAGCCGTGTAATGTCATAGCCAAAAGCTTCCATTTATATAAGCACCATCGTTAGTTTCTTTTAAGAAAGTGAAAGGAAGTGCCCACGGCCCAATTAAACAACTGACCCATTAAACACTTGTGAACAGTGAACTAACCTCCCATCAAACACTTTAAATTTTTCATTTCAATCACACCACCCCCTCAAAAACCATCTCAAAAACACATACACTTAGTACAACACCATGCACTCTCGTAAACTAACCAAAAAATCACCAAGCTTCACTAGTAGTCACTCTTCCAACAATCTCGCAGACGTTGCCGCTAGAGTTATCTCCCAATTTCGTCAAAATAACAACAACGAGTACGATAGCGATAATGATAACGACGAAGAGTTCGAGTTTGCTATCATGCATGAAAACTCTAACTCATCTTGTCATCAACATATACTACAACCACAATACCCTTTATTCGACACAAGTTTATTATTAACTGTTGATCCTAGCTTACTAAAACTCGTTACTACTCATACGGTCGATATTACTCGTACTAATCGTACGAAGTCCCTTGTAGTACGGTTGCCCTTGATAAAGCTCTTTAACGAAGATCGTGATTTCGTGTCATCAGAGGCTGATGATGATGATCTCGAAGGTGTGACACCTGGCACTTACTGTGTTTGGAAACCTAAAGCAAACTCACAGGAAAAATGTAATTCTGGTAATTCGTCACGTCGTTGGAGGTTGCGTGATATTTTTCCGTCGAGTCAGGGTTTGCTAGGTGCTTTTACGACGGTTAGTTGGTCGAACAGAAATTTACGTCCATTTTAATGTTTGTATGAATTATTATCAGTTATTTTTGGTAAAGTGTGCAAGCTTCTTTTTAGCACTAATTTACTGTTGGATGTTGAGTCAAAAATAATATTTTAGACGTAATACTTTAACTTTATTTCCTTGTGTTAACGTGACTTGTACTTAGTTTAATGCAACTAAGCATTAAGAGAGTATTTTACAACATGCCTAATTCCGTCAGAGCGGGTTATGAGTTAACTTTGTGCATACATAGTTAACTGGTTGGCAGTGACGGCGACGGTGAGGATAATGGTGGTATTAACTTGCTATGGGAGGAATAATGGAGCAATAATTGGATAGCTTTTTAAAAGGTAAAGGGAGCTAATTGTTAAAAATGAAAAAGTAAAAGGGTGAATAAAGAAAAAAAAGTGATGTTGAGTGGTGATGACGGAGCATACAAAAAGTGTGTGGGCTGGTTTGGTTTGATCACAGGTTGTAACTGTTATTTATTAGGTGTGTTTGTTGTGTTGATCGTTGCATTTACGTGTGACATTGTGGAATGTGGGATTGTCTTGAGGTGTAAGTTTTATGTTCAGGATAAAAAGAAAAATAGTTTGTAAAGGGCTTTATTTGAATGTTTTAAAAATTAGTTGTCTAATCGACCCGTTTCCTGGTTCAACTGGATTTTTTACCCCAAAACCGACTTCTGTAAAACATACAAGCAACGAGCAGCACACAACCTGTGTGCAACAAAGAGTAAAAGGGGACTTTGTAAACACGTATCAAGTTAGAGGCTTATAACATATACGATGTTTCTCTTATTGTACACAAGTGGCATACCATTACATGAAAAGCAAAAGAGATCTTAGCCAAAGAGATACTCCTCGGACCATATGTTTTTACTCAATTTGCTACAAGTAAATACAAAACTCGCCGTAAAATAATCACAGGCTGCAGTAAAGACCACCTCTGCATTTGGAAACTACAGTTAATAATTGTCGCAATTACAGATTGCAGTAAAGACCAACACATTAATTCAATCCACCAGGACCACAACCAAGACTTTCAAACAACTGATTTGGAAAAATATCCCAATGCGTACAGTTTTTCCTTCCAGGCCCTTGCTGAATATTATCTTGATAAGAATATGTCAAGTCAATCTGGACCCATTGCAGGACTGCGGACTTGATTTTACCCGAAACAGCCAATTGCACCAAAAAGATGGGCAAAGACCTAGAAAGCCAATATCTCACAGACCCATATACGAATTGTACCCAAAACAACCCATTGCAACAGAAAAAGGAAAGATCAAAAAAGTCAAAGATTTCATATCATAAAAGTCAAATACTGTTTGTACCCAGAACAAACACAATCTCCAACTACATCATCTGTATAACTCTTTTGACTTAAAAGGGGTACAAACGTAAAAACAAATGTATGCTGTAACCTAAAATAACTAAAACTCCTCTTTTGGTTTATACTTCATTCCCACCCGGAAAACAAGCACTTTTTCAGAATACTCGTATTCTTCATATGTATCCACGATTTCTTTACTTGATTCGATTATATATTGAGCCAGAAGGATTGACACGCCTCTGCAAAATCAAACACTAAGATTAGAACGTTACCATCACAATTAACGCACAAATAATACAATCTAAAGCTGCTTATTTCGTTATCGTAAAGTAATTATTTCTTATTTCGCTATCTTATAGTTACTATTTGTAAACCACATACTCCTGAGCTACTTTTTATATATTTCGTTCTTCCATTGGTTTCCCTCTGATATTACATAGAATTTACATCAACACGTATAAGTAAACCATATTTTATTGGAAACTTTTTAATGAACTTGCGAGGTGCCAAAGATTTATCATGTCAAAGATTCTAAAAAGGACCAACTTATAGTTGTTCTGGAAAGATTTTCATCGCAATTTCACAGTTCTAACAGCAATATTAACTATAGAAACATGAGTCGGGTACCTTCTCATTGAAATCTTTTAGAACCATCAGCAACATTCTATCCCCGGTTACTTTTCTAATTCCTCTAATCATATCAAGTCGAGAGATCTTTCGTTCCTGTTAAACAATTACAAACACCATTAGGAGAATAATAGTAAATTAAATCCACCTAGATACATAACATAACGTACAATTTGTTCACACTTACAATGTAACTGTGACGATATTGTGTGATGTCCTTGATCGATTTAGGAGGCAACAACCTCGATAAGTTTGCAATGAGATCTGGAATTGGTATCCACGGGGAAACTGGTTTCTCAAGATGAACTCCATTTAGTTGAGGCCCTGAATCACATCAAAACGTATAGAATCGTTCAGAACCACTAATCTAATAACATTCAATACTAAAACGTATGATTCTTGAAACAACTTACTGTTCACAATCCTTTGTGTCTTGAAACTTATGACAAATTCTGGCAAAATATGACTGTTCATCTGACTACTCCAAATAATATACTTCTTAGGAGACACCAAATCATCAACACCCGAATCGAACTCCTCGGAACTCGGGTGACATTGTGTAGAAAAGCGATTCACAACCTCTGTTTTACCCAATAGAACACGACAAAGCAATATGTGCTTCACCCCATCACCATCAGCAATTGCAGACTCCACACTGTTACCCATAATAAACAAATCATTAGTCTTGTTTTTTTCCCGATTGTCACCCTAACTAATTCTACCAATAAACATAAACTGAACCAAACCTAAACAATCATCTAATCACACACAATCACTAGTTCCCAATTTTCAAAGTCCGTATTCAAACTTGGAGGGTGTTTGGGACTGCGTTGTGGAGTAAATTCGCAAAACAGTGTTTCGCAAATCATCAGAAGAAAATATTTATGTGTTTTCTAAGAGACAACACGCAGAGCAGGATAGTTTTGCAAACGCATATTCTGTTTTGGAAACGCAAACAGAAACACCCCCTTACAACACTAATTAACATAAACTGAATCAAACCAAACTGACCAATCATGAAATCACACACAGACATTAGTTCTCATCACATGGAATACTTCTATCTTAAGGGTGTTTGGGAATGCGTTTTGGGTTAGATTATCTAAATCTTGCATTTGCAAAAGTTAAAAACTCAAAAAACAGTATTTAGCAAATTATTTGAAGAAATCATTATCAGCGTTTGCTTGGAGACAAAACACATCAAATGGCTTTTTAAAAACACTGCAAACACATAATCTGTTTTGAATTTTAAGAACGCAATCCTAGCAAAAACCCTTGCTATACTAAATTACCAATAAACATAAAGTGAATCAAACCTTAACTAAACAATAATCTAATCACATGTAATTATCAGTTTCCATGTTTTCGACATAAATTGAATAAAATGAAACCTTGCTAAACAATAATCTAATCACACATAAGGACTTCTAATCATAACCTACTCGACGTACGCTGAATCAAACCCTAACTAAGCAATAATCTAATCAAACATAACCATCAGTTTCCGTGTTTTCGACTTCTAATCATAACTCACTAGACATAAATTGAATTAGATCTTAACAATCATTCAAATCACGCAGTCATTAGTTATCCTATTTTTGTATTCTAATCCTAACTAATTATACTAATAAATAAAAAACTAAACCAAACTAACCACTAAACAATAATCTAATCGTACATAATCATCAGGTTCCGTGTTTTCAACTTCTAGACAGGCATCTAATCGCGCAGTCATTAGTTATCGCATTTTTGCATCCTAATCCTAACTAAATATACTAATAAACAATCATCAAATCACGCATAAGCAACAACAAACTAATTACCTTTCGAGTGGCGAATGATCAGCGTTAAGCACAATAGCATTCCCAAACCCTCCACACTTGCCCACATCCCCAAACCCAAACCCGAACCCCACAATCCTATCAATCTCCTCTTTCGTACACCCACCAAACCACCCATACTTGACATTAGCCTCCCCTCCGTTTTTCGCCCCAACCGCCTTAGCATATATCTGAAAGGTGCCCACCTTAGCTTGACTAACCACACTCGCGTTAAACATGTTCCTGTAAACACATTCCACGTCAGCTTTCACCCCGATTTCGCCTAGTTTCGAAACAAACTTGTTAACTATTATCCCATGCAGCTTCTCTCCTTCCCCCAACTTAACCAATCCGTTAACCGAATTCTTAACCGACTCAACAGAATCTCCGGTCACAACGCTTTCACAGTCGGAAACCACCGACTCATCGTCACCGGAATCATCATCATCACCGGAATACTCAGAATCTTCCATCACCGGAATTTGCACATCATCGTTATCATCATCATCATGTAACAGTCTCCGATCAACGGCGGCCGGAAAAATTACTTGAGACATTTTTTAAAGCAAAAACTAATAAAAAAAAAAGTGTAAAATTAGGAAATTCAAGCGCGTGAGTATGACGCGCCGAGCATATTATTATTATTCTATAAAGATATGTATAAAAACCGTTACACTTTATCAAAATAAAAAAAATTAGTAATTTTTTTTGGCAAAACTTTGAACAAGGAGTTGTTGATGAAAATAACTGGTGGCAGTAGGCATTGATGAATTGTTCATGAGTTTTTGTATTGTTATGTGTGTGTAAATAGTGTGTGAAATCATTGTTAGTAAGTAAACTTGGGGAACAATTTTTTTATAAAAAAAAGTGAAGAAGGTGAGAAAGGTTTTATAAAAAAAAAAAAAAGGAGGGGGGGCCAACGGATTCTGCTGAAACGGTTTTTGTTATTGAGATGAGACAGAATGAGAGTGCAGAGAAAACCGGCGGCCAAGGGTAATGGTTTATATAACAAAAAGGTCGGTTGGTTGGGTTGATGGTAATATTATGAAGAAAACCTGCGCTCCACGGAATTGAAGTGGCGGTTTGTCGAATTACGGATTTGCCCTTTTTGGTTTTCTTGGGGAAGTGGCCACGTCAAGGGGGGATTTTAAAGTCGGTTTTGGTTTCGTGTGAGGGTTTTTATTTCCCTTAAAGAGTATGAGAGTAACTTATAGATATTTTGGTAACTTTTAGATATTTTAAAGGGTTATATCCAAAATAGTTACAGTGTGGTAACTTTTATATAGATACTATTTTACAAGATTAAAATTAACCACAGGGTTTTCAGTCGACGTATAACAATACTTGAAGATCGATTTAAAGCTAGGATAAAAAAAAAATTGGGGTTTTTTATATGATTTTAATGGTCTCACATGTACATATATGCCTCTATATTTTCGGTATAAAAATTCGAATTTTGCTAGACCCACAAAAGATCTCCCACAAAAACAATTCACACGCTGAGATGTCAGCGGGAAATTGGTTTTTTTTGTGGGATTCACATCCCACAAAAAAAAATCTTTCGCTGACACCTCAGCGTGTGGATTGTTTTTGTGGGAGATCCTTTGTGGATGTATCATTGCTCTAAAAATTCAGAGCTAATTGCTTCTAAGCTTTTTAGACGATGTTATTTAAGGGTGTATTTGGCGCAATAAACTCGGACTGGAGCTTGAAGTTTATATTTTTTATAAAGTGATTTGTTGAATTAGTTGCAACTGAAACTTAATAATATAAAAACATATAAAGATACATCAAATTATATTCACATATATTTTCAGCTTTTAAGTGATAATTCATTATATTTTTTTAAAGTTATTTAAGTAATTTGACTACCTATAAACCCCTATAAGCCTTTTTTATGGGTTTGGGCTTATGGAAGCTTATGGCTTATTTTATACAGTAAGTCATAAGCCTCTATTTACTTGTGTGATAAACAAGGTTTATGTTATAAACCAACTTATTTTAAAAGCTCAAGCCTCTATAAACCCCAATAAGCCCGTTGACAAACATGGCCTTAGGGTATGTTTGATAAATAAGCTCGGGTTGAAGCTGGGGCCGGAGCTAGGGCTGAGGCTTATATTATAAGCCGAAACCGAAATTTGTATTTACATAACTTGTTTGGCAAATTAGTTTAAGCTTGAGATTATTATTACTAAATTGCTAAAAATGATAAAATTAAATAAACATAGTATATGTTTAATATTTTTGTAGGTAAATAAGTAATTAATAATTTAAAAGCTTCGGTTTAAAATTGTTAGCCTCTTTTATTCGGCTGAGGCTTAGAGTTTTAAAAGCTTTCTTAAACTTTGATGTCAAACAAAACTTATTATACAAACCGGCTAATTTTAATACAAACCGGCTGTTAAAGCCTTGTAAACCTTGATAAAGCCTTTTCCCAATCGCAACCTAAAGTATATTAGATTTATATATATATTTGCACATGCTTGTTAAAGTTCTGTTTTTGAGGATTTTCTAGATCAATGATTACTCTTTTTAAACTATCATGCTTTTCATCAGCGATTTTAAAAAAGAAAACAATGAAACCACCACTCAAAAACAAGCAAAAAAAAAACCATTAAAAACTAAGATTAGTTTCAAAGGTCTTGGTGTTTATAAAAAATACTTGTTTGATAATAGTACCTCTTGTTTGATAATAACTAGTTATAATACCCGTGCACGCACGGGGTTTTTTCTAAAATTTTAATTATGTATTATTTTCGATTTAAAAATAAACAACTTAACGTGCCCTTAATGATTTTACTTTCCGGATTAAAAGTATAAAATCTAATGTTTATTTTCTTATTTATTTATTAATTTTAAATGATAAGATTGGATTGAAATTTATCTTTTATTATTCAAGCAAAATGCAGTCAATAATATTTTTGTAGTTGTGTTATAATTGTTATTAAGAAAAAAAATCTTCATTAATATTCCCAAGATACAATCAACACTATAAATATGCATATTTTGGGTCCTAAACACGTAGTTGTGTCTTGACCTATGTAGTGAATTTAAACCCTCTGAGTAAAAACTTAAACTATGCTGCACTACAAATAGTATTAAAAAACACATTCAAAATGAATACAATCTATGCTATCTATTATTCTGCTTCTCGGGAGTTCTTTTCAACTTCATATTCCATGTTTTCTCCACATCATTTACTGCCACTGAATCCTTTACCATAGCACATTAGCTTCATTTGTACAGTCTCTATAATCTCTTGGTACAGCTTTGCTTCATCCCTTATAGTTTTTCCAAACAGTCTTGCATTCCTTTCTTGCCACACAAAGTAAACTGCTGCACCAACTAATAATCTCCTCAAAACATTCCACACAGTATTTCCAGTTACAATTGAGAGTATTCTCTTACAATATTACTCCAATTTTGTGAGAATTTCCAGTTCATCATTATTTGTAGTTTCTTCTATACTTCAGCAGAGGATTTACATTGGAAGAACAAATGCTCATGAGTATCATTAATTTGCCCACACAAATGCTCATGACTTCCATTCAACTTCCTGATCAGCTACACATAAATCCTTCCAAGCATTTTTAGTAGTAAAATCCATTTTCTTGCCTTTCTTCGAAATCCACATTGTTTTATCTTGAGCATCCATTTTTAGTAGTAAAATCCATTCAATCCTAGGAACATGAATGTTTCTAAGAACAGGATATTTACTCAACCATTCAATTGGCCACTTCCACGTATCCCCAATAATAGCATCAGCTACTGAACATGTATCTTGCATTCTGGCATCAAAAATTTATCTTATGGCTATGATGTTACTCAGTGGACCCAAAGCATGCTCTAAGAGCAACACTTAGCAAGTACTTCATTGCATATTTACGATAAAATCATAAAGGTAAATGCAATGCTACTAAACATGATCTTATTCCACGCTTCATGAGACAGTTTCATCTCGACATCCATCGATTTCATTGCTAGTTGAGAGGAAAAAGTAGTTGAATGATGAACTAACATATCTTTTAATAAATCATTGGCTCATCTCTCATTTGCTTCAAAATCTTCTTCGATGTTAACCAATAGCCACTGCAATAGAGAAACTCCAAGTTTATTTCTCAATCGGTGGTAAAGTTCCATGCCGATAATTAGAAACTTATACGTAGTGTATCAAACTATAAACTACATGCTATAATCTGAAACACAATATAGATGCTTTTAACATGAAAGAACCCAATCTCAAATTAAAAAACAGGCATGTTCCCAAAAAAACTAATTATAAAGGAACATAACCTGGTTAGTATGAGTTAAATTGTAGTTAGGCTAATTATAAAAGCAAAAACACACATATTTCATGATGACATACTCTAAACAATAAACCATGTCTTTTTACAAAAACTATTTTCTCATACGCGTATGTAAACTTTTCTTGTGACATGTGAGACTTCATCTTTCGTACCAAACTAAAACCATGTACTCCTATATAAATTCCAAGAATTTTGTTGTGATAAATAACTAACAAAGTTTAAAAGGGACACATTTTACAATCAGCCAAAGTTAATAAAGCTGCTAAATGAAGAAAATTGGACAAGAAATTCTAAGAGCAATCATCCCCTTTTGAGTCTCAAAAAGCTCAATTTTTAAGCATTTAATCTAAATCGTACAATACATCAATGAAGTCAAAGGCCTAAGCTCAACCATGATAAAGCATGCTAAGAGAAGAAGCCACCTACCTATGCATTCACTTCAACCGATTTGCTATAACTTACAACTATGTAAATTCTTTTTCTTTAGAAACAATACAACTCTCTAATATAAAAGTATAAAAATGTCATACCTTTTGTTGACTTTTATACCAAGAAAAATTTGTTAATGCCCTTTGAATTTATTGATAAACGATGTCAACGTCGTTACCACTTACCAGTGATGCCGATGCAGTCGAGCCGCATATTAACGTCCTCAAGACCGGAAGCTCAAAGGCTAAAGAGAATTCCGCTGCAACACTTTTTAGATTCTCGGTTATTGAAAATAATAAGGTGAAAATCAGGAGGTCTGGAGCGGTTGAGCCACTGGTTGATTTATTCAGGAAATGGAACTCCATGTGGGAAAAAGGATGCAACCATAGCTTTAGTTAATCTATCTACATTTCATGAAAATACGGGCATTATCATTCCTGTGTTTCCCCCTCCTTTAAACAAACAGACATAGTCCCGGTATCAAAGTCATTCCCATTATGGGAATACGATAATTCTAACTCGTCTGTTTGTTTTGGCTTCTCTATCTGTTGCACATAGTAAAACTAAAGTTAACTAAATCTGAAATTAACACATACATAATACATAAAATATAGTGCACTCACACTTACGTTATTCGGAGGCCCCCATTCTTACATATATATCAAGGACCATCTCTAACACAGATCTAAATATCAACCAAATCAGCATCCAATTTCCTTCTATTTAACATATGAGTTTCCATAAGTTGTACAATTATAGTTTCTAAAGCATACTCTCGATCTCACATTCTTCGTGGTGCCCACATTAAACCAAGTCTTCCGTGTTATCTCCACCCCTTTGTTTCACAAACCCATCTCCACCCAAACAGTTTAACTCAACTTTTCTCACACACCCATTCGTCCAATCAGCTATTCTACACTCTTCTTGGAGTCTCGGCTCGAACCCTCTTAAGCATCACAAGCAGGGGAGTTACATAAAAAATAAAACATCAGATACAACCCACTAACATCTTATTTGGATTGATTTTATTTAACCACCTGTAGAAGCAAAAAATAATTAGACGCTAAATAAGAGAATAAAACATTAAGCGATCTTAAACATGATTAGCAAAAATTCACTAAGCCATAACAATATATCTAATTGTAGGATATTACATTTACGGAGAATGAATACCATGGACTTACATATCAGCTTCTATTGTCTTTGAGTCAGATACATTCAAGAAGTTTGATGTGTAAGTGTCCAGTTTACTCACCCCATTGCATGCTTACCTTCTGAGCAACAATCTTTAACTTCATCTCATCGTATTCTTTGTTGTTGTGGATTAATAACTTCAGCCTCTGCAATAAAAACACATAATCTAAGCTTAGATTAATCTACATAAACTAAATGATACATAACATTATAGGCTTATAGCAGACGTTACTTGTTTATAAAATCCGGGCGACCCCATTTCAACCCGAACTTAAAAAAGTACATGGTTCAACCCATACCCATTTTGCCTCATGACCCGACCCGCTCATTTTACCACCTCCACTTTTCATGTAAGCTTCCATACATATCATAATACCTAACAAACACAAAGAAATAATAATTTGTTATTTTTAACAGAGAACACACGGATAGAAGATTTTCTTTATTACTTTATACCAAGAAATTTCATTCATTAAATTTTGCCAAATATCCCTAAATCAGATTAATTCGGAATCACAAGTAAGGAATGCTCTCGTCATATAACATATCTACACAAAATTATCGAGTACATGACAATACATCGGCCAAAAGTTTATCATGCCTTCTCAAGCTCATGTTCTCATCCTGAAATTATAGAGTTGGTTTCTAGTAGAGGTGACAATCTCAACCCACTTACTTATAAATGGGTCCATCTGGATTGTAGCAATAATAAACGACGCAATTAGCTTGTATTGATATATGTTGCAATATCCATCTTTGTACTCAAAGATATTTATGCTACACATGTCTAACTTTAGTTTGTTCACATCTTAAGTATCACAAGAATTTACATTTAAACCACAATGACTACATAAAAAAATATTGCCTCCTTGGTTATGGGTTTTCCCTTCAAATCTGTCAATCTACTTAATGCTTTTCTAGACTACAACCAAACCGACCCATTCATAAGTAAATGGGTCAGAAAGACAACTATCTAAAGTAAACAAAGTTTATAACGGAGCCTTGTCGTCAGATATATTAGCCTTGTTTTATATCTAGCAACTATCCTTGAGAAGCCAAGCATCAAAATGAGTCATCTTTAGTACGACTAAAAGAGGTCAACGTCCATTTTCTGTCTCAGCTTATCATTATACCACACTACTGTATTTCACAATATTTAACTCGTTATCACTTCACATGGTTAAAGTGAAATTAATCAATGAGCTAAAACTATTTTCGAGATATTTACTTACCCATATAGTTTTTCAAGGTAAGATTAGATGTTACAACTGCGGGTTGTTGTAGCGTGAAGAAGGAAGAGCCGAGGTCACATAACTCGGTCTCTCAATAAAGGATAATCGAGTAGTTAAGCCGCCATAGGCTGTTCGATTAATGTGCAAGCATGTAAGTATGAAATATCGGGGCCTCAAAGCACTATTGTTTGATAAATGAAAAACATCATATCGATCTAACGCAATTATACTACAATATAAAAAGACATCATTACCAAATTATGATGTGAAAGTGTGATTACGGAAGAAAACATAAATGTTACACTTTTAACATGCTTATAATGCCATGTAATGTTTCTATCTTCCCGTGTGATCTCGAGAATCTTAGGATGGAGGTGGCAATTTATAATCATTTACTTAAGCGCCCTCTAAATGTTACACTTCTAACATGCAATCTTAAGCGCCCTCTAAACCACAATGCCAAACACCCCTTAATGAGTATCTTGATTTATTCTTTTCTAATTGATTTTAATAGCAGATTGAAACTTCAAACTTCAGTGACAAAGTTAAGATACTTTATATTTGAATCAAATCACACTCAAATTCGGGGAAAAAAAAAAGTATGCAGTAACATCCACTAAAAACAACCCATAAACGAATCTAAAATATCAAATCACAAACAAATTAAAATACAAACAATTTAAAGTTACTTAAGCTGCTAGTTAATTGAAAACAACCCATAATCGAATCTAAAATAGCAGTTACTTAAGCAGACACAACATCTGAATTTATTCTTAGATCATTCATCTCTATGATTGATGCTTATTGTAAAAACAGTCGAATCAGTTGGGGAATTATAGCAAAATCGGAAATATAAAATCATTGTAATTGAAAAATAAAATGAGAGATGGATCTCATAATCTTACCGAGTTATTCGATTGTTGTAGTTGTTGTTATCGGTCTATCGTTTCGTGGAATGTGGTCACGCTGTGTTTTGTGGGTGGCGTATGTTTAATTGTGCGTGTGTTGATTTATCTTTTTTTCTTTACTATTACACACCCTTGATCTTTACAAAATTATGTCCGCTTTTCTCTTAAGTTTTTTTCTTTTTGTTTTTGACACACGTGTTTTTATGTTTGTTTTTTCATGAAAACGGATTTTCATAAAATTTTGACTAAATTAGGAAATAATTAGGTTTAATTGTTTTTTCAAAATCCAAAAAAAAAAATCAAATTAAAAAAAATATTACCAAATATGGTATGGTTTGATTTTTTTGAAATGAAAAATTCTTAATAAGGGTTTTGTTTTATTATATAAAAGATACCCAACACTACCTAAATTGTTACGTCACCTCTATCTAATAAAAACCCTCCAACTCAAAACTACCCAATTCTACCCTAACACTACCCAAATTGGTGGGAGTGGTACCCAACACTACCCAAACGCACAGAAAAGTACCAGGGTCAATTAATATTACGTTGGCTTCATTCGGTTTCCCAACCCAATCCCTTACCCGATTTGGCCTAACTGAATGGGAAGGCACCGATCCCTTACCCTCGTCCACTCCTTCCCCTCTTATGGGTTCAAAGCTTATTTGGAATATTGTAAGATAGATTTGTTGTATATATCGTGAGATAGTTAGTTGCCATTAGAAAAATGAATAAATAAATAAAACTTGGTATATAGATTTAGTTTGCTGACTGTTAGGCTTAAGGATTGTAAACAAACTGAACGTTTAGTGAACAATTCATGAATTATTCGATAAAAAGTTTGTTTATGTTCGTTAATTTATTAAATGATGAACATGAACAATATTTTTTACATTTTGTTTGTTAAATGATCCAACATGAACACATGTCGTGTCCATTTATGTACATAAACATCATTATGTGTATAGTAACGTTTTTTTTCATTCATTTATTTGTTTATGTTCGTATATGATATCTTTTAATTGTATACTTTTAAAATTCTTTTGTTTAAATAAACAGTACTTATAAAACAAAATACTATTGTACTATGCATAAATTAATAAAGTTTATGTTTGGTTTTTACGTTCATTTATGTTCAATCGTTTAGGGTTCGTTTAGTGTCTTAATGAACAAACATAAACGAATATAATTAAGAAAAATTTATCTATATAATCGTTCACATCCGTTTGTTTGTCCAGTTAAAATTAAACAGACGAAAATAAACAAAGCTTCATTTGTGTTTGTCCAGTTCGTTTACGGCCCCAGTTAGACTGAATATATTTTTCAAATGATTCGTTTATGAGAAGCTAAGATTACTTAAAGGTTAGAACTATTTTATAATACGTTTATCTCAATTAAAAAAAAAGGCGATTCAGTAAAGATAAGTGAATTTTAATTTCTATTGCGTACATGAAAAGATAAGTGAGATTTTGTCGTGTCCATGTTTTGACTAGCCTAAATAGATCCAGAATAGTTTTACATTGTCGTAACCTACATGTGTAAAATTAAAACCAGATCATCAATAACCAATTCATCGATGGTTATTAAGGTTGTTTATTGTCCACAGGAAAATATTTTGATGTATATCCAAATTAAGTCATACACTCATACTTGATTGAGGCAAAAAGATCTTTTAATACTACTAGATAAGATCGGTGATTAATCATAATTGCTAAACCAAAAACTCATCAATCATTCTTTCAAGTTGAAGCTCATTTCTCTTATATGAATTCAGCAGGTTGCACATATCAAAAAAAAACATTTTATTTCGTGACTCATAATCAGATGTAGCCCGTGCAGTGTCACGTTAGACATCCATGTAAATTTGTCCGTGTATGGGTTATTGCGAGAAAAAAAATTGGGTCCTCCTATGCAGGCACCCCATGGTAGGGGGTGCTTGCAATTTTGCATGAGGTGCCTCGATTTCTGTGTCAATCATTGGTACCAATGATTGGTTTCTCGATTTCCGTGCCAAGTCTTTTTACAACTTATTTTTTACCACTTATACCACTTATTTTTTTACAAGTTTTTTTTACAGTTTTTTTTTACATGTTTTTATTTGTTTTACAAGTTTTTTATAACTTTTTTACAACTTTTTTTTTTGGTTTTACAATTTTGCAAGTTTTTTATAACTTTTTTACAAGTTTTTTATAACTTTTTTTACAAGTTTTTTTTTGGTTATACAAGTTTTTTTTATGCTATAAATTCAGTTTTAAAATTTTTTAAAAGACCGTAGTCGGAAAATTTTTGAGGCTCAGTTCGAAGGTTGCAAAAGTGAGATTTTATCCCACTTTGCCGTCCATTCGGTTTTCATCATCGCCTCGGAAAATTTTTAGGCTCAAAAATCATCATCGTCTCGGAAAAATTTTAGGCTCAAAAATCATCATCGCCTCGGAAAATTTTTAGGCTCAAACCCGAAGGTTGCAAAGTGAGATTTGATCTCACTTTACCGTCCATTCGGTTTTTATCATCATCGCCTCGGAAAAGTTTTAGTCACAACTGCACAAAGTTACCAGTTCACATGAACTGCACAAGTCTCACAAAACTGCACAAGTCTCACAAAACTGCACAAGCCTCACAAAACTGCACAAGCCTCACAAAACTGCACAAGCCTCAAAACTGCACAAGCCTCACAACTGCACAAGTCTCAAACTGCACAAGCACAAGACTCACGGTTCCACGGGTTTCACAAGTTACACGTTTTGAACATGATTCTCACAAGTTACCAGTTCACAGGTACTGCAAAAGTTCACAAGGTGTACTAAGATTCTCAAAGGCAATAATGTACTAAGATTCTCAAAGGAGTGGCCTAGGCAGGCACCCCATATAATCCCAGGTGAAAGCAACAACACCAACAACAATCAACCAACAACACCAACAACAATATAATCCTAGGCAGGCACCCCATATAATCCCAGGTGAAAGCAACAACACCAACAACAATCAACCAACAACACCAACAAAAATCAACCAACAACAGCAACAAGTGGTCCAGAACAACAACAAACAACAACAAGCAACAACTACACAAGCAACAGCATCCCAGTCCACCATGTCTAGTTTACCATTTAACACACAAGAGGTAAACTTATCGAATAGGCTCAGATTATTAGCTTTTTAGCTCATGTTGGCTGCAAATTCAGTTTTGCCTCGCCAAAACTCTTTTTAAAGTTTTTTTTTTAAAAAAAAATCATCATTGCCTTTTTTTAGCTCAAGTTTATTTCATTAAAGTTGCAAAATGACCTTGAATGGTCACTTTACCATCCAGTAATGAAACTTTTTTATACCAAAACACTAAGTTTTTTTCATTAAAGTTGCAAAGTGAATCACTTTACCATCCAGTAATGACCAGGATTAAATGGGGTGCTTGCGTAGGCTTTGCCCACAAAAGGGTCCTCCTATGCAGGCAAACCTGCAAAACAAACATACAAACATATAAGCAAACAATTTTTAGATCTAAAAAAAGTTTTAGATCTAAAAACTTTAACAACGAAACATACGTAACTGTGGACATACGGGCCGGACTGGGCCAGGAATGGGTCAGGCCCGGCAGATGCGGCCCACTCTACACCTAAACCCTAATCCATGTCATATAAATACATGACAGGTTATCTCTAACCCTAACTTTGATATATGCTACATCGCATACTAACTTGACCGTCGGAGGTGGACCCCGGGGCTACGGCCTCGGGTCCACTCCTAACGGGTTCTCTTTGTTGACAGGTTTACTAGGGCTCGAGAAGATGACTAACGGCCAAGGAGAGTCGTTGAATCTTGCCAGCGCCAGATTATGCATCAACAAGTTGGCGTCATCCGTGGGACCACGAATTAAAAGCACTGCGTATCACTTGCTTTATTCAAGGTTCTTTGGGACCATGAGTTAATTCCTAAAGTCGGTATATTAATTTAATATCACTTTGCACATCTGCATAACAATGCGCCAAGTAAGGAGTCGACTTTGGATAGTTGGCTAAGATTTTTGTGAGTTCCTTTACTTATTATATTAATAAAGGTTATAGTGTGCTGATTGTTTAATTAATATTTGAACAAATCTATACCTTACGGAGTATTATATTCGTATAGAATTCCATAAACTTGTTGAGAATTGCATATTGTTATCAACAGATAATTATTTACGAATAGTCTATTTCTTTACATATAAAAGAAAAAGTCCGAATGATCGGACCTATTTTATATTTTAGTCCGCACGATTGGACCTAAGAAAATATCCGCATGATCGGAGCTATTTTATTTTTTAGCCGCGAATTAATTCGCGCAGATACTGTTTTTACGATTGGTACGCTTGTTCGCGCTCGAACAACGCAGTCGCGATAAATCTACCCGCATTAGGCCGTGCGTTCAGACATCTTCGCAGAGAACGCGTACGCGCGAACACCACGATGCGCACTAGACAAAGGCCGTGGTATAAACATCTGCGATCATCCACAAACGTTCGAGTCTATGCGGTTACGATAAATCCATCTGCGTCTATTAGTCGCGGTCACGGTACATCCATCCGAGTTTTTATTTTATACATTAAAATAAAAATAAAAATAAAAACACAATTAATTATTTCGTCGGTACGCATCCCACGCAGTGCGCACTGCCACTTTTCTTATGTGCTAAATATTATTTATGCTATGTGCAATATATTATTCATGCTATGTGCTGTCTATTGTTTTAATTCATTAGGTTTTATATCTGCGATTAGCGGCATATACTTTTAATCTTTGCATTCAGTGTTTTTCGCAGATTAAATAAGGTTAATGCTCCTACACGAGTAGCACCATCAAACTTGGGGGCTACCGGGTATATGCTACCACTTGTTTCCGTCGCATCGCGCAGGTACATTTGGAAGCGACGCAAGCTCGGTACAAAGACGGATTTAAATATTCGCGCGCATCTTTGCCGCAGGGAGACGTCCTCTCGGTTGTAAAGACGGATGTAATGCGCGCTAAGCACGTCTTCTATCGCACCTCTTTGTCGCAAGCGCAAGCACTTCTACGAAGCACGCGTCTTACGTAGCACCTCTTTGTCGCGCGGCGAGCACTTCGCTACGAAGCACGTCTTCGTCGCACCTCTTTGTCGCGCCACAGCCGCACTTCGCTCTGAGAATCCGTCTTACGTCGCACCATGCTGCGTCGCATCGGTACAAAAGGTACGCCTTACCCGGGATGCAGCATCACGGGTTCCACTTTCACCTACGCGGCCATCGAACTTAAGTCTAGCATAACATAGCCATGCGCTATCTCATACTAGACTTGGGGGGCTTGTGGGCGTATGGTCCGGACTGGGCCAGGAATGGGTCAGGCCCGGCAGATGCGGCCCACTCTACACCTAAACCCTAATCCATGTCCTATAAATACATGACAGGTTATCTCTAACCCTAACTTTGATATATGCTACATCGCATACTAACTTGACCGTCAGAGGTGGACCCCGGGGCTACGGCCTCGGGTCCACTCCTAACGGGTTCTCTTTGTTGACAGGTTTACTAGGGCTCGAGAAGACGACTAACGGCCAAGGAGAGTCGTTGAATCCTGCCCGCGCCAGATTATGCATCAACAGTAACCACCACAGCATCACCACAAAACAATATCATCACAATAATTTTGATCTAACAAGTATAATACTTGTCTAAAAAAAATTTAGATCTAATTTTTTTTAAGAAAATCAACCAAAGTTAACGTTTTTTTTTTACAAACCTCATAATTTTTTCAACAACACATCAGTTTCAAGATCTAAAACATGTTTTAGATCCAGAAACTTTAACAACGAAACATACGTAACCACCACAGCATCACCACTACCACCACAGTTGAGAGTCACAAAACAATATCATCCCAAAATTAAAGATCTAACAAGTATAATACTTGTTAGATCAAAATTTTAGATCTATTTTTTTTAAGAAAATCAAACAAAGTTAACCTTTTTTTTTACAAACCTCATAATTTTTTCAACAACATATCAGTTTCAAGATCTAAAAAATGTTTTAGATCTAAAAACTTTAACAACGAAACATACGTAACCACCACAGCATCACCACTACCACCACAGCATCACCACAAAACAATATCATCACAATAATTTTGATCTAACAAGTATAATACTTGTCTAAAAAAAATTTAGATCTATTTTTTTTTAAGAAAATCAAACAAAGTTCATGTTTTTTTACAAACCTCACAATTTTTTCAACAACATATCAGTTTCAAGGGTGTAAAAAAAGTTTTAGATCTACAAAACTTTAACAACGAAACATTTTTTTAAAGAAAATCAAACAAATTTAACGTTTTTTTTTACAAACCTCATAATTTTTTCAACAACATATACGTTTCAAGATCTAAAAATAGTTTTAGATCTAAAAACTTTAACAACGAAACATACGTAACCACCACAGCATCACCACTACCACCACAGCATCACAAAATTAAAGATCTAACAAGTATAATACTTGTTAGATCAAAATTTTAGATCTAAAATGTTTAGATCTAGAATTTTTAGAGAGAGAGAGTGGTATGCAGAAGTGAGAGAGAGAGAGAGTGGTTTGCCAGAAGTAAGAGAGAGACACAGGGAATATCAACTGCAAAAGGAAACAAAACCATGTGCGAGTAGACATGGTTTCTAACGAAAACACGTACACCATTCGAGAACCACACACGCGTCTCACCACCTCAGCAAAACACACACACACGTCTCACCTATTATAACAAAAAAAAAGGGTAGAGTATTTATATAAAAAAAAAATAATTATAAGTAAAAGTATTAATAAAAAGATGTATTTATGAAAACATGTATTTACAAAAAAAGTTATTAAAAGTATTTTTTTAAAGATTTACACAAAAAGTATTCATAAAAAAAAGTATTTATAAAAAAGTATTTATAATTGTTTGTAAAAAAAATGTATTTATAGAAAACGTTTTTTGAAAAGTTTTTATAAGAAAACGTTTTTTTAAAAGTTTTTTTAAGAAAATGTATTTATAAAAAGCTTGTATTTATAAAAAATCTTGTAAAAAAATTTAATAAAAAGTATTTATAAAAGTTTGTAAAAAATTTGTATTAATAAAAAGGTTGTTGTGTTTTTATATTGTATAGGTGTTCGGTCGTGAAGTTGATTTAACTAATTGGGTGCGATCTACTGCTGAATCGATTGGTTTTTTTATTGTTATTGGAAAAAGTAAAACAGACAGGGGCTATAAGTATTCTATCGAATTTTTGTGTTCTAGACATGGGACGTCTTCACTAGTACCGACAAAATTAATTGCCCATTCAGATTACTAGCGAAATTTATAAAACGTCAAAATGGTTGGATATTGAAGGTTAAGTGTCCGGGGCATAATCATAATTTTCAAGACTCGTTCTATGGTTTTTCACAGGCCATGCGATTAAAAGAAAGTGAGTTAGTTTTTGTGAGGCAGATGACAAAACAGCATGTAGCACCACGAATTATACTTTCTTCACTAAAAGAGATGGATCCAAATAACGTGTCTACCATTAAAACGGTGTATAATGCACAAGAAAAGATACGTCGCGACAGTCGTGGTGATTTGACTCCGATACAACTGCTTTTAGTACATTTGCAGCGTCAAGGTTATACATATTACCCTAGGATAAATGACCACACAAATGAGCTGGATGAAATATTTTTTGTTCACCCGACGTCATATGCCCTGTGGACAACATATCCGGAAATCATGCTGATGGACTCCACATACAACACCAACATGTTTAAAATACCATTCTTTACAGTTGTTGGGGTTACTCCAACAAACACAACATTCTCAATGGTGTTTAGCTTTTTGGACAAGGAAAAAAAGCCAAATTTCAAATGGGTGTTGGAATGTGTTATGTAACACCCCCAAAAATGACTCAGCGGAAGCATACGTGTATTGGGGTGCTACTAAACTGATATCACAACATAAGCATAGAACAACAAATTTTCATAAATAAACTTTTATTCATTTCTTAAAAACAATGTTTACATTTTTGATTTGATGCGGAAAATGGCCCATTATAAACGAGTGGTCCCAATACATAAATCACGATGCGTCTATGACCATGCCATGCCTTTGCCTTGCGCCTCCAAAGATAAGCTATCACTTCAAAACCTGAAGATACATGCTAAAGGGGTCAGCTTACGCTGGTGAGTTCACAGGTTTATTTAAAAAGGGATTTCAGTACACTGTTTCAAATTTGGTTTTTGATGATCATTACGTCTTGCATAATGTCATAAAGGTTATGATTTCAATTCATAAAAGGATTTCTTAAAAGAGATTTCATTAGTGGACCATAAGTAGGGTATATGTACATTACAACGAATATAATGTCATATATTGAAACTATTACGCTAGCACTAAGTTCATGCAACCGAAACTACGACAGTTCTTGTATGCACAAAGAAGTCATACAAATAAAGAGCCCATGGCGAGTGTTTATCCCAATACACTCGGTCCCGACATGCTATATGTTTCGCCTTGACCAAAGCGGGTCAACCGAAACAGGAGTCACCCTCAATAGATCTATTTATAACATTCGCTTCCCGCAGAATTGACGGTTCATGAAGAGGGCAATTTGGGATCTGAGGACTTAGGCTAAGCTGCGTAATATTCTAGGTCAAACATTTTGGTATGCTCTATAAAACATCTATGTATGATGAAAGCTTTAAACATGTAAAAGCATAGTATGCATGGAATGCACAAGTAAAATGATTTAAGTAAAATGAGCATGTATCTTCCCCAAAACAAGTATAAAGCAGTTAAAAGTAGGGGCTATGAAACTCACCTTGGCAATGTGCAATAGGATGTCTAAAGGGGAATTAAATCAAGGAGTGATAGTGCACGGCTCCACGCATAACCTAATTAGGTACGGCATATTTAGTCTTCATGTTTAAGACTCGTTAAAGTTTAACTAACTTTATAAGTTTTCAAATGCTTTGTTGTTGTTGTTGTTGTTGCACCATTTATCTTAAAACAATTTATAAAAGGTTTGAATGGATATCGGCTTATGAAGGATGACATGAAAGAAATCTCAAGGAAAGAATTCCGACTTTGGTTTAATGACGACCAAAAGATAATACTTGGAAAAGTACACGCAGAAAAGATATCAAGGTTGAACAAGATTTTGGATTAATGATAAATGGGTGATGATGTACGAAAAGTTTGTACACATATAAGGAAACGTAGTCGGTAGGGACGAAAAAAATATATATTTAGCGTAAATCAAAGAAAATTAAGTCCTAGTTCTTGCTTCATGTGTAACATGTATTATCAAGAATACCATGTAGTTTCAATTATATTCAATATGTTCCGACAAGTATATATATGTAAGACCTGGTTTATGTATATATATGTTTATATTTGAAAATGTAAGTTTTCGAGAAGTATATCTCATTTGTAGTTATAGTCTAGCTCGAGTGTAAGTTTCTATTTAATTTGTTGGTCTAAATGCCAAGAGTTCATAAATAGGGTTCATAATCCGGTTTTCTAATAGTCGAAAAATGTATGCTTTACATGTTTACGTTTTATAGTTTATAAGTCCATATATATATAAACCCTTGTCGAGTTTATTTAGAAAATAATTTTGGAAAGTCTAAATGAATTATACTTTTATTAGTTTTTGAAGAATCTTCTTAAAATAATATTGTCATTTTAGAATCATTTGGTTTAGTAATTTATAAATGTATAAAAATTTTATTACTCCTCGAAATGTATATATGTTATTAATCGTGATAGCGTACATATAAATATTTGATCGACGAGAATGTTTGGAAAGACGAAAGAATGTATGTCATGCTCGGGCTGTGAAATGCCAAATGGACCCTTAGCATTACTGAGCTTCAATTCAGTTTGTTACACATACCCTCGAATGGAATTTGGGCACGATATCTCGCAACACCGAATGGACTCAAAGCCATGGCAGCCCATCATGAGGTTGACTTTCATGTGGAGTGGGTCTTAGCCCAAAAAGGGGTTTAATTCTAGCAGTTGTTTTGAAATACAAATGCTTTTGTTTCAGTGTTGGGTACGAGGGAAAGACGAAACATAATGGCACCAAGGATTACCATAGTTGACTTTACGATTTTCCTTCTTGAACTCGAAACAAAGCTATACACCTCTTGAGTCTACTTGTATACTAGAACAAACATGACATACAATTAAATAAACATCATTAAAGGAGCATAGAGGTTTGGCCCAAGTCCCGTCTCGTGCTAGTCGGATACGACCCGACTCGAGTGGAGAAGTGATACCGATCACACCCTTACGGGTTTGTGGCGGTACGGTATGCATAAAACAAGTAAAACAACGCCCTTCGATGTGGGTTGTACCTCAGCCGCATAAGAACACAAATAGCAAAAGAAACCAGTTGAAACTAATGAGCCGAAACAACTTAAGCCAATATAAAATGTTAAGGTGTGTTATCTTTTAGGATTACCACATGACAATAACAAGAATCGAATATAAATTCTGATTTGTTGACCCATTCGACTGGAAATCAAAACAACGTCACTGCACACTTTGAGAAGTAATATAAGAATAGTGATTAAGCCAAGCTTGGGTCTATCGAGTACAACCTGATGCGAACGAGACCCAACACCAACTTCACCCTTACGGGTTTAGTGGTGGCTGTACGAGTTGGACCAAGATGCGCGGAATATAAACACTATGAGATTTAGTCTCAACCGAGACTAACCACTCAGATAACTCGATACTATAATCATAACGCATTAAAAGAATAGGTCGAATACACAGTGAGCTGGAGACCAACATAAGTCGGATAAGCTAGGGATTAAACCGAAAATTACCATTAAGCCGATTACCACTCTTTAAGCCGAATATTAATTTTTACGTTTGAAAACGATTTTGTTTCTTTTGCTTGGTTATCGACAGTCACAACAACAACACAAAACATCATCACTTAATTTTAATCAGTTAATTATCAATTTATCAATACCATAATTATTACTAATCGACAAGATCACAAGCCAATAATTTGAACTTCAATTTAATGTATTTACATCTCAATAGATAACAAAAAAAATAACAAGGAATGTGTCCTTACACTGAACCCATTTAGTGGGTCGAGTAGCTTATGAACACCGAAACTTCAGGAGTTCAATCGGAGGAGATTCATGGCGAATTAGAACAATTAGCACTTGGAATAGCTTCCTTATACTTTAATGAACAAAACCCCTTTATCAATTTTCAAAAGCCCTTTGTTTGGAAGAAACCTAATTTTTTTAGAACCCTAATTTCTGAATTTATTTTGAGGAATGGATGGAGTCTTCTACTGAAAAACCAACCTTCTTATAGATGTACAAAGGGAAGGTCTTGAACTCACTCTCTCTTCTTGATAGAAACGTGGTACTCTACTTGGATTCCATCTCTATTCTCAGCCGAGCTAGTGTCCCCTTAGGGTAGATTATGTGGTCGCAATATGTGGTGATGGATCATGGTGACTGAAGAGGAAGGGGAGCAAGCTTCTTTCTGTTCCTGGTTTTGGAAGAAGCGAAAAAAGGAAAGACAGGGAAGACAAGGAAGTGAAATGGCGCTAGGATAGATTTAGGGTAATATTTTGTATTTTTGTTTTTATTATTAATACTGTATAAACTGTACTCCGTGTTTTGTTGAATTTTGGGGTAAACGTACCTTCCCGGTACCCGAAGAATATAGAAATTATATTTTCGGAAACGATTTTATAAGCGTAATAATATGACATTCTTATTACGTTGAAATTTAATTATAATTGTTTGCCGTTATTTAATTGGTGTCGGTATGCGTGCGACGCCGTGGCTTCCTAAATTCACGAGATAACTTCTCGTTTTCTTCCGTAAATTATTAGTGATTGATAAAAAGTGTAATTTTCTCTTATCTCAGTATTTATTTTTTAGTTTTGTATGCTACTGCGCTGCAGTATGCGGTATAACTAATGGTTTAAGCTTATGTATGCTTAAAGTTTAACTTGGACAATAATAAATTTCACATTTATTATACAGATACTTAGTGGACAGGCATCATGTGTGCGATGTCTTATTTTTAAAGAAACGAGATCACCTCTCATTTTTAAATCTAAATATTGGCAACTGTCATAAAATAACCGATTTGAATTTTCTAATGTAATAAATATTATTATAATAATCCGAAATTTTACGGGTTGTTATAGTCTACCCACCTTACAGGAGATCCGTCCCGGATCTCAGTTTACGTTACCCGATAGGGTGTCGGGAACGAGGTGATGGTATTTGGAACAAGTTTTGAGTTTTTCCTCGGTTGTCCTAGGGTTTCCTCTTTGGGTATGGGTACCTAGGTGTTATGCAAGCAGCACATCCTCTATCTGAGGAACCATGATTGTCTAGGGTAGGTTCATTAGGTGAAAGTTCAAATTTTGATGTTATGAGGTTTCACTATTTTGTTAGTGTGGACACCTCTAACTTCTCATGGTTTTATCAAAATGTACCCTTTTCTGGTGTTTAATGGTTCTAAAGTATATGGGTTGATTCTTAAGGTTTGCTATTGGTTTGTGTGTTTTCTTCTTTAATGGGTGAAGAAACATTTGTTTTCGAATTTTCTTTCGAGTAAATGTTCATACAAGTTTTACTAAGACCAGATTTCAAAATCGATAACATGTAAAAATGACACATTTTTAAAAGATTTTAAAACCGGTTCTTAGTTATGGGATGTATAAGGAAGTTTTTGCGAAACTTTTAGTGTATGAGTATTTTGTCTCATTTTACGAGGGATTTGGAAAGTATTATTGTTGGATTTTAAAGAGTAATCCTCAAATTTGGGAATTTTATTGTAGTAAGAATGTGTATCAAGATATCACATTTACCCATGGCTACGAGTAAGGTTTAGTTGTCTAAGTTGGGTAGAATTGGAGGTTTAATAGTTGATGAACCTCATGGTTATCTATGGTTTTAGGTAGAGGTGTAGGATACATCCTAAGGTCAGGCTTAACTATCAAGGAGGACATTGATCATTTCTGTTTATGGGGTATTAACTTAAAACACATTTCGAGGAAATAAGTAACCAATAGAGTGGTTCTGGAATACCTTTCAAAGTATTAAGGAATACTTTATTTTGGTAAGGTATGGATAGGATTGTAGTTTATTTTATGGTAAAATGGTAAGGTGGTAATTTGGTTTGTGGAATGATTCATGAAGTGTTTCATGAAGTATTTTGTTTATAATGGTTTGAGGGATAATCGAAAATAGTTTGTATGGTAACTCTTTTGTTTGTAGGAGAGTAACAAGGTAGGCACGGTTATTCTTAGAAGGTGGGTGGAGTTTTTAGGTATCAAATTTTCAATGTAAATTTTTCAAGTTTTATGGGATTATAGGTCATTTGTCGTGTCTTTCTAGATTTTGCTAGAGGCTTATTGTATTTTCTCATAGGTGCTATTGAAAGGTTGCTCCGAGAATGGTTTGATTTGTTCGTGGGGTGTAAGGTGTGGGGTAGGTGTGACTATAACATAACCCGATTGTGATATGAAATTATAAAGTTTATGATTAAGAAGTAGTATAACGCCAGTGAGTGGCTTATGATTAAGAAATATTGTGACGCCAGCGAGTGGCTTATGATAGGGTGATGCCAGTGAGTGGTTTATGACTAAGGAATGCCAGTGAGTAGCTTGTGATTAAGGAATGTCAGTGAGTGACTTGTGATTAATGAATGTCAGTGAGTGACTTGTAATTAAAGAATGCCGGTGAGTGGTTTGTGATTAGGGAATGCCAGTGAGTAGTTTATGTTTAGGGTATGCAGGTGAGTGGCTTGTGATTAGTGTATGCCGATGAGTGGCTTGTGTTTAGGATATGCCGATGAATGGCTTGTGACTAGTGTATGCCGATGAGTGGCTTGTGATTAGGGTATGCCGATGAGTGGCTTGTGATTAGGGTATGCCGATGAGTGGCTTGTGATTAGGGTATGCCGATGAGTGGCTTGTGATTAGGGTATGCCGATGAGTGGCTTGTGATTAGGGTAGTGTGACGCCAGTGAGTGGCTTCAGGGTAACCGTCAATGTGTGGTTATTGAAATGTTACATGTTTATCAAAATATTATCATCTTCTCTCTGGACATAAAGCTATTATAACTATCCTAAGTACTGCAAAATTCACCTCTGAGTCGGACATAGGTGATCAGGCTATGTCCCACTGTCCCTGGTTGAATATAGGTGATCAGTCTACATTCAACCGAGGTTCAATGAATTTTGAAATACTTAGCTTAGTTACGCTAGTAATATGTCACAATACTTTTAAAGGTTGTCTTGAAGGATTAGAACAATAATTCTCTTTATGCGAGAGAAAGGTGTAGTGCTGTGATACGTAAGTATACATATAGGGAAAAATAATTATAACCTATAATGAAACTAGGTGAGCAGTGATAAAACATGTATCTTATCAAGTATGATCTCAACAGGATCATAAGTGAGGCATCGGCTTGGCAGGCAGGCACGTGTCGGTCATAGGTTTTAGTTTTTGTCAAAGTGGTTATAGTCTAGGTTTTAAAAATATACCCAGTTCTCTATAACCTAGGCTCTGATGCCAATCTGTAACACCCCCCAAAATGACTCAGTGAAGCATACGTGTATTGGGGTGCTACTAAATTGATATCACAACATAAGCATAGAACAACAGATTTTCATAAATAAACTTTTATTCATTTCTTAAAAACAATGTTTACATTTTTGATTTGATGCGGAAAATGGCCCATTATAAACGAGTGGTCCCAATACATAAATCAAAATCGTCTATGACCATGCCATGCCTTTGCCTTGCGCCTCCAAAGATAAGCTATCACTTCAAAACCTGAAGATACATGCTAAAGGGGTCAGCTTACGCTGGTGAGTTCATGGTTTATTTAAAAAGGGATTTCATTACTTGTTTCAAATTTGGTTTTTGATGATCATTACGTCTTGCATAATGTCATAAAGGTTATGATTTCAATTCATAAAAGGATTTCTTAAAAGAGATTTCATTAGTGGACCATAAGTGGGGTATATGTACATTACAACGAATATAATGTCATCTATTGAAACTATTACGCTAGCACTAAGTTCATGCAACCGAAACTACGACAGTTCTTGTATGCACAAAGAAGTCATACAAATAAAGAGCCCATGGCGAGTGTTTATCCCAATACACTCGGTCCCGACATGCTATATGTTTCGCCTTGACCCAAGCGGGGTCAACCGAACAGAGGAGTCACCCTCAATAGATCTATTTCTAACATTCGCGCTTCCAGCCAGAATTGACGGTTCATGAAGAGGGCAATTTGGGATCTGAGGACTTAGGCTAAGCTGCGTAATATTCTAGGTCAAACATTTTGGTATGCTCTATAAAACATCTATGTATGATGAAAGCTTTAAACATGTAAAAGCATAGTATGCATGGAATGCACAAGTAAAATGATTTAAGTAAAATGAGCATGTATCTTCCCCAAAACAAGTATAAAGCAGTTAAAAGTAGGGGCTATGAAACTCACCTTGGCAATGTGCAATAGGATGTCTAAAGGGGAATTAAATCAAGGAGTGATAGTGCACGGCTCCGACACGCAACCTAATTAGGTACGGCATATTTAGTCTTCATGTTTAAGACTCGTTAAAGTTTAACTAACTTTATAAGTTTTCAAATGCTTTGTTGTTGTTGTTGTTGTTGCACCATTTATCTTAAAACAATTTATAAAAGGTTTGAATGGATATCGGCTTATGAAGGATGACATGAAAGAAATCTCAAGGAAAGAATTCCGACTTTGGTTTAATGACGACCAAAAGATAATACTTGGAAAAGTACACTAGAAAAGATATCAAGGTTGAACAAGATTTTGGATTAATGATAAATGGGTGATGATGTACGAAAAGTTTGTACACATATAAGGAAACGTAGTCGGTAGGGACGAAAAAAATATATATTTAGCGTAAATCAAAGAAAATTAAGTCCTAGTTCTTGCTTCATGTGTAACATGTATTATCAAGAATACCATGTAGTTTCAATTATATTCAATATGTTCCGACAAGTATATATATGTAAGACCTGGTTTATGTATATATATGTTTATATTTGAAAATGTAAGTTTTCGAGAAGTATATCTCATTTGTAGTTATAGTCTAGCTCGAGTGTAAGTTTCTA
Source organism: Chrysanthemum makinoi (assembly GCA_910596185.1). NCBI lineage: Eukaryota > Viridiplantae > Streptophyta > Magnoliopsida > Asterales > Asteraceae > Chrysanthemum > Chrysanthemum makinoi. Next base: position 284,179,128 of record OU343220.1, on the reverse strand, counting down.
TTTAATTTGTTGGTCTAAATGCCAAGAGTTCATAAATAGGGTTCATAATCCGGTTTTCTAATAGTCGAAAAATGTATGCTTTACATGTTTACGTTACGTATAGTTTATAAGTCCATATATATATAAACCCTTGTCGAGTTTATTTAGAAAATAATTTTGGAAAGTCTAAATGAATTATACTTTTATTAGTTTTTGAAGAATCTTCTTAAAATAATATTGTCATTTTAGAATCATTTGGTTTAGTAATTTATAAATGTATAAAAATTTTATTACTCCTCGAAATGTATATATGTTATTAATCGTGATAGCGTACATATAAATATTTGATCGACGAGAATGTTTGGAAAGACGAAAGAATGTATGTCATGCTCGGGCTGTGAAATGCCAAATGGACCCTTAGCATTACTGAGCTTCAATTCAGTTTGTTACACATACCCTCGAATGGAATTTGGGCCTGATATCTCGCAACACCGAATGGACTCAAAGCCATGGCAGCCCATCATGAGGTTGACTTTCATGTGGAGTGGGTCTTAGCCCAAAAAGGGGTTTAATTCTAGCAGTTGTTTTGAAATACAAATGCTTTTGTTTCAGTGTTGGGTACGAGGGAAAGACGAAACATAATGGCACCAAGGATTACCATAGTTGACTTTACGATTTTCCTTCTTGAACTCGAAACAAAGCTATACACCTCTTGAGTCTACTTGTATACTAGAACAAACATGACATACAATTAAATAAACATCATTAAAGGAGCATAGAGGTTTGGCCCAAGTCCCGTCTCGTGCTAGTCGGATACGACCCGACTCGAGTGGAGAAGTGATACCGATCACACCCTTACGGGTTTGTGGCGGTACGGTATGCATAAAACAAGTAAAACAACGCCCTTCGATGTGGGTTGTACCTCAGCCGCATAAGAACACAAATAGCAAAAGAAACCAGTTGAAACTAATGAGCCGAAACAACTTAAGCCAATATAAAATGTTAAGGTGTGTTATCTTTTAGGATTACCACATGACAATAACAAGAATCGAATATAAATTCTGATTTGTTGACCCATTCGACTGGAAATCAAAACAACGTCACTGCACACTTTGAGAAGTAATATAAGAATAGTGATTAAGCCAAGCTTGGGTCTATCGAGTACAACCTGATGCGAACGAGACCCAACACCAACTTCACCCTTACGGGTTTAGTGGTGGCTGTACGAGTTGGACCAAGATGCGCGGAATATAAACACTATGAGATTTAGTCTCAACCGAGACTAACCACTCAGATAACTCGATACTATAATCATAACGCATAAAAAAAAATAGGTCGAATACACAGTAAGCTGGAGACCAACATATTTCGGATAAGCTAGGGATTAAACCGAAAATTACCATTAAGCCGGTTACCACCCTTTAAGCCGAATATTAATTTTTACGTTTGAGAACGGTTTTGTTTCTTTTGCTTGGTTATCGACAGTCACAACAACAACACACAACATCATCACTTAATTTTAATCAGTTAATTATCAGTTTATCAATACCATAATTTTTACTAATCGACAAGATCATAAGCCAATAATTTGATCTTCAATTTAATGTATTTACATCTCAATAGATAACAAAAAAAATAACAAGGAATGTGTCCTTACACTGAACCCATTTAGTGGGTCGAGTAGCTTATGAACACCGAAACTTCAGGAGTTCAATCGGAGGAGATTCATGGCGAATTAGAACAATTAGCACTTGGAATAGCTTCCTTATACTTTAATGAACAAAACCCCTTTATCAATTTTCAAAAGCCCTTTGTTTGGAAGAAACCTAATTTTTTTAGAACCCTAATTTCTGAATTTATTTTGAGGAATGGATGGAGTCTTCTACTGAAAAACCAACCTTCTTATAGATGTACAAAGGGAAGGTCTTGAACTCACTCTCTCTTCTTGATAGAAACGTGGTACTCTACTTGGATTCCATCTCTATTCTCAGCCGAGCTAGTGTCCCCTTAGGGTAGATTATGTGGCTGCAATATGTGGTGATGGATCATGGTGACTGAAGAGGAAGGGGAGCAAGCTTCTTTCTGGTTCCTGGTTTTGGAAGAAGCGAAAAAAGGAAAGACAGGGAAGACAAGGAAGTGAAATGGCGCTAGGATAGATTTAGGGTAATATTTTGTATTTTTGTTTTTATTATTAATACTGTATAAACTGTACTCCGTGTTTTGTTGAATTTTGGGGTAAACGTACCTTCCCGGTACCCGAAGAATATAGAAATTATATTTTCGGAAACGATTTTATAAGCGTAATAATATGACATTCTTATTACGTTGAAATTTAATTATAATTGTTTGCCGTTATTTAATTGGTGTCGGTATGCGTGCGGTGCCGTGGCTTCCTAAATTCACGAGATAACTTCTCGTTTTCTTCCGTAAATTATTAGTGATTGATAAAAGTGTATTTTTCTCTTATCTCAGTATTTATTTTTAGTTTTGTATGCTACTGCGCTGCAGTATGCGGTATAACTAATGGTTTAAGCTTATGTATGCTTAAAGTTTAACTTGGACAATAATAAATTTCACATTTATTATACAGATACTTAGTGGACAGGCATCATGTGTGCGATGTCTTATTTTTAAAGAAACGAGATCACCTCTCATTTTTAAATCTAAATATTGGCAACTGTCATAAAATAACCGATTTGAATTTTCTAATGTAATAAATATTTTTATAATAATCCGAAATTTTACGGGTTGTTATAGTCTACCCACCTTACAGGAGATCCGTCCCGGATCTCAGTTTACGTTACCCGATAGGGTGTCGGGAACGAGGTGATGGTATTTGGAACAAGTTTTGAGTTTTTCCTCGGTTGTCCTAGGGTTTCCTCTTTGGGTATGGGTACCTAGGTGTTATGCAAGCAGCACATCCTCTATCTGAGGAACCATGATTGTCTGGGGTAGGTTCATTAGGTGAAAGTTCAAATTTTGATGTTATGAGGTTTCACTATTTTGTTAGTGTGGACACCTCTAACTTCTCATGGTTTTATCAAAATGTACCCTTTTCTGGTGTTTAATGGTTCTAAAGTATATGGGTTGATTCTTAAGGTTTGCTATTGGTTTGTGTGTTTTCTTCTTTAATGGGTGAAGAAACATTTGTTTTCGAATTTTCTTTCGAGTAAATGTTCATACAAGTTTTACTAAGACCAGATTTCAAAATCGATAACATGTAAAAATGACACATTTTTAAAAGATTTTAAAACCGGTTCTTAGTTATGGGATGTATAAGGAAGTTTTGCGAAACTTTTAGTGTATGAGTATTTTGTCTCATTTTACGAGGGATTTGGAAAGTATTATTGTTGGATTTTAAAGAGTAATCCTCAAATTTGGGAATTTTATTGTAGTAAGAATGTGTATCAAGATATCACATTTACCCATGGCTACGAGTAAGGTTTAGTTGTCTAAGTTGGGTAGAATTGGAGGTTTAATAGTTGATGAACCTCATGGTTATCTATGGTTTTAGGTAGAGGTGTAGGATACATCCTAAGGTCAGGCTTAACTATCAAGGAGGACATTGATCATTTCTGTTTATGGGGTATTAACTTAAAACACATTTCGAGGAAATAAGTAACCAATAGAGTGGTTCTGGAATACCTTTCAAAGTATTAAGGAATACTTTATTTTGGTAAGGTATGGATAGGATTGTAGTTTATTTTATGGTAAAATGGTAAGGTGGTAATTTGGTTTGTGGAATGATTCATGAAGTGTTTCATGAAGTATTTTGTTTATAATGGTTTGAGGGATAATCGAAAATAGTTTGTATGGTAACTCTTTTGTTTGTAGGAGAGTAACAAGGTAGGCACGGTTATTCTTAGAAGGTGGGTGGAGTTTTTAGGTATCAAATTTTCAATGTAAATTTTTCAAGTTTTATGGGATTATAGGTCATTTGTCGTGTCTTTCTAGATTTTGCTAGAGGCTTATTGTATTTTCTCATAGGTGCTATTGAAAAGTTGCTCCGAGAATGGTTTGATTTGTTCGTGGGGTGTAAGGTGTGGGGTAGGTGTGACTATAACATAACCCGATTGTGATATGAAATTATAAAGTTTATGATTAAGAAGTAGTATAACGCCAGTGAGTGGCTTATGATTAAGAAATATTGTGACGCCAGCGAGTGGCTTATGATAGGGTGATGCCAGTGAGTGGTTTATGACTAAGGAATGCCAGTGAGTAGCTTGTGATTAAGGAATGTCAGTGAGTGACTTGTGATTAATGAATGTTAGTGAGTGACTTGTAATTAAAGAATGCCGGTGAGTGGTTTGTGATTAGGGAATGCCAGTGAGTGGTTTATGTTTAGGGTATGCCGGTGAGTGGCTTGTGATTAGTGTATGCCGATGAGTGGCTTGTGTTTAGGATATGCCGATGAATGGCTTGTGACTAGTGTATGCCGATGAGTGGCTTGTGATTAGGGTATGCCGATGAGTGGCTTGTGATTAGGGTATGCCGATGAGTGGCTTGTGATTAGGGTATGCCGATGAGTGGCTTGTGATTAGGGTATGCCGATGAGTGGCTTGTGATTAGGGTAGTGTGACGCCAGTGAGTGGCTTCAGGGTAACCGTCAATGTGTGGTTATTGAAATGTTACATGTTTATCAAAATATTATCATCTTCTCTCTGGACATAAAGCTATTATAACTATCCTAAGTACTGCAAAATTCACCTCTGAGTCGGACATAGGTGATCAGGCTATGTCCCACTGTCCCTGGTTGAATATAGGTGATCAGTCTACATTCAACCGAGGTTCAATGAATTTTGAAATACTTAGCTTAGTTACGCTAGTAATATGTCACAATACTTTTAAAGGTTGTCTTGAAGGATTAGAACAATAATTCTCTTTATGCGAGAGAAAGGTGTAGTGCTGTGATACGTAAGTATACGTATAGGGAAAAATAATTATAACCTATAATGAAACTAGGTGAGCAGTGATAAAACATGTATCTTATCAAGTATGATCTCAACAGGATCATAAGTGAGGCATCGGCTTGGCAGGCAGGCACGTGTCGGTCATAGGTTTTAGTTTTTGTCAAAGTGGTTATAGTCTAGGTTTTAAAAATATACCCAGTTCTCTATAACCTAGGCTCTGATGCCAATCTGTAACACCCCCAAAAATGACTCAGCGGAAGCATACGTGTATTGGGGTGCTACTAAATTGATATCACAACATAAGCATAGAACAACAGATTTTCATAAATAAACTTTTATTCATTTCTTAAAAACAATGTTTACATTTTTGATTTGATGCGGAAAATGGCCCATTATAAACGAGTGGTCCCAATACATAAATCAGAGTCGTCTATGACCATGCCATGCCTTTGCCTTGCGCCTCCAAAGATAAGCTATCACTTCAAAACCTGAAGATACATGCGAAAAGGGGTCAGCTTATTTGGTGAGTTCACAGGTTTATTTAAAAAGGGATTTCAGTACACTGTTTCAAATTTGGTTTTTGATGATCATTACGTCTTGCATAATGTCATAAAGGTTATGATTTCAATTCATAAAAGGATTTCTTAAAAGAGATTTCATTAGTGGACCATAAATGGGGTATATGTACATTACAACGAATATAATGTCATATATTGAAACTATTACGCTAGCACTAAGTTCATGCAACCGAAACTACGACAGTTCTTGTATGCACAAAGAAGTCATACAAATAAAGAGCCCATGGCGAGTGTTTATCCCAATACACTCGGTCCCGACATGCTATATGTTTCGCCTTGACCCAAGCGGGGTCAACCGAACAGAGGAGTCACCCTCAATAGATCTATTTATAACATTCGCGCTTCCCAGCAGGAATTGACGGTTCATGAAGAGGGCAATTTGGGATCTGAGGACTTAGGCTAAGCTGCGTAATATTCTAGGTCAAACATTTTGGTATGCTCTATAAAACATCTATGTATGATGAAAGCTTTAAACATGTAAAAGCATAGTATGCATGGAATGCACAAGTAAAATGATTTAAGTAAAAAGAGCATGTATCTTCCCCCAAAACAAGTATAAAGCAGTTAAAAGTAGGGGCTATGAAACTCACCTTGGCAATGTGCAATAGGATGTCTAAAGGGGAATTAAATCAAGGAGTGATAGTGCACGGCTCCGACACGCAACCTAATTAGGTACGGCATATTTAGTCTTCATGTTTAAGACTCGTTAAAGTTTAACTAACTTTATAAGTTTTCAAATGCTTTGTTGTTGTTGTTGTTGTTGCACCATTTATCTTAAAACAATTTATAAAAGGTTTGAATGGATATCGGCTTATGAAGGATGACATGAAAGAAATCTCAAGGAAAGAATTCCGACTTTGGTTTAATGACGACCAAAAGATAATACTTGGAAAAGTACACGCAGAAAAGATATCAAGGTTGAACAAGATTTTGGATTAATGATAAATGGGTGATGATGTACGAAAAGTTTGTACACATATAAGGAAACGTAGTCGGTAGGGACGAAAAAAATATATATTTAGCGTAAATCAAAGAAAATTAAGTCCTAGTTCTTGCTTCATGTGTAACATGTATTATCAAGAATACCATGTAGTTTCAATTATATTCAATATGTTCCGACAAGTATATATATGTAAGACCTGGTTTATGTATATATATGTTTATATTTGAAAATGTAAGTTTTCGAGAAGTATATCTCATTTGTAGTTATAGTCTAGCTCGAGTGTAAGTTTCTATTTAATTTGTTGGTCTAAATGCCAAGAGTTCATAAATAGGGTTCATAATCCGGTTTTCTAATAGTCGAAAAATGTATGCTTTACATGTTTACGTTACGTATAGTTTATAAGTCCATATATATATAAACCCTTGTCGAGTTTATTTAGAAAATAATTTTGGAAAGTCTAAATGAATTATACTTTTATTAGTTTTTGAAGAATCTTCTTAAAATAATATTGTCATTTTAGAATCATTTGGTTTAGTAATTTATAAATGTATAAAAATTTTATTACTCCTCGAAATGTATATATGTTATTAATCGTGATAGCGTACATATAAATATTTGATCGACGAGAATGTTTGGAAAGACGAAAGAATGTATGTCATGCTCGGCCGTGAAATGCCAAATGGACCCTTAGCATTCTTGAGCTTCAATTCAGTTTGTTACACATACCCTCGAATGGAATTTGGGCCTGATATCTCGCAACACCGAATGGACTCAAAGCCATGGCAGCCCATCATGAGGTTGACTTTCATGTGGAGTGGGTCTTAGCCCAAAAAGGGGTTTAATTCTAGCAGTTGTTTTGAAATACAAATGCTTTTGTTTCAGATGTTAGTGCGAGGGAAAGACGAAACATAATGGCACCAAGGATTATAGTTGACTTTACGATTTTCCTTCTTGAACTCGAAACAAAGCTATACACCTCTTGAGTCTACTTGTATACTAGAACAAACATGACATACAATTAAATAAACATCATTAAAGGAGCATAGAGGTTTGGCCCAAGTCCCGTCTCGTGCTAGTCGGATACGACCCGACTCGAGTGGAGAAGTGATACCGATCACACCCTTACGGGTTTGTGGCGGTACGGTATGCATAAAACAAGTAAAACAACGCCCTTCGATGTGGGTTGTACCTCAGCCGCATAAGAACACAAATAGCAAAAGAAACCAGTTGAAACTAATGAGCCGAAACAACTTAAGCCAATATAAAATGTTAAGGTGTGTTATCTTTTAGGATTACCACATGACAATAACAAGAATCGAATATAAATTCTGATTTGTTGACCCATTCGACTGGAAATCAAAACAACGTCACTGCACACTTTGAGAAGTAATATAAGAATAGTGATTAAGCCAAGCTTGGGTCTATCGAGTACAACCTGATGCGAACGAGACCCAACACCAACTTCACCCTTACGGGTTTAGTGGTGGCTGTACGAGTTGGACCAAGATGCGCGGAATATAAACACTATGAGATTTAGTCTCAACCGAGACTAACCACTCAGATAACTCGATACTATAATCATAAGCATAAAAAAATAGGTCGAATACACAGAAGTCGGAGACCAACATATTTCGGATAAGCTAGGGATTAAACCGAAACTTACCATTAAGCCGATTATCACCCTTTAAGCCGAATATTAATTTTTACGTTTGAGAACGGTTTTGTTTCTTTTGCTTGGTTATCGACAGTCACAACAACAACACACAACATCATCACTTAATTTTAATCAGTTAATTATCAATTTATCAATACCATAATTATTACTAATCGACAAGATCACAAGCCAATAATTTGAACTTCAATTTAATGTATTTACATCTCAATAGATAACCAAAAAAATAACAAGGAATGTGTCCTTACACTGAACCCATTTAGTGGGTCGAGTAGCATATGAACACCGAAACTTCAGGAGCTCAATCGGAGGAGATTCATGGCGAATTAGAACAATTAACTTCTTGGAATAGCTTCCCTATACTTTAATGAACAAAACCCCTTTATCAATTTTCAAAAGCCCTTTGTTTGGAAGAAACCTAATTTTTTTAGAACCCTAATTTCTGAATTTATTTTGAGGAATGGATGGAGTCTTCTACTGAAAAACCAACCTTCTTATAGATGTACAAAGGGAAGGTCTTGAACTCACTCTCTCTTCTTGATAGAAACGTGGTACTCTACTTGGATTCCATCTCTATTCTCAGCCGAGCTAGTGTCCCCTTAGGGTAGATTATGTGGCTGCAATATGTGGTGATGGATCATGGTGACTGAAGAGGAAGGGGAGCAAGCTTCTTTCTGTTCCTGGTTTTGGAAGAAGCGAAAAAAGGAAAGACAGGGAAGACAAGGAAGTGAAATGGGCTAGGATAGATTTAGGGTAATATTTTGTATTTTTGTTTTATTATTATCTTGTATAAACTGTACTCCGTGTTTTGTTGAATTTTGGGGTAAGCGTACCTTCCGGTACCGAAGAATATAGAAATTATATTTTCGGAAACGATTTTATAAGCGTAATAATATGACATTCTTATTACGTTGAAATTTAATTATAATTGTTTGCCGTTATTTAATTGGTGTCGGTATGCGTGCTGTGCCGTGGCTTCCTAAATTCACGAGATAACTTCTCGTTTTCTTCCGTAAATTATTAGTGATTGATAAAAGTGTATTTTTCTCTTATCTCAGTATTTATTTTTTGTCTTGTATGCTACTGCTATTTGCAGTATGCGGTATAACTAATGGTTTAAGCTTATGTATGCTTAAAGTTTAACTTGGACAATAATAAATTTCACATTTATTATCTGAGATACTTAGTGGACGGGCATCATGTGTGCGATGTCTTATTTTTAAAGAAACGAGATCACCTCTCATTTTTAAATCTAAATATTGGCAACTGTCATAAAATAACCGATTTGAATTTTCTAATGTAATAAATATTTTTATAATAATCCGAAATTTTACGGGTTGTTATAGTCTACCCACCTTACAGGAGATCCGTCCCGGATCTCGGTTTACGATACCGATAGGGTGTCGGGAACGAGGTGATGGTATTTGGAACAAGTTTTGAGTTTTTCCTCGGTTGTCCTAGGGTTTCCTCTTTGGGTATGGGTACCTAGGTGTTATGCAAGCAAGCACATCCTCTATCCGAGGAACCATGATTGTGCAGGGTAGGTTCATTAGGTGAAAGTTCAAATTTTGATGTTATGAGGTTTCACTATTTTGTTAGTGTGGACACCTCTAACTTCTCATGGTTTTATCAAAATGTACCCTTTTCTGGTGTTTAATGGTTCTAAAGTATATGGGTTGATTCTTAAGGTTTGCTATTGGTTTGTGTGTTTTCTTCTTTAATGGGTGAAGAAACATTTGTTTTCGAATTTTCTTTCGAGTAAATGTTTATACAAGTTTTACTAAGACCAGATTTCAAAATCGATAACATGTAAAAATGACACATTTTTAAAAGATTTTAAAACCGGTTCTTAGTTATGGGATGTATAAGGAAGTTTTTGCGAAACTTTTAGTGTATGAGTATTTTGTCTCATTTTACGAGGGATTTGGAAAGTATTATTGTTGGATTTTAAAGAGTAATCCTCAAATTTGGGAATTTTATTGTAGTAAGAATGTGTATCAAGATATCACATTTACCCATGGCTACGAGTAAGGTTTAGTTGTCTAAGTTAGGTACAATTGGAGGTTTAATAGTTGATGAACCTCATGGTTATCTATGGTTTTAGGTAGAGGTGTAGGATACATCCTAAGGTCAGGCTTAACTATCAAGGAGGACATTGATCATTTCATTTTATGGGGTATTAACTTAAAACACATTTCGAGGAAATAAGTAACCAATAGAGTGGTTCTGGAATACCTTTCAAAGTATTAAGGAATACTTTATTTTGGTAAGGTATGGATAGGATTGTAGTTTATTTTATGGTAAAATGGTAAGGTGGTAATTTGGTTTGTGGAATGATTCATGAAGTGTTTCATGAAGTATTTTGTTTATAATGGTTTGAGGGATAATCGAAAATAGTTTGTATGGTAACTCTTTTGTTTGTAGGAGAGTAACAAGGTAGGCCGCGGTTATTCTTAGAAGGTGGGTGGAGTTTTTAGGTATCAAATTTTCAATGTAAATTTTTCAAGTTTTATGGGATTATAGGTCATTTGTCGTGTCTTTCTAGATTTTGCTAGAGGCTTATTGTATTTTCTCATAGGTGCTATTGAAAAGTTGCTCCGAGAATGGTTTGATTTGTTCGTGGGGTGTAAGGTGTGGGGTAGGTGTGACTATAACATAACCCGATTGTGATATGAAATTATAAAGTTTATGATTAAGAAGTAGTATAACGCCAGTGAGTGGCTTATGATTAAGGAATATTGTGACGCCATTGAGTGGCTTATGATAGGGTGATGCCAGTGAGTGGTTTATGACTAAGGAATGCCAGTGAGTAGCTTGTGATTAAGGAATGTCAGTGAGTGACTTGTGATTAATGAATGTTAGTGAGTGACTTGTAATTAAAGAATGCCGGTGAGTGGTTTGTGATTAGGGAATGCCAGTGAGTGGTTTATGTTTAGGGTATGTCGGTGAGTGGCTTGTGATTAGTGTATGCCGATGAGTGGCTTGTGTTTAGGATATGCCGATGAATGGCTTGTGACTAGTGTATGCCGATGAGTGGCTTGTGATTAGGGTATGCCGATGAGTGGCTTGTGATTAGGGTATGCCGATGAGTGGCTTGTGATTAGGGTATGCCGATGAGTGGCTTGTGATTAGGGTATGCCGATGAGTGGCTTGTGATTAAAGGGTAGTGTGACGCCATGAGTGGCTTGTAACCGTCAATGTGTGGTTATTGAAATGTTACATGTTTATCAAAATATTATCATCTTCTCTCTGGACATAAAGCTATTATAACTATCCTTAGTACTGCAAAATTCACCTCTGAGTCGGACATAGGTGATCGAGGCTATGTCCCACTTGTCCCCTGGTTGAATATAGGTGATCAGTCTACATTCAACCGAGGTTCAATGAATTTTGAAATACTTAGCTTAGTTACGCTAGTAATATGTCACAATACTTTTAAAGGTTGTCTTGAAGGATTAGAACAATAATTCTCTTTATGCGAGAGAAAGGTGTAGTGCTGTGATACGTAAGTATACGTATAGGGAAAAATAATTATAACCTATAATGAAACTAGGTGAGCAGTGATAAAACATGTATCTTATCAAGTATGATCTCAACAGGATCATAAGTGAGGCATCGGCTTGGCAGGCAGGCACGTGTCGGTCATAGGTTTTAGTTTTTGTCAAAGTGGTTATAGTCTAGGTTTTAAAAATATACCCAGTTTTCTATAACCTAGGCTCTGATGCCAATCTGTAACACCCCAAAATGACTCGGAAGCATACGTGTATTGGGTGCTACTAAATTGATATCACAACATAAGCATAGAACAACTGATTTTCATAAATAAACTTTTATTCATTTCTTAAAAACAATGTTTACATTTTTGATTTGATGCGGAAAATGGCCCATTATAAACGAGTGGTCCCAATACATAAATCACGATCGTCTATGACCATGCCATGCCTTTGCCTTGCCTCCAAAGATAAGCTATCACTTCAAAACACGAAGATACATGCTAAAGGGGTCACTTACTTTGGTGAGTTCACAGTTTATTTAAAAGGATTTGATTACATTTGTTTCAAATTTGGTTTTGATGATCATTACGTCTTGCATAATGTCATAAAGGTTATGATTTCAATTCATAAAAGGATTTCTTAAAAGAGATTTCATTAGTGGACCATAAATGGGGTATATGTACATTACAACGAATATAATGTCATATATTGAAACTATTACGCTAGCACTAAGTTCATGCAACCGAAACTACGACAGTTCTTGTATGCACAAAGAAGTCATACAAATAAAGAGCCCATGGCGAGTGTTTATCCCAATACACTCGGTCCCGACATGCTATATGTTTCGCCTTGACCCAAGCGGGGTCAACCAACAGAGAGTCACCCTCAATAGATCTATTTATAACATTCGCTTCCCAGGAATTGACGGTTCATGAAGAGGGCAATTTGGGATTGAGGACTTAGGCTAAGCTGCGTAATATTCTAGGTCAAACATTTTGGTATGCTCTATAAAACATCTATGTATGATGAAAGCTTTAAACATGTAAAAGCATAGTATGCATGGAATGCACAAGTAAAATGATTTAAGTAAAATGAGCATGTATCTTCCCCAAAACAAGTATAAAGCAGTTAAAAGTAGGGGCTATGAAACTCACCTTGGCAATGTGCAATAGGATGTCTAAAGGGGAATTAAATCAAGGAGTGATAGTGCACGGCTCCGACACGCAACCTAATTAGGTACGGCATATTTAGTCTTCATGTTTAAGACTCGTTAAAGTTTAACTAACTTTATAAGTTTTCAAATGCTTTGTTGTTGTTGTTGTTGTTGCACCATTTATCTTAAAACAATTTATAAAAGGTTTGAATGGATATCGGCTTATGAAGGATGACATGAAAGAAATCTCAAGGAAAGAATTCCGACTTTGGTTTAATGACGACCAAAAGATAATACTTGGAAAAGTACACGCAGAAAAGATATCAAGGTTGAACAAGATTTTGGATTAATGATAAATGGGTGATGATGTACGAAAAGTTTGTACACATATAAGGAAACGTAGTCGGTAGGGACGAAAAAAATATATATTTAAGCGTAAATCAAAGAAAATTAAGTCCTAGTTCTTGCTTCATGTGTAACATGTATTATCAAGAATACCATGTAGTTTCAATTATATTCAATATGTTCCGACAAGTATATATATGTAAGACCTGGTTTATGTATATATATGTTTATATTTGAAAATGTAAGTTTTCGAGAAGTATATCTCATTTGTAGTTATAGTCTAGCTCGAGTGTAAGTTTCTATTTAATTTGTTGGTCTAAATGCCAAGAGTTCATAAATAGGGTTCATAATCCGGTTTTCTAATAGTCGAAAAATGTATGCTTTACATGTTTACGTTACGTATAGTTTATAAGTCCATATATATATAAACCCTTGTCGAGTTTATTTAGAAAATAATTTTGGAAAGTCTAAATGAATTATACTTTTATTAGTTTTTGAAGAATCTTCTTAAAATAATATTGTCATTTTAGAATCATTTGGTTTAGTAATTTATAAATGTATAAAAATTTTATTACTCCTCGAAATGTATATATGTTATTAATCGTGATAGCGTACATATAAATATTTGATCGACGAGAATGTTTGGAAAGACGAAAGAATGTATGTCATGCTCGAGCGTGAAATGCCAAATGGACCCTTAGCATTCTTGAGCTTCAATTCAGTTTGTTACACATACCCTCGAATGGAATTTGGGCACGATATCTCGCAACACCGAATGGACTCAAAGCCATGGCAGCCCATCATGAGGTTGACTTTCATGTGGAGTGGGTCTTAGCCCAAAAAGGGGTTTAATTCTAGCAGTTGTTTTGAAATACAAATGCTTTTGTTTTGATGTTGGGCGAGGGAAAGACGAAACATAATGGCACCAAGGATTACCATAGTTGACTTTACGATTTTCCTTCTTGAACTCGAAACAAAGCTATACACCTCTTGAGTCTACTTGTATACTAGAACAAACATGACATACAATTAAATAAACATCATTAAAGGAGCATAGAGGTTTGGCCCAAGTCCCGTCTCGTGCTAGTCGGATACGACCGACTTCGAGTGGAGAAGTGATACCGATCACACCCTTACGGGTTTGTGGCGATGCGGTATGCATAAAACAAGTAAAACAACGCCGCCGATGTGGGTTGTACCTCACCGCATAAGAACACAAATAGCAAAAGAAACGGTTGAAACTAATGAGCCGAAACAACTTAAGCCAATATAAAATGTTAAGGTGTGTTATCTTTTAGGATTACCACATGACAATAACAAGAATCGAATATAAATTACGATTTGTTGACCCATTATTTGGAAATCAAAACAACGTCCTTGCACACTTTGAGAAGTAATATAAGAATAGTGATTAAGCCAAGCTTGGGTCTATCGAGTACAACCCGATGCTTAACGAGACCCAACACCAACTTCACCCTACGGGTTTAGTGGTGGCATGCGAGTTGGACCAAGATGCGCGGAATATAAACACTATGAGATTTAGTCTCAACCGAGACTAACCACTCGATAACTTCGATACTATAATCATAGCATAAAAAAAATAGGTCGAATACACAGGTGGAGACCAACATATTTCGGATAAGCTAGGGATTAAACCGAAAATTACCATTAAGCCGGTTACCACCCTTTAAGCGAATATTAATTTTACGTTTGAGAACGGTTTTGTTTCTTTTGCTTGGTTATCGACAGTCACAACAACAACACACAACATCATCACTTAATTTTAATCAGTTAATTATCAGTTTATCAATACCATAATTTTTACTAATCGACAAGATCATAAGCCAATAATTTGATCTTCAATTTAATGTATTTACATCTCAATAGATAACAAAAAAAATAACAAGGAATGTGTCCTTACACTGAACCCATTTAGTGGGTCGAGTAGCTTATGAACACGAAACTTCGAGTTCAATCGGAGGAGATTCATGGCGAATTAGAACAATTAGCACTTGGAATAGCTTCCTTATACTTTAATGAACAAAACCCCTTTATCAATTTTCAAAAGCCCTTTGTTTGGAAGAAACCTAATTTTTTTAGAACCCTAATTTCTGAATTTATTTTGAGGAATGGATGGAGTCTTCTACTGAAAAACCAACCTTCTTATAGATGTACAAAGGGAAGGTCTTGAACTCACTCTCTCTTCTTGATAGAAACGTGGTACTCTACTTGGATTCCATCTCTATTCTCAGCCGAGCTAGTGTCCCCTTAGGGTAGATTATGTGGCTGCAATATGTGGTGATGGATCATGGTGACTGAAGAGGAAGGGGAGCAAGCTTCTTTCTGTTCCTGGTTTTGGAAGAAGCGAAAAAAGGAAAGACAGGGAAGACAAGGAAGTGAAATGGCGCTAGGATAGATTTAGGGTAATATTTTGTATTTTTGTTTTATTATTAATATCTGTATAAAGCGTACTCCGTGTTTTGTTGAATTTTGGGGTAAAGCGTACCTTCCGGTACCGAAGAATATAGAAATTATATTTTCGGAAACGATTTTATAAGCGTAATAATATGACATTCTTATTACGTTGAAATTTAATTATAATTGTTTGCCGTTATTTAATTGGTGTCGGTATGCGTGCGACGCCGTGGCTTCCTAAATTCACGAGATAACTTCTCGTTTTCTTCCAAATAAATTATTAGTGATTGATAAAAAGTGTAATTTTCTCTTATCTCAGTATTTATTTTTTAGTTTTGTATGCTCTGCTTATTTGCGTTATGCGGTATAACTAATGGTTTAAGCTTATGTATGCTTAAAGTTTAACTTGGACAATAATAAATTTCACATTTATTATCTGATACTTAGTGGACAGGCATCATGTGTGCGATGTCTTATTTTTAAAGAAACGAGATCACCTCTCATTTTTAAATCTAAATATTGGCAACTGTCATAAAATAACCGATTTGAATTTTCTAATGTAATAAATATTTTTATAATAATCCGAAATTTTACGGGTTGTTATATGTTAAGTTGGTGATACAAGAACAATATTACCCGCGGGTTATCGTCACCGACAGAGATTTAGCGTTGCTTGGGGCATGCGCAGAAGAATTCCCAAACGCTAACAGATTACTCTGCCGATGGCATTTCAATCAAAATGTGCTAAAGCATTGCGGAACCGATTCGATTCGTTAAAGGAGTATGAGTCCGTTAGATTGACATGGGATTCGATGATTACTGACTCAATCCGAAGAAGTGTTCACGCATTATTATCAGCACCTACATGATTTATTGGTCCGAAAAAAGGGTACTCGAATTGTTATTTAATAATACATTTTTTATTATTATTTAATAAATAACTACTCGAATTGTCTTCTCACTTTAGTAATTCTTTGTTTTCTCGGATGTTTTCGGTATTTTAATGGCTGCGAGATTACGACCGCATGTTTGTGTCGTACATTACCGATCAATATCGCGGCCGCGGACAACAACATGTAGAGTTGAGGTCAACACGCCGTTGAAGTTATACTTGGGCTCCACACAGTCCGGCTTAGACACGTTGTTGTGTTCGGTCGACAAGATTATAGCTGCGCAAGAAACTGCGATAGCCTCTTTGAATACAAGCAAAATCAAGAAACTGCATGCTTGTAAGAGCACTCTATTTAAGCAATTGCGGTATAATGTTTCAATGGATGCTTTAAGGCTCATACTCGAGAAAGTAAGCGGGATATTGACCCACATGCATGTGGTCATCAGATCTGATTAGTGTATGGTTTACCATGCTATCACCAACTGTATTGGCTTCAAGCAAACGATATGTATTTTAAAATTTATGCCTATCAAGTTATTCTTCCCGTCAAAACCGATAATTTTAACTAGTTCCTTTTTTCGAATACATGATTGCCTATTCCGCTTGATTTTGTTGATAATTTTTGGAGAACACTAAGCGTTCCCGGCTGTTGTCCGAAATACTCAAGTGCCGATGAGCTGAATATCCTCAAGAGCCTCAAGGGCCTGAAGAGCTGAATATTTTCTTGTCAAGATGACGTACAAAAATTCCAAAGTGTTTATACCAGAGCATCGTCGTTTGTCAAAACAAATATGTTAAAGGCTCGAGGTATGTACGCTCCTGAATCAGTGTTAGCCCAACAACCTTTGTTAAAGAAAGTAATCGTGGCGTCCGAAGCGCAAAGGACAACAAATTCAAGTCTAAACCAAATATCCGGATTTGAACGAAGAACCCCACAAGGCACCGAAGCTACACAAAACCTAAAAAGTCCCAGGACTTAAGTAAAGAATTTGCGAGAACACGTTCTTATGTGGGAGAGCCTTCTAACGTCCCAGACTTAAACGAAGGACCTAACGAAGGACCTAGCGAGGGCGACTTAAGACACCACTTGTACGTTCGAGATGACTTTAGCGAATATTGTATGGCTGAAATTCCAGCTCTTTTCCGACGCTGGATCCTAGGGATCTTTAACGTGGATGGTGATGGAAATTGTGGCTATCGAGCTCTTGCCTTAGGTCTTGGCCATCAGCAAGAAATGTGGCCCAGAATTCGAGCTCTTGCCAGGGAAGAGGTAGACAATCACGAGGAAGTTTACAAGCAAATGTGGGGTGATTAGTTTACATATACACGTAACTCGATGAATTGGTTTAACAGTGCAGCACCCCGGCGTTATTGGATGACTATGCCAGAAACGGGAGTGGTTATTGCTACAGCTCTTAACCGTCCTATTGTATGTATAACCAATTCACAATCTGTTTTGTGTCTTCCGCTGAGAGGTTCTCCCACTTCAGCAGAAATATTGTCTCCCGTTGTGATTCTTCGTGTGGGGGACGACCAATGTGCTCACTTCGTTCTTGCGATTCTTGATGAAAACTCACCACTCCCGTATAATCACCCACAATGGAGACATTTTAGAAATGTCGTGGCCGCGACATGGGAACATGTGTTTACTCAACGACAGAGGATGTCTAGATATACGTAGAAAATGATTATTGATTTATATTGTAAATGACAAAACATGTATAGACGATTATTGATTTATATTGTAAATGACAAAACATGTATAGACGATTACTGATTTATATTGTAAATGATAAAACATGTATAGACGATTCTTGATTTATAGCAAGCGACTCGTCATCTTTTGTTACAGATTTCGCTCTGCTCGGTTCTTCCTCATCGTTTGTTACAGGAATCGGATGACATTCAGTGGAGGGACATTCATTGTGTCAACAACACACCCGCTCGTGTTGAGAGTCCATATTATGTGCTTTCTTCACAATCTTATGTGCCTCCCTCTCGGCTATATCTCCAAATGCAGATGAGGACAATTTTATACACCGTCCTCCGGTTCTTCCTCATCTTTTATTACAGGCCGTCTCGCGTTGGCAGTCTGGCGAGAGATTGACGGATTGAGGAGGCGCATTTGAGTTAGAGTCTCGTGTGGGACAAATGGCGGCATCATTGGGCGACTACGCCTGCGTGATTGATCTTAGTTTCTAGTTATATTGTAATTTTGTGAACCATGTATCAACTATTAATCTATAACAAGATTGGTTATTTATGTATTCGAAGCTTCTAATTTTGTGAACCATGATATTACTAATTTATGTTGTGAATAATTATACAAATTCTTTTGGCCGGATGCAACAAGAAAATCCTTTCTTGTGTGGTTGTCAACGATGGATTAATAATTGAAAGAACATCTCACAAACCCAAAACTTGTGGTGCGAAGTATTATGCATGTCCTTTGTCAAGGTAAATAATTAAACGTTTGCTTATTTGGCGTAAATATATCAATAACTTGTTTGCTTAGAATACATTTCTTATAATTGTTTCATCATGTAAGCAGGGGACTAAAGACTATGGGTGTCGATACTTCATGTGGAAGGAAATATTTCAACAAAAGTATTTTGGTGAAGCCTCTTCTTCAACGCAGTGCTCAAACTGCGAAACTAAAGATACAACGATCAACATGCTATTGGCTCAAAACAATTTGTTGCAAGCAAAAATAAAGGCGTTGGAGGCTGGAATTGGCAAGAAATCCGGTTGATCCGCATGTCAGCCGAGTGGAATACTCTATGAGCTTATAGATGACATTAATAATCTTCATGTGGAGTAGATTTCGTTGTAATATTAGTAACATTTGTTGTTATACTTGTTTAATGTTTTATTGTAATATTAGTAACATTTGTTGTTATACTTGTTTAATGTTTTAATGTCTAACATTTGTTGTTATACACAATTAAAAAAACATAACGTAAAATAAATACCATATAAAAACATTACACAATTAAATACATTATACATAAAAAAACACTACACAAATTAAATACACTATACACACTATACACTATACAAATTAAATACACTATAAAAAACACTACACACACAATTATTAAAAAAAATAAATAAATAAATAAAAATAAAAATAAAAAAAGGGCGCCGTACGGTAAAAAATGGGGTCCACCTACTTGAGGTGCCTGCCAAGGATTTCATAGGGTGACTGCGTAGGCCACGCCAAAAAATTATGCAATGTTCGTGTTTTCAATCATTAGCTTGATGAAAGTGGATGATCTTTCTATCCATTTTTTAAAGTTCAAAAAAAAAGATATCATACGAGCACATGATCGTTTTTACTACATTATCTTCGTATACTCCGTATAATACTATTCTTCTCTTTTTTTTGTCGTTTCCAATTTGAATACGTTGAAGTTGGTCATGTATATTACACCACAAAACAATATTTTAAATTTTTATTGGAGACGATACGTGTTTTAATCCTATTCATCGTGGCTTTAATATATAACTAAACAAGGTCGGTCATGAGTAAATCATACATAAACTATCAAAAAAATATCTTCGAAAAGTAGAACATAGATATTTTTTTAAAACACGATTAACATATATTAAAAATCTTTGCGTTAGGATAAGACAAAAATAAATGGGGCATTCCGAGAATCGAACTCGGGACCTCTCGCACCCAAAGCGAGAATCATACCACTAGACCAAATGCCCACTTGTTGTTAGATTCTGAACTCTTAGTTATATCAATCCTTTAGTATTTTATTTCAAATTTTTTTCACTCACTTGTGCACCATCGAAAATTGAGATTGCTAAATATATACCTAAATTCTTCATATATACTAAAAACCGTACATGGTTGCTTCACAATGAACATGCCCCCAAACTTCTTGCATTAATTACTATCTTTAATAATTTAACAAAAATAGTCCTTAAGGTTGAAGTGTTTTTGCAGCCTAGGTCCCCACAAATTAATTATTAAGCATTTAACAATTATAATATATATTGTTGCTCTATTTTTTTTTGCCCATATTTTTCCTGTCAACTGTTATAAGATATTTTTCATAACACCGCCTCTCACACTTCGACTATTTTCTAGAATATACACAGAAACTTCAAGTCTTTACACACATAATCATAATCCACAATCTCATCTCCATCTCTCTCTCCCTCTTTCTCTCTCAAAAATTATCTTCTCTATCGTCATGTACTCCTGTTGATCTAACTATTTAGAACTAATATAATATGGTGAATCGAAGATTTTGGAAGATAGATATAAAGATTTGTTTCTTTCTTTCTTTATTTTTACACATGTTGCTTTCATTTAGCTTATATACTTGAGCTATAATTATTGTATTTCAATAATGGCCTTTTTGACAAATTTCTTATTTATATCATCTCTTTTTTGCAGGGTTCATTTGTTTCAAAGACGCGTCATTGCTAATGTTTGTTGATAACATGTTTTCGCAAGACAAGGTAAAAATATACCTAATTTGATGGGATTAGGATAGAATCTCACTTTTTCCTTATAATATGTTCGTCGTGTGCCACAGTGCAGATATGATGATAAAAAAAACTGATGACTAATTGCAGATGCTAAGCTCCACATTTGAAGGTAAGCTTTTCCTCAAATATGTTGTTATTGATAACCTTTCATATAGATTTGAAATAGGAGTTAATGGTGTTTAGGAGGTCATTACAGTTATTGAAGAGTTTATACCAGTTAAAAAGGTTGTGATGGTGATGAGGTATCCGAAAGTCGAAAGAGATATGGGTGTTCAGTTCCATCCGTATGCACAACTTCAATACCATAAGTCAGCATATGCCTTTATGATAGGAATGTCTTATACTTTATTTTTACACTGCTTCAATACATAGGTTAGCATACGCCAATATGATATGAACATCTTATGCTTTATTTTCTCTGTGAAATGTCATTTGCATGAGCAGGTGGTTGACGAAGCATTCATGGTAATGAAAAAAGGGGGAATTGATGCAACCAAACTAAAAGGCGGCGCACCGTCAAGAATTTCAGCTGCAAAACATATTGTCGAAGGCGGGATTGCTGTCATGGAAAATGTGGGATTCACCCCTCAGGCCATTAGTGTTCTTGATGGATTTAGACCTCCAACGAAGAATGTTCCCAACGCCGTCAAGGTACAGTTGACTATTGACATAAAACTTATAACTTCTTTTCTAAATTAATACAGGTTTTACCATAATCTGTAAACCAAAAGTTTTGCATTGATAGCGCACGTGTTGCATAATATATTTAGGTGCCGATATAGATTTGTATTCGGTTTTCTTAAGTTACCTTACTAAGGGAAGTGGTAGGATACGGTTCGTGGGTAGTACAGGAAAGATGCAGCAGCAGTGATTGCAGATGTGGGTGGGACAACGCTTTTCTCAATCGTAACCTCCTCAGTGTGAGTAATGATAAAATTGGGCTTTTTAGAAATTTAATTTCATCTTAAAACATCAATTACCAACATGCTTAATTGCTTACTGAAAATTGCATATTTACTCTCAAATAAGCATATGAGCGATAGGAAGTTAGAAACAGTGGTAAGCTTGGCCTTCATAAGCTCTTTTCGCGGATGATAGGTTATTTGGGATTAGGAGAGGATAACACTGAAGATGTTCTTGAAGATACTGTGGAAGTTGTCGCTGAAATAATAAAAGACCAAATCCACTATTAAATTTTCCGACGATGGTCAGTGAGTTAATCAGCTTACTAGACCTTCTTTAATCAATATGGTAAGATATAATTGTTGCCTTCACTGCCTTGAAAACAATAAAATTGATCGCGGATGGAAATTGCTTTTTCAGGTTTTTGTGCGAGGATCAAATGGATGGTGGTGACGATAAGTTATAAACATGGCAAGTATTAGCAAATGGTGCTCCAATTTATCATGATAACATTATGATGCAGTGCTTTTTTTATGTTTGATTTTGAGCTTATCATGTTGTTGCGTTTTTTCTTAGGATGCAGTACTTTGACTATCTGCAATGTGTATTTCATTTGATTATTAACTTTTCGTTCGTATACTAATGTCAGTTCGTTCAAATCTTGAATGCAGGCTTCAAATCTTCAAAGTTCTGATGAAAACAATTTCCCACGAGATCGCACTTTGGATTATTGTGAAGTCACTGAAAAGTCTTTCACTTCCATTGAGTTAGTATATCTGAAAATTTTATTTTCTATGGTATGTGCAAATGTTTTACTTATATAATTTTATATTTCAGATTTGTTTTAAGAAGGTTTAATGTTCAATGTCTGTTTGTGTATATAGGCTGCAGCAAAGGCGTCAAGTTTTTGTACTAAAATTTCTGAAATAGAACACCTGAGCTTTATCAAAGAAGTGCATTACAGGTGAACAAGTGGATTATTGGTATTTATTTTTGGTCCACCAAGATTTTTTTTTCAACTAAGGTTTATTTAAGCCCACAAAAAAATGAGCATATGAAACATAAGTCGAAAACAAAATAATTTAGAACTAGACGCACAAAAATTAGTTACTTGCCAATTGATTTACCAATACTGTGAAAGTAGTTGCTTACCATTTGATATAATTACGTACAGTTACCCCATGCTAGCTGCAATCGATTGATAATCAACATTTGTTTATTTGTCCTGGATTGTCATTGGGGGACTTCGTTTAAGGTTACTGTTGGTGAAGGTGAGTTGCATTAAATATTTTTTATGCAACTTATCTTGAGGAAGACGAAGCTCCCTAAAAAGTCCATTTGATTCAAGCCGCGATAGTTCGACTCCGTTTAAGGTTACTCTTATTCAAAGTGAGTTGCACTAAATATTTTTGACTGTGTTTTTTTATGAGTGTTAGTATGTGGCTTAATTTCCTTTTTGTGTTAAAAGCAGGTAAGTAGTGTGGCTTGACAAACTTTCGCCAAGCTTGATGCCAGCTTTTTGGTGACGTTTTATGGGATGTCTCTGTATCGTACCAAAAAGATGACATTATTTGCATGCTGGCGGGACGAGCTTCCTAAGCTCGCAGTCATGGCAGATATATCCCTTTTTTTTACTCTTTACATATCCACACCCCACTAACTTTGGTTGCTTAAATATTGTGCCTATGCCTAAGGCACGTAAAAATATTTCAACAACAGCCTGCTTTACTTTGTTCTTTTAAACAAATTGGTTTTCTGTGCTATTGGGGTACTCAGTTACCGTTTCTATTTTTTAAACTAATTATGCGCAGTAGCACAGATAACAGATAACAAACCTGATTATGCGCAATAGCACAGTAAACGTTTAAGAACAAATATCGAAGAACGGGATTTGTTCTTAACTGGGGTACTTTTGGTAATCCTAGGTTAGTTATCTGTTTCTGGGGTACTTTTGGTAATCCTAGGTTAGTTATCTTTGCAATGCGCAACAGCACAGTAAACGTTTAAGAACAGATAACAGACCTGCCACAGCAGCTATCTTCGGTAAGTTCAAAAGCCGTCTAAAAGAAACATTAAGTACACTAGAGTAAGCACACCGTGCAACAAACCAGAGGTCAATATATATGATATTTTGCCTATAGACACCCTTCATGTATCTGAAGTTTACATTCTTTATTGCAGGAAAATCAAGAAATGTCTAAAGCTATGCTGCTAAAAGAAATGTATTTGGAAATCGGGAGAATGAAACAAGGTTTGACTCACACTAGCTTTACCCATAATTTGTTGCATAATCAAGAATTATTTAATGTTGCTTATAAATCTTTATTGTATTCCAATCTATGCAGATCTGCGGGCAGCTAAGGAAAACAACGACGTATGTATTCCACATAAAAAAAAATTGTAAAGACTACAGTTAAAAAGAAGGCATGCATTAAACCTTTAATATTTACTTTTTTTCAAATCTATTTCAATGCCAACTTTTGTTGGCAACAATATTGTTTATTTATATGATATATTAATGATGCATCATTATTACAGTTAAAGAATGAAAAGATAGAGCAACTAGAGATTGATCTAAACATCAGTTATAAGGTAGCATTAGTTCTTCAATTTGCAAACAAATTCTTACGCTTGCTGCAAGTAGATCATTGAATATCATTTTATACTTACAGGAACTGAAGAAATATCACGAGCTCTACGAAAGTGAACAACAAAAGAGGACGACTTTTGACAATAACCTTAAACATTACAAGGTATGTATATGTAACGAGCTATTAAGTTACGGCTATAAACTTCATCATAGAACAAGGCCTCGCTACATATTTAAAGACAAATACATTCAAGTACTAGAGCAATAGTTTGTCGTTTAAATAGTGACTTATGTGAAATACGCATAACTATACATACTAGAATAGTAGCATATCACAAAGGAAATACTATACATAACTATACATCCTAGAAAGGAAATACGCATAACTATATATCCTAGAAAGGGAATTACAAATTTTATTAGCATACGAATGTAGTATTTCCTTTGTGAAACAATGTTGGAAACATATGGTTTGTTTCTTGCTTTTATATATCCTTTATGTGAATAAATGCGGGCAGAAGGATGTGGTTGGAATAGTACAACAGAAGACAAAACTGCTTCGGTCATTGCCATTGTTGCTCATCGAGATTCGGTGCAATTGTCGTATATCCAAGAAGACTACCGGTCATTGTATTTGCAAGACTTGCTTAAGCATTTGTAATGTGCTACATCTGTCATGTTTAGGTTCAATAGTTTTTAATGTGTACAAATTACTAATGTTTATAATAAATCAACTTATGATAATGTCTTTATAAATCATTTGTTTTATACCAACGGCCTTCACAAGATGTGTTAATCATAGCGTCCCGCAGCAACGCGCGGGTAACCCCACTCGTTGTGTCTAAACTAGAGTTGGCAAACGGGTTGGGTTGGGTTGGGTCATGGGTCATTGATCATACATGTCATGTTTTATATATGCGTAAGCCGGTTTGGGTCGGGTTGACCCATTAAATTATAGTGTTTTCATACTTTTTTTAAATTTTCGTCCGTTTTTTACATTGTCGTTCGTTTTATTACGTTTTCGTCCGCTGTTTTTTTACGTTTTACTCCATTTTTTTACGTTTTCGTCATGTTTTTTACGTTTTCGTCCGGTTTTTTACGTTTTCGTCCGTTTTCTTACGTTTTCTTCTTTTTTTACGGGTTCGTTTGTTTTTTACGTTATCGGCCCTTTTACGTTTTAATCCATTATTTTTACGTTTTAATCATTTTTTTTAATTAAAGAAACATACGAAAACGTTAAAAACTTATGATGAGCATGCTGAGGCAACGTAAAAAGCGTAAAATGGGCAGATAAAACAAAAACAGACGAGCGAAACGTAAAAACGGATGGAAAAACGTTAAAACAATCGAAACGAAAACGAAAACGTGCAAAAAAACGTATGAAAAACGGAAAAAACGCGCAAACGTAAAAACGGACTAAAAACTGCAAACAACGGACGAAACGTAAGAAAACAGAATTAAAACGTAAGAAAAAAGAACGCACCAAACGTAATAAAAAAACATGCAATAAGCGTAAGTAAACGCGTGCAAAAACGTAAAAAAAACAGAGCGAAAAGACTCAAACGTAAAAAAGCTAAAAAAGGCGTAACAGTAAGAAAACGGGGCGACGAAAAGGAAATAAAAAGCGGACTAAAAACGTTTAAAAAACAGAATATAGCGAAAACGTTAAAAAACGGGCCGAGAACGTCTAAAAACCGTGAGTAAAACGTAAAAAAAAAAAGACGCATAAGCAAAATAAACCGGACCTAAAAGCGTTATAAAACGAAAAAGTAAAAAAAACGATGAAATCGTAAAAAAACGGACGGGAGAAAACATTGGAAATCGAAAGCGGACTAAAACGTGCGATAAATGGACGAAAACTGGGAAAACAGATAAAAATTATGCAATTGGGCAACAAATAAACGCGAGAAAACAACCACGAAATGTACAAAGCAACGCAGCTAAAACGCAACACAAAACAGGATGGGAAAACGTAAACACAGACGAAAAAAATATAAACGTATAAAAACGTAAAAAAACACGACATCTAATGGTGGTCGAGTTATCCTCCGACCCTTAAGTGACCCATTCGAACCATTTATTAATTCACATAAGTTTAATTGTTGACTCATTTGACATGTTCTTTAAATATAAATATATATATATACTACATATAATGCACGAAGGCACCTCACTCTTAATTTTAAGACGTACAAGAAATTAAGCATGATTTACAAACTTTATTACATCACCCAATTTTCGAATTACAACAAAGTAAAGCATATGTACTAACCAAAATAAAGCGTGAGTGTCATTTTAGACCAAAATTCTATCAAAACAACATTAATGCCTATTAAAAACCCTTCACAAAAAATACAACATTTAAGCAACATATTACAATAGTGTACAACCAATTTTTAGATTTTACAACAAAATCGCAAAGTGTAATAGAACAAAATTAAGCATGATGTAATTTTCAGACTTACAAAATTAATGCTATTAAAGGTGCGTCAATGTTATAATGACTTACTTTACAAGAAAATAAACATAGTGTACAAACAATTTAATGCACATATTTTCGACGGTTACAATACAAGAAGCATAGGCCAACAAAAAACCACATTAATCTATATCTATATCATCTATATACATATATGCACGAAGGCAACCTCACTTTATTTTAAGACGTACTAGATAAAAAAGCATAATGTACACCACCTTTAATGCACATCACTCTTAATTTCGACTTACAAGAAATGAATGAAGCATAAAGTACACCACTTTAATGCACATATTACAAAGACAAAACACCACTTAAGATATAGTGTAGTAAGATATTTAATGTAGTCAATTAATAGCAACTGTTCAATAAATACAATTAATGCAATTATTAAAACACCCTAAATAAAAATACAAATTATCAAGCATATTGTACAACAAACTTAACACAATCATGCATTAAATGCACACTAATACAAATAATAAAGACACCTTATACCAATATCCGAACCCGATACGCGGCAACTGGCCAAATAGGCTCGAGCCCGACGGACCCGGGCCAAAGGGCTCAACGCCCTAACGAAGCCGGGCAAAGTACGTGGCCGAGCTAAACGACACGTAGCATAGGGTCATGTTATACGAACGTTAAAAGACTAGATCCCCAAAAAAAGAAGAAAATAAATTCTTAGTTAATGAGTTTAAAAGATCGTCACACATGAAACTCTTGAGATCCATAAATTTAATGTCAAAAAAAGAATAATAAACTAAAATACATGATTTGCCGAAAATTTTTATTTCAGAGTACCCGTCGCCGCAACGCGCAGGTACCCTGCTAGTGCTATTTAATGTAGTCAATTATTTAACTGACCAATAAATACAATTAATACAGTTATTAAAACACGCTACATAATAAATACAAATTATCAGAGCATATTGTACAACCAAATTAAACTCACAATTCTGTGCATTAAATTTCACTACTACAAATAATAAAGACATTATACAAATATCAAGCTCCCTAACGGAAAGCCAATACGATGAGGCACGAATCTGCAAGCGACCAAACGGTGCCTAGCCCGGCAGAACCGGATATCCCGTTCGAGGTTGACGCGCCGCTATAGCCGGCTCTAAGATCTTGTTGATTGGTAATTTATTGTTAAAAAGAATATAATAAACTAAAATACATTATTCATCAAAAAAATTTATTTCAGGGTACCCGCCGGCGGCCGCTGCAACGCGCGGATACCCTGCTAGTATAAAATAATAAGCTAAGGGGGATGGGAATCACCTAACCCATAAGTTGTTAGTATTTTTTATCCATAGCAACCCATTTTTTTTTCTAAATAGATTGTAATTGCCACCTCTAGTCTAAACTTGCAATCTCGCATGTAACTTGTTGATTTGTGAAAAAGTAAACTTATGTAGATAAGCAGATTCTAATAAATAGCTCATCCTATTTTTATCTTTATTACTATTTTAATTTGTTCCAAAAATTTATGTATTTTTTACATAAAAATATTTTATTTTTTTAAATTTCTAATTTAACCTATCTTAATCCTTAAGAAGTATTAATAATATTTAGAGTAAATTACACGGATGGTCCCTAAGGTTTGTCAAAAGTTTTACTCACAGTCCCGATAAAGTTTAAAGTTGGATGGATAGTCCTTATCTCTGAAAAGAATAACACCTATGGTCCCTTATTTAACTGATGTTAACTAAGTTCGTTATAATTTACATTTTAGCCCTTTTGGTTAACAATCGTTGCCTAGTCAGGTCCTTTATATACATACGGAAGTTTATAATTTAAAGATTTTCGAATTTAGGCACGTTTTAATATGTTTTCTTACGATTTCATCATTAAACATTTTCCCGTTTTTATATCCGTTTTAGTCCGCTTTTATACGCGTTTTCATCCGTTTTTCTTAACGTGTTCATCCGTTGTAATACGTTTTCAGCCCCTTGCTTACATTTTTTATATTTTGGTCCGTTTTGTATGTTTTTGTATGATTTATATCCGTTCTTCTCCATGATGTTATCCGTTTTCATATATATTTTATATCGTTTTCATCCGTTTTTATGTGTTTTGTCCGCTTTTATACACTTTTCATCCCATTAATACGTTTTATCCGTGTTAGTCATTTTTATTCGTTTCATATGTTTTTATTCGTTTGTCCATTTTGGTACGTTTTCATCTGTATTTTACGTTTTATCTATTTTCGTTCGTATTAGCTTTTGTCTGCTTTAATTCAGCTTTTTATGCTTTATACGTTTTCATCGATTTATCCCTATTTTGTTCATTTTTTATTCGCTCTTATAATGCTTTTATATGTTTGTTTAAATATGAACGGTTTAGTCCTTTCGATTCCGTTTTAATTTGTTTTATCCATTTTTATACATTTTCTTTTGTTTTTCTACGTATTATAAAAAAGTATATGAAACAATATAAAAACGTAAGAAAATGTATTAAAGAGGGATTAAAACATACGACAAACGCATAAATAAAAATGAACGAAAATGCTAAAACTAAAATATAAAATGGATGTGAAAACGATAAAACATAAGAAAACGGATACAAAATGGATGAAAGCCTTATCAGAACGTGAGAAAACGTTAAAAACGGACGAAAATGGAAAAAATTAATGTATTACGGGATGAAATTTATATGAAAACGGAATAAAAACGTATTAAAATGTATAAAAAATGAAGAGAGAAAAACGGATGAATACTTATATAAAAAAGGACCAAATGTAAAAAAAGCAAACATCAGCAGCCGATAAAATGTATTAAACGGATTGAAAACGTCAGGAAACGTAAGAAAAAAAGGATGAAAAATGTATAAAAAACAGGACGCACGTATAATAAAAACGGTGTTGAAAAAAAACGTATAAAAGCGATAAAACTGTATAAAAATGTACTAAAAACTTATTAAAACTTATCATAAAAAACGACGATAAACGTATTAAAAAACGAACTGAACACGGATGAAAACGTAGGAAAACGTATAAAAACGGGCCTAAATTTGAAAAATCTGTAAATTATAAACGTCGTTATGATAAAGGACGGACGACAGGCACAACGATGTTAACCAAAAGGGCTAAAAGTGTAAATTATAACATAACTTAGTTAACAGAGGCAAATAAGGACCATAGGTGTTATTCTTTCACGAGATAGGGAGACTCATGCAACTTTTAAACTTTTAGGGACGTCTAGTGAAACTTGGACAAACCTATAAGGACCCATCCGTTGTAATTTAATCCTAATATTTAATACATTTAATGGGTAAATTTGTCATTTTAATAAATAAATGTCCATATTCGTTGAATCTTTTTTAGAGGTATAAGTTTAGGTACAAGTTTAGTCATGTCAAAATTCTCTTTCAATGAATGCAGACGTTTATTTATTAAAATGACAAGTATAATTTAATTACAAGTTTAGTCATGTCAACCATTCTCTTTCAACAATTCATGTTTCATAAAAAGGTTTTTCTAACATATGCGTTTTTTTTTGGTTCATAGAAGTGGCAAACAAAGCGGGTGAGCGGGGCATGGGCGCTAATAACGGCACGAACCTAGAATGGCAGGGCCCAAATGGGCAAAAAGTTATACAAAACGCTTCATATTAAAAGACCTAAAACGCGACGAAATGTAAATTCTTCTAAACGTAATTTCTTATTTATATTAAAAAACTTAAATATATTATAAAAAAAATATTGATTTCAAAACGATATAAGTTCTACAATTAAGAAAAAAAATGTGCCCGTTAATGCCCATTTAAGTTTTCAATGGGCTGTATGTGCCCATTTCAAAAAAAAATAGGGGGATAAATGTGCTCAAATCTTTTAAACATTTGCCAATTTAGCCCATCTTTTTGCTTTTGGCACATTTTGCCACCTCTATGAGTTCATGCCTTCTTATATGTTAGAAAAATCATCATAAAAGGTTTTTATTTCACCATATCTATACTACATATAATGAGTGTATGGTCAAATCTTGAAAAGTGAAATCTTGAAAGACAAAGGTAAGAGAAATGCATAGTATAATTAATACTTTTTATTAAAACACCTCATTACTTAAAAGTACAATAATTTATTCACATTGTACAACCAAATAAAAGCATGTCTACCAAATTAAAAACAACCAATTAAAACACCCGTTATTGAAAAGTACAATAAAATTTTCACAATGTACAATTTAAACAAGCTACAACATAATCCAAAATATAAAATATTAAACACACTAATTAAGATATTTTTTTAAACACCCTAAAATGAAATAGTACATGTTATTATATACATTATACAAAATTAATAAAACACACAAAATTCATACACAAGTTAACAAAAGTTCATGGTATATATAGTTTTGAAAACCGGACGGACTAAATGGTTCAACCAGACAAATGGTGTCGCCACCGTCGGCTAACCAATAAAAGCCATCCAGAAAATGAACAGAGAGGACCTTGAGGTTGAAACCGATACAAAGCGGGTGGAATTAGGTCTCATCAAGATCTATTTATCCGGTTAATCGTCACTAGGTGGTACTCCCACGCAGCCGAACGTGCTGGTACCCTGCTATACTATATATATAAAGAAAAAACCAAAAAGTAAAAAGTGAAAAATTGAAAATAAAAAAAGAAATGTTGAAAACATATATTTCAAAACGAAACTATTAATACACATCGAAAACCGGGTTGACCCGAGACGCTTCAAACCATAATAGATTGTGATTGCCACCTCTAGTCTAAAATTGCAATCTTGCATGTAACTTGTTGATTTGTGAAAAAGTAAACCTATGTATAGTTTCTGTCTCTGTTGTAAAAATCGGCCCAGGCGACCGATTAATTCCCGCATAATCGCTGATCGCTCACTAAGCGCCTTGATTTATCATAATCGGTTTGGTCAAAGATCACTTAAAAATCGGTCAACAAACCAACTAATTGTTGGAAAATTGGTTGGCAAAAGTGACTTTTGACCAACTTTGAACACAATTATCTATATGTATGTGTCACATATATGAGTAATAGTTTGTAGGTTCGCGTTCTCCTCGAAGAGAGCTTCGCAATAAGCCTTTATGTGTCCAAAATAGAGTTGATGTGAATGAGATATCGGGTCTCAAAGTTAGGCATTCGGTACCATGCCTAAAGAGGAAAAATAGTTTATTTTCAATCCCACATCGGTGGGATGAGTAAACTTAGAGGGAGTCTATTGTGTATAAATAGAGGCCCTAATTCCACAAGTTTTCACACATCAAATCAATAGTTATTATTGATTTCCAACATATGGAATACGCATCTCTTAAGATGAAATTTCTGGCAGTTTAGTTAAGTCCGACAGTACAACTTACTGTTTTGGCTGTTGTACCCTGGGAAACAGACGGCGAATCTGTTTTAAGGGAAGCGTGTCAAACACGTGCCTCGGCTATTAGTGCTTCTTTGTTGATCTGTATTTGGTGATCAAGTAAGTCTTTTGTATATTTTATTATTTTATTTAATTATCGTTTATTGCTACATTCTGTTGTATTTAATTTTCTGTTATTTATTTACTATTAATTTTATTTATTTAGATTTTATTAATAAAAGTGTAACCGTTTCCCTACAGTCTTAAAACAGATTCTGTGTTACAGAATTAAAACACTTTTTATTAAAATCTGATATATAATAACAGATTTTATACAAACTGTTTTTTCTGCTGAAACCAAGATTGAGTTTCTTTGAAAATCAGTTTTATAACTAAACAAAATTTTAATTAACAGATTTGGTATAACAGATTTATAAACGATTTTTAAAACAGTTTATTGAATCAGTTTTTATTGAAACCATGATGAGTTTCTTTTCAAAACTATTTAGTTTGTTTATTGCATATGTTGTTGTTTAAATATGGATATTGAAACCAAGCTTGTGTTTCTCGGAATCATATTTGGTACAAGTTTAATAAACCATGTTGAGTTTATTAGATACCATATTGTTTTAACAGTTTTAACTGTTTTTGTGTTTAAATATTCACAAGTTAACTGATGGTAACATAATTTGTGACCCTAGTGAATCTTGCGAATGTAATTGGTGCGCCAATTACTAACATGGTTAAATATCATGATGAAATCAGATTCATTGAAACCAAGTGGAGTTTTTTGAAATAAATCTCATAAAATACAAGTTGTTATTTTATTAGATTACTAGAACGTGTTTATTGAAACCAAGATGAGTTTGTTTTAAACAAAATCTGATAATAGAAGCTGTTATCATATTTTGTGGAAAAGTTTCTTTGACTTGTTTAGCTTATTTAAACCAGGTTGAGTTTAATTATAAACTAAATATAGTTATTGACACTTTATGCATTTGAAAGTAGATCTATAGAAACCTTGTTGAGTTTCTTTGAAAGAGTAAATCTATTTGAAACCTTGTCGAATTTCATTGTAGAATTATACCATGTGATGCAGATCTATTAAGATATTGTTAAGGATGATTAAAAAAATCATATTACAAATTTGTTTTGTTTCAAAACATTATGTAATATGCGATATTGTTTAATTGTTTAATCGAAAGACTTGTTGAAAAGCGGTTTGTATAATGGATTACAAAAAAGTAGTGTTTTAAACAAAATTTGATGTTATAGTTTTTGTTAAGAAACACTTTGTGATATAGCAAGTTGTTAATTATTCCAAATTTAGTGTTACACTAATAACGGAATATTAACAGAATGGTCGGAATGTCATGAGTGACATCTAAAAAATCTGCTCCCGAACTTGATGAAAGGGAGACCGATACTCGAGTTATGTGTACAGTAGATGCTTTAAAACATTCAGATTTTATGTGCCATAACTATGGGTTAAATGGCTTGAATGAAATGAAAATTGTTGCCAAGGTGGGATCCGACATTAGAAAATGGTGGATTAACACTTGGGCATCATGTCATGAGTATGATGATAAGAGTTTGGTTAACTCTTTCAAAGTAGCAGAAAATGGAGAGATGCAATCTATGGGCAACTCTATAACTGCTAATAGCAAGGGAAAAGAAATGTGATGTTGAAATTCACATGTGGAAAAGAGCTTAAGTGAACCAACATGTTGTATGTGCCAGAGATTCGTAGGAATCTTGTATCTGGATGGTTGCTTAATAAATTTGGTTTTTTTTTATTTTAATCAAATAAAATTGAGTTAACATTGAATAAAATTTTGGTCGGTA
The DNA here is from genome assembly GCA_910596185.1 of Chrysanthemum makinoi. NCBI lineage: Eukaryota > Viridiplantae > Streptophyta > Magnoliopsida > Asterales > Asteraceae > Chrysanthemum > Chrysanthemum makinoi. The sequence goes on along the minus strand of OU343220.1, from coordinate 284,145,087 downwards.
CGGGTTATGCCCTTCATTAAATGTTTAAGCTGATTTTTTTTTTTAATAAAAATGAGTATGAATTCAGCTTATTTGATCCTTTGAATGTATAGCATGGCCAACTCGGACATGTTAATTTTAACTCAATACGTTGTTTAATTAAATAAATGAACACGGATTACAAAAGTAAAACTTATGTTGAAGCCAAATTGACAAGATTGTCTTTTCACTCGGTTGACCAAAAATTAACCGAACCCTTTATTCACATAGTTTATGTGATTTGGAATCGATACCTACAAAGGTAGCAATTAGGTACATCATCGTGATTGTTGATGGTAGTACAAATATTGCGACTACTTACTTGAGAGTAAGAATATAGACAAGATTGATCTATACAAATAAGTTGAGAATCAACTTATTATCGAAAACAAGGCGGTTCGAAGTGATATTGGAGGTAAATATGTGTCTTCAGTTCATGTATGTGCTAAACATGGAATAAGACATAAATTTATTGCTCCTTATACACCACAACATAATTGGTGATAGGAAAGAACTGTGCCTAAAAGATATGGTTATGTCATGTTGTTAAAGTCATGGTTTAATCCATGGCATGTGGGGGAAAGCGGTTTTATTGGCTACTTATCTTTTAGATAAGATCCCCTGTAAGGAAAAGAAGATAGTTTTTATGAACTATGGATGGGAAGAAAACCATCCTATAAGTACTTACGAATGTGGGGGGTGTCTATATGTACTGACACTCAAGATTCAAAATATTGACCTAAAACTGTGGTTTGCATAATTTTGGATATGCTCATAACAGTAGTTCTTATCATTTCTTTGTATGTGATTCGGAAACGATGAATATACACAAAGATACGATAATCGAATCAAGGAAAACTTTCATTGTATGAAACCGTGTTTCCTTGATTATTAGAGGAGAATGGATGTTCATCTAGGCTTGGTGGTAAAGTTGTCCATGATGAGAGGCAACTAAATGATGAAGTCCTTCATGATGAGAGACATCAAGATGATAATGTTGTTCGTGATAAGAGACATCAAAGGAGTTGATAATGATCTCCAAGATGAGAGACAAGATCAAACTGAGGAAGAAGAGGTTGAACCTAGAAGAAGCAAAAGGGCAAGAACCGAGAAATCGTTTGGACCCGATTTTGTTTCTTTTATGGTTGAAAACGAACCTACTTAATACCGAGAAGTGATTACTTCCTCAGAAGGGCCTCAATGGAAAGAAGCCATTAAAAGTGAAATAGATTCTATTTTACAAAATCATACTTGGGAGCTCGTGGATTTACCTCCTGGTTGTAAACAACTAGGCTATAAATGGATCTTCAAGAAGAAGATGAAAGCCGATGGCACCATTGACAAGTATAAACCAAGATTAGTAATCAAGGGATTTAGAAAACGAGAAGGTCTTGATTACTTTGATACATATTCGCCTGTTACGAGAAAAAACCTCGATTAGGATGATACTTGCTATTGCCGCTTTAAGAAATTTGGAAGTTCACCAAATGGATGTGAAAACGGCATTTCTAAACGGAGATTTAGAAGAAGAAATCTACATGAACCAACCCGAGGGTTTCATGGCTCCTGGACAAGAGAACAAAGTTTGTAGGCTTGTTAAGTCATTATATGGCTTAAAGCAAGCTCCCAAACAATGACATCAATTTTTTTTTCACGTCATGTCAGAACGTGGATTTAAAAAAATAACGGATGTTTGTGGAAAGAAATAATTGTTGGTATATATGTAATCATGTGTCTATACATAGATGGTATACTTATCACTGAAAGTGATAACAAGATGATCAAATCCACTAATGAAATGTTGGAGTCAAGATTTGACATGAACTACATTGGCTGCTCGATATGGTTCTTGGAACTAAGATCATATGAAACCAAATGGATTTGTTTTGAAGTCAAAAACACTATAAGGACAATATTCTTCAGAGGTTCAATGTGGGGGATTCCGGCCTAGCTAGAAATCCAATGACATCTTTTAAATCTATTTATAATAGAGGTAGAGGTGTTGCCTATTTTGAATACTCAAAGAATATTGGCGCTTATGTGTCTAATGACGTGTGTAAGACTTGATTTAGAAGTTAAAATCAAGTTAAGTAAATATACCATTAATTCAAGTGATGACCATTTGAATAGTATTACACAAGTACTATGATACTTACGATATTGCATTTTGGAAGATATCCAACTACTATCTAATGATAGAGTAATGCAAATATGGATTCTTACATGAAAGAATCTAGATCCACTAGAGCGGATGTATTGACTCTACGTGGGAAGCTGTGTCTTGGAAATCTTGAAAGTATTTCAAACAGACTTTTATAGCTAAATCTATGGTGGAATTTGAATTTATCATTTGAGATAAAGTTATAGAATATGCGGATGTCTGCGTTAATTCGTAGATGACATACCAAGATGGCGTAAAACGGTAACGACCATCTATATAAAGTGTGATAGTCAATTGGAAATTGACAGAGCTCATATCACAATGTAAAACGGTAAGTCAAGACATATCCATCATAGACGTTGATTGGTACGACAACTACTCTCAACTAGAGTTATCACGATTGACTACGTAAAGTCAATAGATAACATCGCGGATCCGCTTACGAAAGGCTTAAGCAGAGAGTTAGTTAATAAGTCGTCTAAAGGAATGGGACTAAAGCCCTTAAAGGAATGAGTTTATATGAAGGAAAACCTAACCCAGTTGACTGGAGATCCCAAGATCTGGGTTCAATAGGACAACCTAATCATAGAAATGTGGGGAAGTCGGTCAATATGGGAGTTACTTAACATTGTAACTTCCTAGTCCATTCCTATAACAAATGTGAGTTGTTGAGAGGTTAAACATATGGCTTTAATGATTCAGGATGAAATCACAAAGCATAATGATTCGAGATGAAATCACAAAACATATGTTTTTAATGATTCAAGATGAAATCACCTATGTGAGAGAGAAGTGGGGTCGCTTTGAAGGGAATTGTGGGGGGCGCAAATCCTAAGAGCTCTTGCAGAACCAGGCAAATGTTCAGGACCATAATGAACATGACTATGAGAGCTTAACAATGTTAGGGAGAGTCTTGTGTGAAATGTATTGTCGTCTACATAAACAGCAGCTCAGTTCAAAGACATCGCGTCTACTGACAGCTAGGAGGCTAAGTGCATTTCACAAGGGAAGGTTCAAAGGGTCACACCTACCTATCCTTTGCAAGATTCAACTATTGGAATTTCATCGTAATTTTTGGGTATTACGACCGATCTCCATTCATGTGGGGATTGTTGGAAAATTGGTTGGCAAAAGTGACTTTTGACCAACTTTGAACACAATTATCTATATGTATGTGTCACATATATGAGTAATAGTTTGTAGGTTCGCGTTCTCCTCGAAGAGAGCTTCGCAATAAGCCTTTATGTGTCCAAAATAGAGTTGATGTGAATGAGATATCGGGTCTCAAAGTTAGGCATTCGGTACCATGCCTAAAGAGGAAAAATAGTTTATTTTCAATGATGTGGGATGAGTAAACTTAGAGGGAGTCTATTGTGTATAAATAGAGGCCCTAATTCCACAAGTTTACACACATCAAATCAATAGTTATTATTGATTTCCAACATATGGAATACGCATCTCTTAAGATGAAATTCCTGGCAGTTTAGTTAAGTCCGACAGTACAACTTACTGTTTTGGCTGCTGTACCCTGGGAAACAGACGGCGAATCTGTTTTAAGGGAAGCGTGTCAAACACGTGCCTCGGCTTTTAGTGCTTCTTTGTTGATCTTTATTTTGGTGATCAAGTAAGTCTTTTGACTATTTTATTATTTTATTTAATTATCGTTTATCTGCTTACATTCTGTTTGTATTTAATTTTCTGTTATTTATTTACTATTAATTTTATTTATTTAGATTTTATTAATAAAAGTGTAACCGTTTCCCTACACTAATCGGACAAAATCGGTCTAATCGGACAAAATCGCTTAAAAATTGGTCAACAAATCGCTTAAGAATCAGTCAACAAACCTATTAATCGGTCAAAGATCGCTTAAAAATGGTCAACAAACCGAGTAATATCTATGTTTGACTTTGAACTTTGAAGAATTATGTATTATGTTTATATTTGAACACTTGAAATATTTGAATTTTGATGCACAATGCTTATCTCATACATATAATATAATATCTAAAATTACAATTTTGTCCAAGTTCCAATCCGATTAATCCCCGATTAATCCCCGCCTAACCGATTAATCGCTAGGTCCTACCCAACCGCCTCACTAACGCTTAGCGACTTTTACAACCTTGGTTTCTGTAGATAAGCAGATTCTAATAAATAGTTCATCCTATTTTTATCTTTATTACTATTTAAATTTGTTCCAAAATTTATGTATTTTTTACATAAAAATATTTTATTTTTATTAAATTTATAATTTAACCAATCTTAATCCTTAAGTATTAATAATACTAGTAGGGTACCCGCGCAATGCGGCGGCGGGTACCCTGTGACAAAATTTTGTGATGAGTAAATGTTTTTCATTTTTACGTTTTTTTAATAATAACTTTACGAATGAATGAAAACTTTTAACAACTATAAGCAATAACAAAAATAATCATATGCAACCACCTTTTTATTTCTTTCTTATCCTCTTTATCTTACACAAAGATAATCATAAATCTTTTGTTTCTTTTTGCCCATGGCACCAAAATATTGGAGTTAAAGTGGTGTCATGGTTCCAAAATAAATTAAAGAGACCTAAAGAAAAAAATTCGTGTGACAATTGTTTCAAATGAATTTTGGTTCGAGAAATGATTGAGAGACCTAAAAAATATGTCTAATTTTGTGCCTAAACATGTGTGGCAATAATTCATTGGTTGTATTAACCGGACCCACTCCTTCACAATCCAATCAAGTAATGACACATAAATTAGGCACAAAATTAGTCATGCTTTTTAGGTCTCTCAATCTTTTTCCTTTTGGTTCTGTGTTCCTTTTACCGATCCTTGTCCTATTTCAAGCCCAAATCCAAAATTAATAAAAATTTGGATATCAATGTTATAGCCCAAAAACAAATTAACTAACCAACCTTTGCAAAAATTTTGTGTAAACCCAAGATAACTAAACGTCTAAACCTAATATCCCTCTAACCTAAAACACGCAGTCGATGAAAATTCTCTCACCCTTGAACAAAAATAAAAATAAATAAATAAATAAATAATAGCAGCATCCTTGCTTGTATTTTCTCACAAAACAAAATCTAATAAGCACAAATATCAACCCTTTATTACTTGATTTTCCTTTTCTCAAACGATTCACAACACAAACGCCTTGTTTTGGTACTTGTAACTCACGAAAACCTCTAAAGGGGTCTTAGGTAGGCTTGTTTTTGTTTTCATTACTTGTTTACTTTGACTGAAATAAAAGAGATGATTAAACATATTTTGTTTTGTTATTTCTTTTAAGATTTTTGGATATTAAAAGAAGTTAAGCTTTTAAAAGATCTATGATGAGTTTATGTTTAAAATCTTTAAAGATTTGTTCTAATCACTTTAACACACAAATCTGAGATCCATCCTTTTTCTTGTTTTTCGAATCTTGTTCTAGTTTATATGTTGGTTGTGTTGAGTTGTTAAAGGAGGATGTGATTAGGATAAATTATGAAGTTGTTGATGAGGTTTTTGTTGTTGTTCTTGACCGAATTAAAGGAAGAATGGAATTATATTTTTTATGCTCTTTCTATAAAAGTTTGAGGTTTTAGCTATAAATTAGGAACTGAGAATAGTAACTGATTTTCACATTCATTTTTTACAATCTCAGATTTTCACATTCATTTTTACACTCAGGTTTTTAATAATATCTCTGGTTTTGTGTGAATTGTAAATCTCAGATTTTCACATTCTTTTGACAGGTTTGAAAAAGGAGACTCAAAAGAATAAAGAGGGCTGCTATATGAATGTGTACATCCTGATTAGAGAATTGTAATTATTTGTGAAAGGGTGTTTTAAGTTGTGTATTGATTGTAGTTTGATTTGTATTTTTATTTATGCTTTAAGTATTGTAAATAATGTTTTTTCACTTGTATTTACTTAAAATCTATATTAGGAAATCTTAAAAATTTAATAGGAGAGAAGTGCTTAACTGCATTATAAGTAGTATATATATTCATTTATATGTGCATTTTTGCATTAAAACTAAACTAATTTAAAAAGAAATAATAAATTAAGCATTAAAATATTGTGGAAGATAAATTAGTAAAAGATATATATTGTGTACATTATGCATTAAAAATTGTAATGCTTAAAAAACACATTAATGACATCTTAAAAATTTATGAGAGAGGGTGCTAAATTCTTTATAAGTAGTATAGATATGTGTAATATGTATAAAATCAAATAAATTATGTGAATTTACATATTTCATCATTTGTTTAAAAAAATTGTCCCGACTTTTACAAAAAACCGTTTTTACTTTTGTGGTTAATTTTATTTAAAATAATTCAAAATTTATTTAAATTGCTTCTCGAAACACTCTTACGATATAATAATAGTTTTGGAACTTTGTAGTTTTGCATGCATTTTAAAATCATATTCATTTATATGTGCAATTTTTCATTAAAACTAAACTAATTAAAAAAAAATAATAAATGAAGCATTAAAATGTTGTGTAATATAAATTAGTAAAAACTATATATTGTGAACATTATGCATTAAAAGTTGTAATGCTTAAAAAACACATTAATGACATCTTAAAAAAATTTAGCAGAGAGGATGCTAAATGCTTTATAAGTAGTATAGATTTAATAAATTTAATGGGTAAATTTGTCATTTTTAATAAATAAATGTCCACATTCGTTGAAACATCATTCAGAGAGGTAGTCAAAAGTTCAATATAGATCTCAAATTTATTATAGATCCAATGAAACAATCATAGCCATTTATTTTTCTAATCAAAAAAATTAAAATAAACTTTCACCTTTTTTTTAAAAATTAAATATCTCGCAAACCGTTAATCGTTACGCGAAAAAAATCATACCGTCGCGACGAGAATTAAATTATCTTTCTACAGACTTCACTTTTATGTATTTTTAACGATTTTTTTTTCAAAATTTCTGCCCAGAAAAATCATATATGATTTTTGAAAATCATATATGATTTTTGAAAATCATATGTGATTCGATTTTTACAAATCATATATGCTTTTTGCAAATCATATGTGATTTGTAAAAATCATATATGATTTAAAAAAAAATCACATTTGATTTGATTTTTACAAATCACATGTGATTTTTGAAAATCATATATGATTTTATAAATCATATGTGATTTTTCTGGGCGGAATTTAAAAAAAAACAAAAGTTTGTCAAAAATATAGAGAAGTGCATATCTATAGAAAGATAATTTAATTCTCGTCACGATGGTGTATTTTTTGTAGTTTGAAGATTTACCGTTTGCAAGATACGGTGTTTTAAAAAAAAAAAGGTGAGAATGATTTTTTTATTAATTTTGATCAAAAATGGATGGCTAAGATTGATTTATTGGATATATGGCAAATATGATATCTATATTTACTCAACTCAGAGAGGTATAAGTTTAAGAACAAGTTTAATCATGTCAAAATTCTCTTTCAATGAATGGAGACGTTTATTTATTAAAATGACAAGTATAATTTAATTACAAACAATTCGCGTTTCATAAAAGGTTTTTCTAACATATGCGCTTTTTTGTGGGTTCATAGAGGTGGCAAAACAAGCGGGCCGGGCGGGCACCGGCTAGAATGGGCGCGGACCAAACGAGCACATGTTATACAAATCGCTTAATAAAATACCTAAAACAACCAAATAAATTCCTTAAACGTAATATCTTATTTATATTAAAAAAAACTTAAATATATTATATAAAAAAATATTGCTTTAAAACGATCGTAATGTTCTACAATTAAGAAAAAAAATGTGCCCGTTAATACTCATTTAAGTTTTAAATGAGCTATATGTGTCATTTCAAAAAAAAGAGGGAGATAAATGTGCCACAAATCTTTTAAAAATTTGCTCATTTAGCCCATCTTTTTGCTTTTGGGCACATTTTGCCACCTCTATGAGTTCATGCCTTCTTATCTGTTAGAAAAATCATCATAAAAGGTTTTTATTTGACCATATTCTTGTAAAAACATGAATGTGATACATAACTGAAGGAAGTGTTGAGGAATAGTACAAAAAATACAATACAAAATATAACAAGTATTGTTGTAGCTTAAAGAAATACAAATGATTCAAACTGTTTTCAACTAGCTGGTTCATATCTGCATACACAATCATATATATTCCCTTTGATCAACTTCTCAGCCAACCGTTGATTCTTCACCATCGCAAGCTACATAAAAGATCGTTCATAACCATCATCATCCCACAAAAAAAACTAGTACTTCATTGAAAGAAACAAGAAATATCTGTATTGTGGACGTATAGTCCGGACTGGGCCAGGAATGGGTCAGGTCCGGCAGACAGCGGCCCACTCTTCACCTAAACCCTAATCCATGCCCTATAAATACATGGCTGGATCTCCTTCTTGAGGACATGATATATGTGACGATAACATGACAAGTTACTCTAACCCTAACTAATCACGTCGCACCGATACTAACTTGACCGTCGGAGGTGGACCCCGGGGCTACGGCCTGGGTCCACTCTAACGGGTTCTCTTGTTGACAGGTCTACTTAGGCTCGAGAAGAAGTGACGAACGGCCAAGGGAGAGTCGTCGAATCAGCCGCGCCAGATTAAGCATCAACAAGTTGGCGCCATCCGTTGGACCACGAATAAACTATGTTTCGTGTTCTCATATACCAAAAGCGAGAAATCAATTTCTAAAGTCGTAACTTAAAACCTTTGCATTCTGCCATGCGTAAAACTTGCTTTACCATCATGTGAATTTAATATCACTTTAAAAGCACTGCACATCTGAATAACAGGCTCGTTAACATTTGGCATGAGAAAAACACGATGTTTGTCCCTTACTTCAATGCCACTTCAAGTTATTATTTGAATTTTGGTCCGGACATATTAAACTTGATTCAAAATAATTAAGGTCGGGAATCACACTTAGATAAATATCTCATCTAAAGCACCTGCTTGTATTTAATAATGATGGCATGCACTTTTTACTCGCGTTAGGCGTCGTTAATTAGCGCACGATCGGACCTATTTTCTCTTTAGCGGCGAATTAATTTGCGCATATACTGTTTTACGTTGGTATGCCTGTTCGCCTGTTTGTACAATCGAACGATGCGCACGAAAATCTACCCGCGTTAGGCGTGCGTTCGGACATTTTAGCAGATTAGCTACGACGAGCGTGAACAAACACCACGATGCTAGTCCCGCCATGAGCGATGAAACAAGGCACAGTGGTCATGTTATGTTCATCTTGCGATCATCCACAAACGTTGAATCTATGCGTCACGATATATAATCTGCGTCTACTAGTCGCGGTCACGATACGTCCATCCAGTGTTTTTTATATAAAAAAATAAAAATAAAAAAATAAAAATAAAAAAATTAATTATTTTGTAGCTTGTAAACCTCGCGATAGGGGTAATTCGCACTGCACTTCTCTTATGTGTTAAGTTCACAGCTATGTGCTAATATATTGCTTCACTTCATTAGGTTTTATATGTTTCGATTCGTGGGCATATACTTTTATATTTACATTAAGTGTTTACGCAGGCATAACTAAGTTTAGTGCTCTACACAAGTAGCACCATCAAACTCGGGGGCTACAGAGGTATATACTACCACTGTTTCCGTACGCGTCACGCAAGCATATTGGAAGCAGATCGTGTAAGAGGTATTGCAGCCCTGAGGTACAAAGTCGGATTTAAATATTCGCACCATCTTGCCGCAGGGGAGACGTCCTCTGTCGGTTGTAAAGACGGATGTAATGCGCGGCGCATTCCTTGTCGCGACAACGCGAATTATGCTACAGAAGCACGTCTTCTGTCGCCTCTTTGTCGCGCACAAGCGCATTCTGTACAGTAGAACGTCTTTGTCGCGCACAACGCGCACTTCGCTACAGAAGACGTCTTCGTCACCACCATGCTGCGTCGATACGATACACAAAGGTGTACGCTTTACCCGGATGCAGATACGAGATCCACTTTCACCATTGTTAGACTCTAACAATCGCAATGTCATACTCCAATTATAGACTACGTGTTCTTCTTACGGGGGTCTTTATGTCACACGGGAGGGAAACCTTAGCATATGCGCATTCCTCCCGTCTGTAAGAACGGGTTACTCAGGATGGAACATGGTCACCACGGACGGGCTACAAGGTCGCGGATTCGGATATAGTCTAATGGGCTAAACATGACAGCGCCATGGGTCAGGTGCGCACTGTCGCATTTGGCTGGCAGTCAGTATGGTCGTCCCATGTGCACACTGAGTTGCGCACAATGGGCCATCCGTCATGATTGATTAGGCCTACGCGGCCATGAACATAACTTAAGTCTAACATAACATAGCCATGCACTATCTCATACTAGACTTGGGGGCTTGTGGGACGTATAGTCCGGCTGGGCCAGAATGGGTCGGCCGGCAGACAGCGGCCCACTATACACCTAAACTAATCATGCCCTAAATATACATGGCTGGATCTCCTTCTTGAGACATGATATATGTGACGAACATGACAAGTTACTCTAACCTAACTCATCACGTCGCAAGATACTAACTGACAGTAGGAGGTGGACCCGGGGCACGGCCTCGGGTCATCCACTCCTAAGGGTTCTCTTTGTTGACAGGTCTACTTAGGGCTCGAGAAGACGACGAACGGCCAAGGGAGAGTCGTCGAATCCAGCCCGCGCCAGATTATGCATCAACATGTATAGTTGGTGGCGGGATTAAGTTTTACCTTTAATGCATCACATTTAAACCGAGCATTATAGTTGGTATGCAGAGCTCGTCCCATTCCTTCCAAAATGACCTTCAAGATACCAAATTTTCAGCAAACAATCATCTTAATTTCATTGCAATAATATTTGGAAAACAAATGAAAAAGGCATACCAAGTCAGCATCTTTGGCAAGGGCAGCTAGCTCCGAGCTGACCTGTCTCAAGTCTATGCATGGGCTCCCGCAACCGTTTTCAACCACCATTAAAGGAGTTGAAACTGACTTCTCCCTTGGATTGTCTTGAATATTAATCATTGCATCCATAAGTAGGCCACCAGCTTCAGCAGCTCCACGAAGAATGTCACAGTGCTGTCATTATAACAATCATAAGATTCAAATAAAATTAAAAAAGAAGTGCAAAATTTCTAAATGGTGGGAATTTATTAGGTTGTAAAAACCTTGGCAGCCTCAGCAACGATTTCTGGAAGTTCCATTGCAGTAACATCGTTTAAGGCTGGAAGGGAGTTTGCAACAAGCACGACCTGAAAAAATATTTATAAGGAAATTGTAATCGATATATGGTACTTATGAGAATTTGACTCTCACTTCAGTTCCACGCCGTAGAAGTTCTCGGGCCAGGGGAAGCATTCCCAAAACGACGTCAGCACCCGAGTTGTCCACAAAGAGTAGAGCTCGTTTATGACGGAAACCATCCATTCTTTTCTTAAATGCGTCAAAATCATCCACCTGAAAAACAGGCATAAACACTTTTTTATTCGCCATATACTTCTCATAAAAGTTCCAACTTTTTTATTAATCTGATATTTAAATCCACTTGCCCGCCAAGGTCGTTGCATCTTCTTGCGACTCATTCTATAAATTTCAATAATTGTTCCTTTGTGATAAAGATCAACACAAGCACGCGATCCCCAATCAAAGATATTTGCAGCAAGAACACCTTCTATTAATGTAAGGAGCCTTGTATCCTGAATATCATAGAATTTTCAAGTTGTTTCTTTCATTTTTATATCCTAAAACAAGCATATAAACAGTGCTTATAGATAACATTTCATATCCAAGTAATCTTATGACATAACATACCTCGTTCATACCATCAAGCTCCATCAAAAGATCGGGCAAGACAGCAAGTGATGCCTCGTTCTCTCTGGTCAAAATAATCCGAATTAAATTTCTAAAAGAATGTATATGAAATCTTATACAGTTTTAAAAGAAACAAAAACATAATACAAATGCTACCTCTGCTTAATAGTGCTATATGCATCAAAAAAGTTGAACTCTCTTAAGCATTCTTCTCTCAACTCGAGAAGATTGGCCAGTCCTAATTTCCCATAAGCAGCAGGCTCCTCCATCAACCTGTAGCATATTAAGGCGTTATGCACAGATTAAAGGTGGAAAATCTATTATGATTTGTTACATATCTCTAAGTACGGTACCTTGCTAAATGCGCAGAAAATGCACGAGCAAATGCATCACCCCTTCTTCGAGCATCGTCTGTTCCACCTTCACTGGCCACAGCCTGCATATTCCATAACAACATCAAAATGGAGGAAATCAAATAGCAAGACTTCACGGTATAAATATAAAATCACATGGTTTGTAGCATAATTTCCAATTAGGTCATAAAATAGTATAAACCTTTACATGCTTAAACTTCCATTATTTACCTTATCAACAAGATCCGGTAAATGCTCAGACAGCACTCTGAACCAATATCTACAAGAAAAAGGATATCCAGCGTAAGCAACAATAATAATCCTAGGATCCTCTCAATCCAAACAAAAACTTGAAACTTACTCAAGCTCATTGGGATCCGCAAGATCAATAGTGTTTGGTTCATAACTGTAAATAGCACAAACATAAAGGAATTGATCAAGGGCCAAACTACCTTGATGCTATCATAAATAAAACATATATTCTAAATCATAATAGCAATATGCATACGTTTTAGGGTCAGCCAACAAAGGGAAAACTTCTAATGAGGGGACGAGATGAAGAACACCAACATTTAAATTACTTTCATCAGAACGAAGAGTATCTCCTCTTGACGAAGGGGCCTCAAAGCCACCTAAACCAGTAGTTCTTGGAGAAGCCATAGGAACAGGTGCAGTAATTTTAATTCCTTTTCGTACAAACTTTTCCATCCATGATATCTGCATATTTACAGATACACGAAGATGTCAAATAAAGTACTCTTCAACAACGCATAATATCTAATATTTAAAAAATCTTAAAGCTAGAGAAAGATATAGATCAAAAGGGTATATACACAGTTAATAACATGAACATGTATATACCATAGATTAAGTGATTAGATACAACACAGAAATCCAAATCCAACTGGACTAATTCAGGTTTCAAAAGAGAGTTTCACACAAATTGACGCATTGATTCCAAAACAAACATAGCCACATGATCAAAATATAAAGAAAGCAACTGATCTTCAACTATCAAGTTTGGTACTTTTGACCAAAATGTCACAGATACAGTCTCTTTTAGCATACTGACAGAAGCAAGTTATTCTAAATATCCGGGAATGCCAGGGCATATAAACCACCTGATGCCAGTTAGTTTTGGATTTTATCAGCAATACATACATAACTGGGCGTAAGGTTACAATGATTTACAACATTACATCACGCTTTTGATATTTTCTTGAAGTTACAAAAGAAACTATATCTCTATCTGTGATATTTATCTTCTGTGTCCAAGGTTACATAATCATACAGTTATGGCTAAAAATAACGAACTCTACACAATTTCTTCAGAGCATTGAATATAAAGCTACTTATATTGCAACACAAATTCATCGAAACCCATACAAGATCGTCCCGTTTCATCATCACAGTTAATGCATAAATTGAAAAAAAGATTTATTATAAAGAAGATACATTATGCAGCTGACAATCAAGTTACAGCCTATTTTTCCTCTCTGATTGCCATAGACAAGATTCGGACCTTATATCCGCCCTTTAGATGCCATGAAACATGCTTACATATGAGGACATTAGTGAAGCAGTTTGCATCAAGTTAAAAAGTTAATCACTTTGCACCATCCTCAAGACTAAAACGTTAATTATGAATTATGAATTATGTTATGCATTAATAACTCAAAGCTAATCCCAGTAAACACTATTCATGTTGATTATATTAAAATCCAGCAGTCGGTTGATCATATATATCTCATATTATGTTGTGACCATAAACTTGCCTTCTCGTTTAAATCACCAAGTGGAGGACCGTGAATCTTTCCTCCAGTGTATGGAGCACCCATTGGAAATCTTTCCACCAGCTGATGAACCATCAAGTCGTCTAACCCATGTTTCTCATAACTCATAAATGCACCTAAAGCTCCCAAAAAACCTTCGTGGCGCAAAAACATAGCTTGAGCCTCTCCTTTTGACCTAAATGATGCATTGTTATCAGAAATTCATGTAAGCAAACGAAAGTCGGAAACCACTTAGAAGAGGTGGCAAGATGGGCAGGGCGGGCAGGTTTGATTGACCTGCTAATTTATATTGTCCATTTTTCAAACAAAGATCATAAATAATGAATGCACTAGTTTTATTTTAAACAAGAAGTATTTTTAAAAATTAAAAGTTTAAGCCTTTGAATGAAAGGATTTATACGGTTGTAATCACTTAACTATACTCTGGGCCAATTCAACTTTTTGACCCGTTCCCTTTTAGCTAAATGTTTTGATTTGACCCATTTGCAATAGAACACAGCGCAAATCGACCCACTCATCAAGTAAACTAGTTGAATGACATTGTATAATGGAAAAGATTGTAAATTTCCAGCTTAACATGTCAAAAAGATATAATAAGGGTAATGCCCTACCAAAACTGGATAGCAAATGAGATTGTGTCCATGGTATAAGCATGGCCCCTTATAAAAAATCCTCCAAAAAATATCCGCTTAATTCCAAGTTGCAATGCGGTTAAATAAGATATCTGCAGAATTAATATTGATTAAGATTCCCATAAAAGAACAATATAGAAAAGAAGTTTGTGGAAATAAGAAATGAACAAAAATAGAATCAGATTTACTTCTCACGTGCATTCAAGATACTATTGTCAATCTTTTAATTTTAATTTGCGAGTCATTTAACTGTCTATTTCCCTTGAACAAGAACTGGTAGTAATCAATTATGTTAACTTTATTGGAACGTAAACCTACTTTATTAGAAGTTCCTATAGACCGACTTTTACTAACTTGTCATCTACATTAGTCAACTACATCAACAGGCACACATTAAGGGTACACTTGAGCAATCTTGAAAAGCTAATGATACAACTAAGGAATAGGATGATATAGATAAAAAGAAAAACGGATATGAATAGTCAGACAAACATCCCAACCTAGTGATGATAGCATCGTAAAAGTTGCAGCTGAATGTTCCTAGAATATTAACGCTGTATCTATCACAGAAATTATGATTTTATTACATGTAAAACATACTCTATTTCAATATAAACAAGGGCGGGGCATTTTGTATGGTAACATAATATTATGATTTTATATTAAAAGTTAACACATATTAATTACAAAAGTTGGAAGGGGGTGGAGATGACAACACCTGCTATCACCCTAGCAAGGTCACTATAAAATCATCACTAGCACTAAAAGGGATGTCAAACATTTTTCCATTATTATAAGGACTTACAAGCATGTCATGTTCATTATTACACTTATTAATAAAGATTTATACTTTTCATAATGCTATGTGCGTAAAGTGAATCCTATTTTTGATACCAAAACAATGCCATTATATGCCATACCTGCCCAATATTATAAGATATCATACGAAGGAGAGATAGAGAAATGTCTTCAGGCCTATAGTCTTCAATCTCCTTGTTCTCAGAAATTGCCTTGCCAAAACTTGAAGCGATTGTTGATGCAGATAGTCCAATCTGAGATAATATCAGAAATCATACACAATAATTTTAAAGAAGTGAACTATGAACTTATATGAATTCATAACATAAAAATCTTTTGATTTGCATGAAACAAGTTACCTTTGAATAATCCAAGCCCCCATAAATATCTCCAACAAGCATGTCTACAGAGCTGTTATCTCCCCTTTGACTTAACTCAAGTAGCTCATCAAAACTGTAACAAAACTTTTGTTATAAACTAACTTATTATACCATATAAAGAACTAGTGAGGAAATAAGATTAACCTCTTGCACTTAGTCAATAGTCTCCCTAATCCCCAGTAAGTTCCACCACCTACATTTGTCCCACTAACACGCTGAAACTTTCCATCTCCATCAACCTACATAAATGCAGCAATTGAATTTCAATCGCCTGAAATCAAACGCTAAATAAAACACGAACAGAACAAGTATAAAGGGTACCTTAATCATGCTAACTCCCGATCCGATATTAACAAGAAGATATGGGTACATATCATTATGATCTATCTGCACAAACTCTTTGTGACCTTCTTTATGGGTGAAGGCTTCATGGCGAATCGCCTACACAAAATTCAGTTCGTTAAACTCAATTCACTAATCATCCTGATCTAACAAATAAATTAATGTAGACAGATAAACTTAGCACCTTTAGCAAAAAATTTGAACCTGCTACAAGACAGTCCATCTCATCTTCTTTATCTATACTAACTCCAAGTTTTTCTTTAAAAAGATCGGCAAACTTGTATGCACCTCCACCTGTAGCCTTCTCAAACATTCCGATTAGTCAATTGATTAAAAAAAAGATCGTCAAATTTATAGATAAATTATATATGAACATGGAAAAATTAAACATTAATGAAAAATGAATGTATATTACCTTGATTACTGCATTGTCATTTTCTGGAATACATATGTTACACATGACGAAAAATAAGTTAGTTTTAGATGTCAAGTATAAGTGAAACAAAATATAAGCATAGTAACAAAAGTGTCACACCTCCTCAGTGAAGTTGCTTTGAGTGGATGAAATCTAGACATTCATTAATTTTTGATGTTTCGAATTTCACAAAATGCAGCCTCCCTCCAAGAATTGGGAAACTCCTTCTGTTACCATTGCTAACACCAAATCTTTCCTTTATGGATTTCTTCCTCTTGTCATTGGCTACACGGTCCTCATGTCTCGAAAAATAAACTAACTTGATGAGAGATCCTGATGCATATATCAAAAGAGGTATCTTTCGTGATGAAACGAACAAGGAAACAATACAACAATGAACAATCTTTCAAATTTATGACTAATGGGTTGTTTGGGAATGTATATTCAAACTGCTTATGCTTTTTGAAATTTTTTGAAGAGTAAAGCCCGCCATTATTATTCAAAATTGCTTATTTTATCCTAAAATAAGCAGTTTAGGTAATTAATCCCAGATACCCTCAAAATTGCGTATCTGCTGTATCAAAACACAGTGAGCAGATAACCAGTTTTAATAACCAAATACTCCCTATATTGTGCCATTAAACTATTGAACTGATTAATACCAATTAAACTAACTTGACAAGAGATCCTAAATTACCAAGAAATTTTTCACAAGCACGTCAAAATACAGATTTATATAAGCTAATTTTCATGATAGAAACAAAACAAAAACCCATTAGAATATTTCAAATTTATAAATAAATTGCGCCACTAAAGTAATAAAAACACAAATTGACAGAAACAAGAATCACCTCCAATGTCAAGTGCTAAATGGGAAATATCATCAGATTGATTAGGCAACAGAATAGTAGGATCCCTCTCTTCGAAATTCCCTTGAATGGCTGCACCACTAAGATCAAGTTGTGGCCTTGAACTTGACCTATGTATCGAATTACCAACAGGTGGAGCCATTTCTTTTCCTGTTTCTTCTTTCTCAGCTATGTTGTTGACGTCTTCATTTATATTATCAGTAATTTCTACTATTGGTTGGTCCTTTGTTATTGAACCATCCATTAGTAAATGCAATGCTATCACTCTCTTCACCTAACCACCTCCTATACAGGTCAATGTCAATATTGGACTGCTCAATTAAGTTAATTTCATAAACAGACGATTCCATAAATAGACTATCAATAATTTATGAATAAATATTCCTAAGAACCGTCAGAAAGGCAACTTTTTCACAAATCATAAAAAGTTTACAAATATTTCTCTAAACCGTAAAAACAGATAACTTTTTCATAACGTTTGTAGCCCATAAATTTTATTCGTCTAAAACCATTAAAAAAAAAAGAAAAAAAAAGGGATAACTCTTTCGCTACTTTTGTCTTTTGTGAATCCGCTAAGTAATGTAAAGTTGTGAATCAGTACTAATATAGCTTCTTATATGATATGGATTGTCGCAAAACGTTGATAATCAGAAAATCAGTAAATGCTTAATATAATATAAATAAGATCAATACATGGTTCATCATAATCCATTCACCAAAATTTCAGCTAACAAACATTCACCATAACCGTAAAAAACATAACTTTTTTTACAACTTTCGCCTTATGCGAATACTAACATTTAGCTTCTTATCCAATCCTCACTCTAACGAAACAAAATCAATAAATGCTCAACAGTCACTATATAGATAAGATACTCACATAATAACTCATACCCACATGGAAATTATTAAAGTACTACTATTATAACAAAAAGTATGAGCCAATAATGAAGTAAAAAAGTAACTAATAATAGACCTTTTCATTTTTATTTTACAAAAATGGAAAGTGACCCATCAAACTATGCGGCTTTAATTATAAGAATTCAGTACAAATTAATGATTTTTATATAAAAGAAATGACACCCAGAACATTAATTTTGGGTGAAGTAACAAAATGTGATCAAACAAAACATATATTAGTAGTTAAGAAGGAACAACAACCTAAAGTTTGACAAGGTTGTTGGTCTGTCTTTGTGTCTGTTTGTTGAAATCTTGATCTTGTGTTTGTGTTTGTGTTTGTGTGTATGTTGAAGCAGTTGAACCAAACACAAGTATCTTGACAGAATCAGAGTTGATGACCAAAACAAAAGTATGGGTTTTTTAGGATCTTGGAAAAAGATAAAGTAGTACTAGTAAAAGTCAAGAAAATGGATTAATGGTCCCTATTTTTTTAGTGTTTGATTTTCAACATTCTGACGTGTTCAGGATTTACATGTGACATGGAAATGCATTTACACTTTTACTGTTCTTGTAGAAAGACATCTTTTAAGGTGTGTTTGGTTTTATGCCGTAAATGAGGTACAAATTTCGGATGAATCACTTGTATCATTTTCTCATTCTTGTTGTTTGGATAGATGAATTGGATATGGGTATCAAATTTTTTCTATTTTTAAATTCTTGCTTAACAACATAAAAAGATTCCTTGTTAAAAAGTTTTCAAATTGACACATTACCGTACAACAATGTTCTTTTCAAAAAATTCTTTATAAAAATACACCATCTAATATAAGTTATACGGAATAACTGATATCATAATTCAAATCGATATGTATTATATATAAAGGGGAAGATGTGCATGTATTTTTTTGTTGTTATACGAAAAATAACAAGTGGGTATGTGATAGACTTGCATAGGAGTACGTACGTATATTATGGCGGTGTGCTAAGCTTAATTAGTACGCGTATAAAATAAACTTTATATTTTTAATCATCAAAATACTAAATATTGCAGTTTTTTACCCATTTTGAAGGTATGCTTAGATGGCAAATAATCTTATACGAACGGCTAAAAAATAAAGTACAAGATAGTGCCTACTTTCGAGATGTAAGTGACTTCCCTATATATCTAATGACTCCCAAAATCTGCATATCAAAACCTGAAGTTGGTGGAGTGTGGGGTATGGAGTATGCCCATATATTTAAGTATGATATCCATAGTAAACTTTGAAAGTAGTAAAACAAACATTTTATTTTAGAATGAAACTATTTCCTCATTCCGATTACCACATAACAAACGCACCCTTATTTACAAACATGGTAAAATGAATGGAAAATAGTTGCTAGTTGAAGCAACTGATTTAGGTTTTCGATAGGTTTGCAATTTGCACGCACGGATTAAACTAACATCTGGAGCAACGATAAAGTTTTCGGATATACTACGGCTTCACGTCAACGCTACATCCCAGTTTGGAATCTCGGGTGAGGCCGGTGTTAATCCCCTTGGCGTGTGTAAAATTTGTGGAGTGCTAAATAGAAGTCATCGTCATCAGAGGCACATACGCCTTATGCAGACGGTATGTACATGCATATACCTTTGAGAACCATCCTAAGTGTAAAATTTGCATTTTAATTTCTTTTTTCATAGAGCTTAAAACCAAGTGAATATCTTATTTTTGTTGGTCTCGACAAGCTAAATTTGTTGATAAAGTAATGGTCGTGATTATCTCGTCCTGTATTTGTTCATGATTATCTTCATGGCCTTGTATAAACAGCCTGATTTTCAACAAGGTCAAATCTTTGTCAAAAATAAAAACAATCTCCATGTTTGGAATCAAAACTCTATCTTAGGGATGGCAAAAAATCCGTATCTGATGGGCACCCGATCTCCAAACCCGATTTAACTAGGGAATCATTGAGTTGACCGGGGATGGGGAATCCCTGACATATGAAACCGGGGATGGGGCGGAAATAGGATAACATAAATCCCCGAACCCGGCCCCAAACCCGATCTTTCTAGTGTATAAGTATTTAACTTTTATATGTTATATTCATACTCGATTAACTTGTAAATGTATATGTATATATGTTTATGAGTATCGACATGTATATTTATATGCATATGAGATATTTATAGAACAAAGCACCTTCAGAATTAGAGGTATAAGTCCAACTACATATTGCTCAACTATTTTGTCCGAATAAACACATATGATACAGTGTTTTTGTATTATATGGGATGTTACACATATGATACACATTGTTTTTATATTATATGGGATGTTACAATGTTTAAGATGCTTTAAAGTTGAATTGAAATTGTAACTAATCTACGTTTGTTGACTCTTTATTAGTCAAAATTATTTATGTTTTTGACGAGTTGGTTGATTTTTTATGTTATTTCATAAGGGTGGAAAATCCCGCGGGGATCCCCGATCCTCATTGGGTACGGGGATGGGGATGTAAAGCAATTCCCCAATGGGAATTGGGATGAGATGGGAATCAAGAGTGGAAAACGGGGATGGGGATGAGGATGGGAAATACAATCCCCGCCCCGTTGCTATTCCTATGTCCATCCAAAACTTTCATCTTTCGGCCAACAAATCGTGAACATATTGGAAGTTCCTACCTTCAATCCTCGAGCACAATTTGTTTGATCATGAACCAGTGTTGTATTAAGGTAGGATGAGATGGCTCGACGCGGCTTGTTGTGTCATTTGAATTGCGATATGTATCAAAGGTTGCTGCAAACATTTTCTTCAACATTGTTGAAATCTAATGATATATTCTCTTTGGCCCAAAAATAGATACTGATATTGGTGTAGTTCAACATAAAAAATTCAGACCAATGTATTCAAAATTGTTACACAGCTTAGACTAAGTTGGTGCCCATGAAAAGACGAATTTAACAGAGTTGAACCATAATATTTTACTGATTTGTACTTGTAGGTGTCAATTAATTTGTAGGATAAATGGAATTAACAAGCACTTAATATGTAACCTGAAGTCAGCTCAGGCACTAAGCCTTATTCAGTTATTCTGCTTCAAAAAATACATTTCAGATATCCACAAATTAAAACGTATTGAGAGAGGTAACATGAGTTACATACCAAACATACACCAGAGTTAACACTTCTTGCTGGATTTTTAATACATACATATCCCCTCCACGTTTCATTCCGCATCGTACTAGAAAAAAAGAAAGAAAAAAAATACAGAAAAAAAAAGCATATTGTTTGAAGGCATACTATTTGTTGTGTTTCCAGTACCCAGATAGGAATAATCAGGCATCAGCAGCCTTCTCAGTAGCAACCGACTTGCCACGTTTAGTTTCGTAATCTTTGACTGCTGCCTTGATGGCATCCTCTGCAAGCATGCTGCAGTGTAGTTTCACAGGAGGAAGAGACAGGTGTTTTGCAATTTCTCTGCAACAATAATATCAACTATAAACCTTACATCCATAAACTGTGCGCACAATTGGAACACAAATCAAGGTTGCAAAAACCGCTAGGCGCTAGTCGGGCGGTCGACCACCGCCTAGTGCCTAGGCCGCCTAGGCGGGGCCTAAGCGCCGCCTAGGCGGATTGAACTTTTCTATATAAAAATTGTAAAATTATATGTATTTGATATAAAATATGCATAATTTATATATTTTAAATAATTATATTAATTTTTTTAATTATATATCTTTTGTATATGTTGCAAAATTTACATTATGTGTTGTTTTGATTAAGTTTTGGTATACTTTTATTAAAGCCCAATGAGTTATTTGTTGTGCTTATTGTATAAACTTTTTAATGGGGCAAGAAAACACTTATTATTAGGGTTACACCACATTAATAACCTAGCCTTCACTTCTTCTTCTCTCTTCAACCTCCCCTCCACCAATTAAAACAAAATTAAGAAAATCAAAACCCCAATTAAAGTCAACTAGGGTTTCAATTTCGGATCCATAACTCCAAATCAACTAGGGTTTCAAAAATTAAAAACCCGAATCAGAAAAACCCCAATTGAAATTTAAAACCCCTATTTTTTTTTATAAAAAAAACGTTGACTTTTGGTTGACCGCCTAGGCCGCCTAGACCGACTAGCTCCGCCTAGGCGGATGTTTGACCGATTTTTGACTTTTCCGCCTAGCTTGGCCGATTTGCCCTAAATCGGGGCGGTGTATGCCCGCCTGGCGCCTAGGCGCCGCCTAGGAGGCCGCCTAGCCCGCTTTTTACAACACTGACACAAATAAAACCAAGGGAACGAAAACAAAACAGAATAAGATTGCATAAGCCAAGGATGAGAGACTCGTAAAATGGCTTACTGGATATGGCAATTTTAGCTTTAATATACCTAATCAAAATCTTCTAAACCCTACCAAATTTGTAGTTCGGCACAGTTCAAGCTATCTACTTTATTTCCCTATCCTGCCAGATACTAATATTTTTGCAAGGTTTGGTAGTTAGTATATTGATCTGATTAAGCTGGTTCAAATATGTTCCTGCCGTTTGGCCCTCAATGGAGCCCGGAAAATACATTGTAATGAATAGGTGAAGACAAGCTGAATTTCCTAAAAATCAAGAATTTCTGCAGTTTTTAGAAATTCCAGGGGTTTTGTGAAATTAAAGAGAGTTAAAGAATGATTCAATATTTCGGACAGTTCAAAGAATCTTCTGTTATCAACTGAGAGAAAAGATTGCTTCTAGCCTGGAGTTTAAGAGGCAAATTGTTTTAGCCTAATATACGAGGGAGCTAGGTTAAAAATAATTATAAAGTTTAGGTGCTTTCATAGGAGCATTTTTAAATTCGTTGTTGCCACTTATGCATTGTTGGCCACTCCTTCATTTGAGTGTTGCGCATTGTTGGCTGATCCCTCCTTCACTTTCGCCCTTGCACCCATAGAGTTTTGTCCCTACACTCTTCTAAAAGGCATTTTATAAAGAGCTAGATAGATGAGTGACCTTTCTACCAATCTACCTTTGACAAAAATAGACCTTAAGAAGATTATATAGTGGTTCATTTTTATATAGAGTATGTGATATGTAACTTTAGTTATTCACGTATACACGAAAAATTTAAGAAATCATAAAACAGCTGAATACCATGTGATCCATTGATTGTCCATGAATAGAACTAAAAAGATCAAAAATAGCTTGAAAGACACTAATTTTTGGGCATGGGCATGCTAGAAAGGTTCCCACGCAAAGCAGCGGTAGTTTCCTGCAGTCTTTTGTTTTCACATGTGATTTCCACTGTGGCGAAAATTTCCATCGTTGGTGGTGTAAGAGAGGTTAAGGGCAGAGGT